>JANSVK010000014.1:0-350326 GCA_030068005.1 Cladophialophora exuberans
TGCACAATGAGACATCGAACGACAGCAAGCCTCTGAAAAGTAGGTAACCCAGAGCGACGGGTTGTTGGATCCCTAGGGATTCAAATCCTTAGGGTGACATGGAATTGAAATTCTTGACGACTGATACCCAACAAGTACAGAAGGATGTGAGCTAACTCTATGCAGACAAAAACTAGTCACAAATCGCGAGGGCATTCTTGAATTTGAGTCTAGGCGTAGAAAGCCCATGCTACAAAAGCCATGTCTCTTACGACAACCGGGCCAGCGGCCAACTAAGCAATTCAACGTCATACCCGCAATCCTCGAAAATCTGTTGTATACCACTTAGCTCGTACTCGACCAGATCTGTTGTCCACCAGGTGGCGTCAAATTCGGTCCAGAGCGATATAGTCCGTGCCCATACAGCTAGTGCCCGTGGCTCCTTGTCCTGTAGCCGCTGTATTAAGGACTGTGGAGGGTTGAGGGTCGCCTGGATCACGCGATGACTGACGACGTTTCGCGACTCGGCTTGGTAAAGGCAAGCATGAACCGACATCAAGTATCGGATGTCCTCATCTCCGGTATCATCGTCTGTACTAGACCCTCCAAGCCCGTCCAACATGGCAATAACGTCACTGTAGCGTCTCATGTTATGGATTTCTTTGAACCTCCCGGTCAGATCCAGCGAGCTGAAGAGTCCGTGCACATTGGAATCCATGTTTTCCAGCCAAGACCAGGTGGTCAAATAGATCTGCACAGATGCAGTAGATGACCGCAGTGCTTCGCAAGGCACCGAGTAATGCTCATTCGAGATGACTCGGAACCGCCACGAGGCAATGCTCAGCAGAAGGGACGCTAGAACGAGCTGCTCTGCATTGGCCGGGCAAAGTCGACTAAGCTCGTCACGAGTGCTTCTCAACGCCAAGCCGTAGAAATGATGAGACTGTACGATGAAGGTGTTGTTGGTTGGATCCAGTGCACGTCGGTGAAACGCAGCTATCATAGCCACCGCCTCGAGTAAGAAGGGAGATCGCAAGGCCAATTGCGGAGCTTGGACAGTCCAGAGTTGCTGTATTTCCGGCACTTCCACCAGAGGCATCGTTTTTGACGTTGTTGACATCCAGTGCTGGAAGAGCTCCAACTCTGACTGCGCTTGTGACTGAGGCTCTTCCAAGGATTCTAGCGAGCGCAGGAGAGTGGGCGTGCTAAGCAGAGATATGCTGGACATCGTCGAGCCTTGAGAAGTCTCCGGCCACGTTAGGCTGTCTATATTCAGGAATTCCTCATTTGATGGCAAGTCTGCCTGGAAGGAAGGCCTCGTCATCCCGACAGGTTCAGAACATGACAGAATTTGATCGTCGGACATTTCGAGATCGATCTCCGGGCAAGGGCGGCATGGTGGCTTTGTCCAAAGCTCTACGGCACTGTCGGAGTGCGTCCTAGCATGAGATGGCCTCCTTGATCCGGAAAGACTTGATGAGCCGCTCGAAACATCCGAAGCCGACAGGTTTCGGCGCCCTTGACTGTAATCACAGGCGATAGTGTTTTCCTCCTATATCATGTTAGTAGAAATTAACCTCCTCGAAAGCAGGGCGCCCTGGGCACGTACGCCGTAACGACGCAGGCAATTGTTGCATACTGGCCGCCCTTCATCACACTGTATAAGACTTAGAATTGCGGCTTCCAATATAAAATGGCCGGCAATACCTTGATCTTTCTTTGCTTGCAGCTGCGACAGCCACTTTTACTCTTCCTGTGCACCTTGCGTGGGCCAAGGCTTGTTGTCAAAGTGTCTGGTAACATTATCAATCGCAAATCGAGAAAAGTGATTGCGATCGAGTTTCAACGAGACAAATGGGTGTTATCTTTAGTAGCTCCAGTCAAGTCGGTAAGATGCTATACGTTAACCGGCAAATGCGAGCCGATTATGTGTGTTGGTCCTAACGCTCTATATGAGCGACAGGATCCGAGCTTGAGTGTTCGTCCACTTTTCGCAAACCTAGCATATGCGATCCTTCGCTTTGGCTGCTTCATGACTAAAGCGCTGACAATGTGGCGAGCGTCGCGATAAGTTCAGATACTCAGTGAAACCGTCGGTTAAGGAGCGAAGTGATCTAAGCTCCCAGAGTCCTAAGGCATGTTGTCTATTCAAGTTTCTGCCTGGTTGCTAAACAATATGGAAGCTCGCTATCTCGCCCCCAACACAACCAGGAACCACCAATGGACAGTGACGGGTCTCGTGGTCAAGACTTATGGGCTATTAAAGACGACCTGGTGTTTGCGGATACTTTCATGCATGGGATCAAACCGAGGTCTTGATCGAAATAGGTCAAAGGTTGCCGCACCAATGGTGTGACCGTCCCACATATCTTGATCTCGGCCACTATCGATCTTCAGCCAAGATTGAGAACGAAGTAGAGAGGATAAGCTGGGTCCCAATGCTCCACATGCGCTATAACAATCCATGCAGTAATCAGATGCTCGATGTGTCAACATTCCGAGATCTTAAAGATATCCCGGAGATGCTATAATATGTGAGGAGTATTGGATCAAACATAAATCAATCATTGCAGAGTCTTGTAGTGGAGACCTGATAGATTTATGCAACAGTTTTCCAAGGGAATTTTCTATTTTGATCGGCATCAGATGCGCCTTCAACAGTGCATCGACTGTGCTCTGCCTAGCGCGGGATTCCCTGCTATCTCGTAAATGGTCCAGTCCATCCAGGTATGGTCCGATGCGCTTTTGGTATAGTTTCAGGGGTTTCTGCACGGTTGAGGCACACCTCGAGCCAGCCCCGGATAGGATTGATGGCCGAGAACCACTTTGGCGGTATCGTTGTGCTTAGCTTCTCAGTCACGAGTAAAATGAGTGAGAGCTCGAAGATGTAAGTATTTTCGAGCTAAAGAGTGATTGCATAATGGTGTGCCATTGATTAACTATCAAAATGGTACTCCAAGGAGGCCTCAGGCACAAAAGTCCACGCGAATTTGATATGAACCCAAACATTCTCGCTCTCGCCCGCCACCAAATTCTTGCGAGAGCATTAAATGGCTCCAACGATAGTGTATTTTAGCGTCGAAATGCCATTTTGAGGCTGCTGAATGCAGTGAAATTGGATAGCTATGGAATTGGACTGAATGGTGCTGATGCAAAAAGGATGAAGGTATCGTTGACAGAATCATCTGGACGGAAGGCGACCGCAAAGCTTAAATTCGCGATAACGTTCCTAAAAGGGTAGCTCAGATTTTGCACCCGTCAATGTTACGCTATGTAGCCTCGACGTTGGTATCAAAGACCTCGACAGGTGGAACAGTAGTCAATTCTGCACCTAGACTAGGCCAGGCAAGAATGGGTGACGATACGGTATTGGTGCAGGCCATCTCCAGGTGGCTGGCAAGTCTTGTTTTCGGCGACGCTGCTGACACCGACATGCGAATCTAGTGTGGTTGAACGGTCATGCGATGCAACGTAGCTGGTTTCTAATGCGGAAGAAACAATCGCTAAGCTTTCGCGTGAAGCCTGTCTCGGGCATGAGTTGAAGATGTTGACCACGGAGCGAACTTCGGACGGAGCGCTTCGCGCTCAGCCGAGAGTAGGGCTTTCCAAAGGACGTTGTATGTTAAGTGCAAAGAACGAATGTGTGAAAGTGTTGTCGGATCTTGTCCTATGACAATTCGCCGCCTTTTCAACCAAGAGACATCGCCCCAGTGCTGGATCATTTTGTGCGCCGTTCTCTGCTTCCGAATCAAACTCTATGCTGCTCTGTTCCCGAATCTCGCCCGGCTTTCTGCATGGCAGCTTCTTCTCGTGATTTCGTCTGCTTTTCGCGACTGTATCGGCCTGCTATCGATCGTCTTTGTTCATTTCAACTGGATCTGGCCTCGGAATTCCGGTCTGCTCACTCGGTCACGGTTTCGGTTTCCTCTCCGATATTTCGTGTACTTGACATTCAGCCAATACTTTCGCTTCGTCATCTCCCTTACTCTCCGCGTGCGTGGTTTCCTTCCCCGAGAGATGGTCCTTGTTGTCGGTTTCGCATGCGTACTCTCCCTCGTCTCCCGGCGCAAGGTCCACGATTCTCATCATCTCCCTGGATTCCTCCGGAATTTGTACATGTTGAACCTGGTCGCGACGCTTCACGTACTTCTGCCCTCGAGTGCATTCCCGAGAATTTCTGCGATTGCCCTAAACGAATTCAGTCAGATACTTCGAACTGGGGCGAGAGTTCCTGAATGTTTCGTGGCTTCCATCATTGCCTTCATGTCGCCTTCTTACTTGTTGATTAATTCCTGTAGCACTTCGAATACGACGTATGCTCTCAGAACTTGTGCTGCCACCAGCTCTTGATCTCCAGACAGCATTTTATTGTCCTCATGCATAATTGAGAATTCCGGGTGTTTTGTCCATTCCGTCGCATGTGCCCATATGACTTCCCGGCATGGTATATTTGGGAAAACACGAACTCGGCGAAGGAGATGTAGTTCTGCGCATGGTTTGCGACCGCCGGAAGGAAGATAGATTTTGCTTTATCGGCCTAGAATAGGTAAAGAAGGCGGAGGAGGGGGGCCGCTCGGGAGTCGCTGACTGTTTTGTGAGAGAAGCTACGAAAGCTTCAAGCCAGGGTGGCGAGTAAAGCGGCGAGCGGCTAATCAGAACCGGAGGAGGAAGGACAGGTTTTTCGTACGAGACTACCTCTGTAGTGGCCGCTTAGTGGGTACCTGCATAAAGGCGCAGGCGAAGTTCGGCTTCCCCAGAATCAGATTTTTCATTCCCCAGATTTTCAGCTTTTCTCTTCCATTTGTTCGAACTTTCACACCTAGGCAATCGTTGTGAATCAATTCCTTTTCTCATCATCTTGTATTTCATTCCGGGGGAAAAGTTCTCATCATGTTTCCGCCACAACAAGGCATTTCACTTGACATCGAGGCTCTGTCCGGCATCTGCGGCTCCATTTCCATTGCTTGCTGGGTGGTGGTCTTTTCACCTCAAATCATCGAAAATTTCCGGAGAGGATCAACTGAAGGATTATCCATCGTGTTCATCATCGTGTGGCTGGCTGGAGATGTCTTCAATATTCTAGGCGCCATTTTACAAGGGGTATTACCCACGATGATCATTTTGGCTGTGTATTACACGCTCGCGGACATTGTTCTGCTGGGCCAATGTTTCTATTACCGGGGTTTCACTTTTACGGATGATGTGGGACCGCAACATAAACAGAACGGGAATGACGAGACGCGACCATTGCTACATAGTGGTTCGGGAACTATGCCACCGTCGCGGGATGAGCATCACCATGAGCGGTCAGGCTCAATGTCTCAGTGGCAAAGACACCTATCTGTCGATGGGACTCATTTGTCTCCAGTTACACCACTTCTGGATCTTCCCAAGCCCAACGACCCGCCAGCCATCAGCAACTCGAGGCCGACAAGCACGTTACAGGCCGCTCTCTGGAATACGTTTGCCATTCTCCTCGTGTGCGCGGCTGGAGTGTTTGGGTGGTGGGTCAGCACTCAGAAATCACGGAACAAGCATCACATTAAACATGACAAACCTGAACACCTGGAATTCGACGTTCTCGGTCAGGCGTTTGGCTACCTCTGTGCGGTGCTGTACCTGGGCTCCCGCGTCCCACAACTACTTCTCAACTACAAACGCAAAAGCACCGAGGGTGTATCACTATTGTTCTTCCTGTTTGCATGCATTGGAAACTTGACCTACGACATGTCGATCTTTGCATATTCACCAGTTTGCGACAGACCCGGCCACTGTGAACCAGGCGAGCCTAAAAGCATTTATTTGAGGTATATTGCGGTCAACGCCAGCTGGATTGCCGGCAGTTTGGGAACTTTGTTATTGGATATGGCCATCTTTGTGCAATTTTTCATGTATAAAAAGGACGATGACGAGTACGACGAGAATGAAGTTGCTGTCGTGGATGACAGTGCCGAGTGAGTGGCAATGAACCCGGGGTTGCTCGGCGACGGACTAGACATCTCAAAATGACGTCATTCCAAACACTGCTGCACGAGCAACTGATTCAATTCGCATTTCTCCCACCATCACCGCATCAAAAAGCCTGCACTTTCTACATCCAAACAAACTCATTTTCTCTCTTGCATACGACAGAGAAAGTTTCAATTACCCATACACATTCAAAGCCTCACTGCTAGCAACAACACACATCTGTCAACCCATCATCCCTCCACAATTTTACCTGTGCAACACAAAATGTCTCCTACCAAAGATAGCTTTTCTGCTGGACCTTTGACTGAGCGCTCAACCAATACCTTCTCGCCTACCAAGTCAAAGTCTTCCGAGAAACCGACACTGCTGGACGAGAAAATGAAGATGCCCATCTTTGAACATCCGCAGCGAGCAGCTAGCCAAGGAACCTACATCTCTCCTTCAGATCAGATTCGAAGTCCCACCACCAAGAAGTTGAACGAGATGAAAGGAAAGAGATACATGTGAGAGTCAATTCCACGTTTGGTTTGGAGTCGACCAGAACCACAAACTAACAGGTTACTTTCGAACGCACAGGAACGCGAAGCCAAAGACGTTATTTGCACAGACAGTCGCACGAGAAAACCTCAAGCTACAACAGCAAACTCAGGACAATGCCCGCCAACAATAGAGATATCGGCACGGGCTTGCTTTTGAGGGTGACGACATTGGCATGGGAGGAGTTTCGAGATCGAGATACCCCGGGGCAAAAGGACATTGGTTGACATGAATAACCTTGGAGGGAGATTATCCCCACGACTTTGTTAGGCGGAACATTAGGTTGGTGTTTCTCCGCGGCGTTGGCTTTGGGAAGCACTTAGTATCATACAACATTGTTGATTGAAGGATACTAATAGGTAGTACCAGTACTATTGTCGAAATAAAAATACTTTGGAACAAAACATAATCGGACCAATCCTTTCAGTGGTCGAATTTCTTGTTCATTTCTATGGTTTCCTCATATGATAGCGTCTCTTGTCTTGGGTTTCGATGCATGATCCTTCGTTTCAGATTACGAGCTTTAATGCTGGTGCCCATACGCGCGTACGGGTACGGGTATACCTCCGAGGTAGGTATGTTTAGGGGAAGCCTACAAGCATTGGCATGTAAGGCCACAAGGCGACAGCATCTAATGCACCAACCAGGAAAGCGGGATTGCCTACCTAGTACTCGTAGCATAGTACTGCCGCTGACTCAACCTGCATCTGCATGAAAACTCAAAGGCGTGATGCGAAGCTGTCGAACCGTTGCTATCTAATCCAAGTTTCAATTTAAACGATCCCTTGGCGCCCTGTTCCTGAGGGGGGCGCTCGTGTTTGTCAAATCCCTAGCTAGGGAAAAGACGGCTGGACGGACTCTGGGGCTGGTTGCGACTGCTGACTCAACTGCATAGGCGACAACGCGGGGGCCTAAACAGGAAAAGATTTCACGATTGGCGTGTTTTGTGATCACAGATCTTAAGATTGTCGGCGAGGTCGGCCTGAGGCCTGAGGCCCAGTTGGGACAATGCCCTAGCCTGACGGGATAGTAGTTAGCACTTACGAAGTCGAGAGGCTTTCAATGTTGTTCCGAGTACGACTGCAGCCCACTTTATGAGTCAATGGAACTTGGGAGTGTGTACGCGCAAGCACTCAGAGTAAGAAAAAACAGTTGACGATGTGGCGACACGGGGATAATGGAATGATTTGGAAGAGAAATCGCGGACTGCGTGCTCGGACGAACAAACGAACATTGATTGAGATCGAGAATCACAAGAATCTCATAAGGAAATTCTTTGGGCTTCGGTGCTAAATTTGCTGAAATGTGCTTCAAATTCAGCCCAACAGCCGTGTCCACCCTGCCGACACCCTGAAAATCTCGAAGCTTGCCTGCCGCTGACAAAACGTCTGGGCTGATGTCATGCCCGTAGATGGCTTACTGACGTTAGAAAGATTTTTATCGCGGGCTCAGGACTTGCGAGTCACCAAGTCTCTCCACGGAGTCTTTAACTCCTTCGTCCTTCGTGCTTCGGTCGAACCTTAAAGCCTCGCAATTCATGCAAATAATATCGCGCGTTTACGTTACGTCTTTTGTTACGCTCATACTGGTCCACGCCAATCGTCGGCCTTTGTGAAACACCTTCCATCCACCTGGCTTGCTGGTTGAAATCTAGAAGCCATTTTTTTACGCTTAACCTTAACTGATGATTATTCAGAATCCTGGGCGGCGGAAATCCACTTCTCCCCCCTTGCTGTAGTAAACCCGACTCCGACACAACTATGCAGGGTGTGGTTATGACATGCGTGCAGTATCTAGTTTGGGACTGTCACCAAGGGAATGTAAGTTGCCGGTGGTTGGGAAGTATAATAGCTATCATTGTCGCGACCTTTTCATGTCCCCTTTCGTCTCTTCACCTAACAACATACATCACTCCTCTCCCTTCCTTCCTTCTCTCTTCGTAGGCACCCAACCTTCACCACAACTCACTCCTCCCACACAGCGGTGACAATGTCCCTATCCACCATCCTACGGGATGCCCCTGTGGGCCAAATGGTCCGATGGGCTACAAAGGGCAGACTGTTCCAGTACCCAGAAGAAAAACCCGGCTTTGTGCTGCCAGAATCCTATCAATCTGTCCAACAGAAATCAAAGCCTCAACCCCAAACACCTCTCCCGCAACCTGACGACTTCGAGAAGAAATATGAAGACGAATCCGACGATGCTGCCGCTGGTGGTCTCAGTGCGACGAGAACAGCTGCTGATCATGAATCACTGGCACCCTCTGACCGCACGCTGTCCAAAATCATGACGCGCCCCGAGCTCAGTCAAGTCAATACTCGCGCCGATTTGGAACAGGCTTATACGAACGCCACGCAGCAAGAGTCACTTCGACAACAAGCCAGCAGACCAATCGCCCCTCAAGTAACGGCCGACGGCGTCATTTTGGTCGATTGGTATGCGACCGACGACCCAGAAAATCCACAGAATTGGACGAACGGCAAAAAGACCACAGTGGTGTTGCAGATCTATCTCTACACCCTGGCTGTCTACATGGGATCTGCCATCTACACCCCCTCTGAGCCTTACATTGTCGCGAAACTGGGTGTTTCGGAACAGGCCGCCGCATTGGGTCTATCCATGTATGTGCTCGGCTACGGCATTGGCCCGTTGATCTGGTCGCCTCTGTCTGAAATCCCCATCATTGGTCGCAATCCGCCTTATATGGTGACCTTGGGTATTTTCGTCGCGCTCTCCATCCCCACCGCACTTGTCAGCAGTTTCCCTGGCTTCGTCGTGTTGCGATTCCTGCAAGGCTTTTTTGGCAGTCCTTGTTTGGCGACGGGCGGCGCTTCCATCGGTGATATCTTCTCACTTCTGAAGCTTCCTTATTTCCTGACTGGTTGGGCTGCGTTTGCTACCGCCGGTCCAGCTCTGGGTCCCATCATTTCAGGCTTCTCCGTTCCTGCCACGAACTGGCACTGGTCGCTGTGGGAAATCCTATGGCTCGCAGGTCCCGTCTACATCTCTCTCCTGTTCTTGCTCCCCGAGACGTCCTCGGCCAACATTCTCCTGCGCCGCGCGGCTCGTCTCAGGAAATTGACTGGCAACATGAACTTTAAGTCTCAGGGCGAAATCGACCAATCGCAATTGACCGTCAATGAGGTCGTTGTTGGTAACTTGTGGCGACCTGCTCAGATCAACATTCTGGATCCTGCCGTGCTGTTCACATCTCTCTACACTGCTCTGATGTACAGTATCTTCTACTCTTTCTTCGAGGTCTTCCCCCTCGTGTACGCCACTGGCAACCCTGGAAAGGCCACTCACGGCTATGGCATGAATGCGGGTGAAATCGGTCTGATTTTCCTATCCATCTCCGTCGGTGTCAGCATCGCCATCGCCATGTACGTGGCATATCTATTCTGGATATTCGAGCCCGAAGTCCGAACCAGAGGTCTGGGAGAGCCTGAAAGACGCTTGATCCCAGCTCTTCCTGCCACATTCCTCCTCCCTATCGGTTTGTTCTGGTTCGCATGGACTGGCAATAACTCACCTCAGATCCACTGGATTGTGCCTACAGTAAGTTTCAGACACCCTACCCTCGTGTTCAAACCTACGGTGCTAACAATTCTTTCTCAGCTTGGGGTTGTCGTTTTCACTGTCGGCATCTTCATCCTCTTCCAGTGTATCTTCCTCTACATCAACTTGACCTACCCCCAATACGCCGCTTCGCTGTTCGCCGGCAATGACTTTGCTCGATCCTCCGTCGCAGCTGGTGCCATCCATTTCTCACGCCCTCTATTCCATAACCTGGGTGTCGGTAGTGGCGTGAGTCTGCTCGGTGGCTTGACTGTGGGTGGTATCATTGGTATCTTTGTTCTGTGGAAGTGGGGCGCAACCCTGAGAGCCAGATCGAGGTTCGCTGCCAAATAGAGCGCAGTTTCCCAGGCTCGACGGTGTTGCGAGAGAGATTTGGTTACGAGAAGGAAGCAGAGTTTACGTGCGCATGATCACATTTGATGATTTTCTTGACGCATTAGCAAGCAATGGCGCTCATGGACTGGGCATGGTCTTGAAATGGGATCCAGGGCCCTTGAAGCACAGGTTCATACAATGTTCTCTTGGCTGCGACGGTTGACGCACAGCCTTAATAATTCAATATGATAATACTCTAATCAATGAAACTATTGGCAAATGTCTCTCTTACAGACCTTGTTGTTTCAGAATTGCCAACCATAGTTCACGCCGGTGATCGCTAGTAATTTGCCAAGCCTCTAAACACGCACTCGTAACACTGCGGTGCGATGGGGGCGGAAAATCGCAATGACTCGGACAGGACTCAGGGACTTGAAAGGTGCAACACATCTCCAACCATCAACAACATATTCATATCTCGTTCATTTCGTCTTTTCATCAGGCATCCAGTCTTTTCCGTCCGAGTCCGATTTTTCATTAGTGTTGTCGGAGAGAACTTGTCGTTTGAGATTTCCAACGATCAGAGATTAGATAGGCGCAAGTGGATATATTCACTACTGCCCCTATTTTGGCTGGGACACGCGACACTAGTTCTTAGAGCAGCAAATATGCCATATGGGAGTTATCAATGACGGCGCAAAAAAGTGATCTTCTCAAGGCTCGACGTGCTGGACGCGAAAAGTCTAGAAACGGTTGTGCAACCTGCAAGTACGGTTCCTCCCTTTACCGACCTCTCAAGCATTTGAAACTCACAGATTGCAGGATTCGAAAAATCAAATGTGATGAAACAATACCACATTGTCGAAGATGTACAGAAACTGGTCGCAAATGCGATGGACCGATAAAATACAAAGTTTCCTTCGTCTATGATAAACCTGTCAGTCGAGCGACCACTCCGAAACCCCAGCTGGAGGTTTCTGTCTTTGCACCATCACGCACTCATGATGAGCGTCGTACATTCCACTACTTGATCCATACCGCATCCATAATGGCGGGGCAAATCGATGCCGAGTTTTGGGACAATCTCATCCCAAGACTAGCACATACCTATGATTTCGTCTGGGACACCGTCATATGCCTTGGCAATCTCCTCGAGCATGTACCGTACCACGAACAAAGGGATCCGTTCGACCCGACGCCTAAACTAAAGATCATGAATCGAAAGCACGGTCAAGCACTGGGTTTGTACAACAAAGCCATCGCTAACCTCCGACATCAGGCTGTAAAGGGTCATATGGACGACTCAGCGGTTATCTTGAGTTACATTCTCTTTGCATCAGTGGAATACCAACAGCGCAATGACGAGACTGGAGGCGAATTACTGAAGAAATGTTCCAGCCTCTTAGATGAGAAGGCTTCATCACCCAATCTCAAACAAAACTCAACCACGGGCCAATCCATTCTTCAAGTGGTCACACCGTTTGTAAGGAGAAGAGCTCTTCTTACCGCCACGTTAGGAGACCCCTTACTACCTCGGTGTGTCGCTGGTGGCGATGCCAGCCTTATTCTCGAGGCAACCCTGCGCAGATATCCTTCACTAGAAGAAGCAAAACTCCAGCTTCACTCTCTAGTATTTGCAAGCTTCCAAATGGTCAGACTGGGCGAAATTGCTCCCAATGTCGACGACAAAGTCCCAGCCAAGATCACATTCATGGAAGGGCGAAAGTCGATTCTGGATCAACTGCTAATATGGAAAGAGTCTGTGATAGCTCGAAATATTGGGAATGGGGATGTCGTGGCCAAATGGATCGTCTCGTACCTCTTGATGTACTGTGAAACCTGTTACGTCTCTCTCACAACCTGCATATTCACGCCACAAATCATCTTCGACGAATACATGGAGAACTTTGTTGCAATTATCGAACATGCTACCGTCTATCTCTCACACCCAATGAATGTTCGACTCGGTTTTGAACCGGGAGCCATTCCGCCATTATACTTCTGTGCAACTAAATGTCGAGATCCGATACTGAGACGACAAGCCCTACGTTTGATGCAGCAGGCTTCGCCGTATGAAACGTTTTGGGCCATCACTGATCCAGTCCGGGTGGCCGCAAAAGTTATATCGGTGGAGGAGGATGGATATGTGCTGTCTTCACCAAATGACTCCCCCATTTCGCAACCCCATTCACCGCATAATGATTTACCTCCTGAACATCGGCGATTCACGCATTCTACTGTGGTGACCCGCCACGTCCCGGGAGATAACACGCCGCGCCAGGCTCTTGAGCTCAGCAGGTATGAGATGACAGCTGATGGAGGGAGGAGGCTCGTCTATGAGTATGTTTGGCTGGATACTGAAGAAGAAATTTGGGGGTCGAAGTCAATGGCGGCGCATGGCACCCTTACACGAGATATGGACATATGTTTTGATGATGTGATGTCAGGTATACCATTGAACTCATCATATGGCCTTATTGCCAGGGAACGAACTTATATAGACAATAAATCAACCTCGGTGCCTTGACAGGTTTGACCTCATGGACATCTAAACAGTCCATACTAGGTAGAAACAAATAATTTCAAAAGACATGACTTTGCTACTAAATGGCTGCGATGCAATTTGTCATTACAATTACATTTAGCTATGACGCGGGTCTGCAGTTGGAGGTGTGACTGCGGGACTCGAAACAGCACAGCGTCTTCACCACCGACCTCGATTTCATACCCGGGTGCTTAGCATACTCTCGGTACCAACAATGCATTGACATCGACTTCGGGATCACGGCGCAAATGGCGCTAGATTTGGATGCAGGCTACGTGGCTCCCGGCCTTGGAACAGCTGGTATTGAGACACAACTGCCTATCTTCAATGTCGAACGAGTCCAGCTCCAATTCAACATCGCCTCGGATTTCGTGGCCGGACAAGTTGCGAACAACGTCTTGATCCTGGCCCTCGCGACGGGACGTATATTACGGATAGACTTGGAAAGTCCCTCGGATATCGATGGTTCGTTCATTGTTTCTCTCTCCTACTTGGACCGGCAGCTAATTTACACGCCTTCACATCAGATGTTGACCTCCCGAAGAAGACCAGCGAGATAGGTCTTGTGCGCCGCATGTTCCTCGATCCCTCTGCCTCTCATCTCATCATTAGTACTACGCTAGGAGAGAACTTCTACCTCCACAGTCAGTCGAAGCAGCCCAAAGCGTTAGGAAGATTAAAAGGAATCTTAATCGAGTCGATTGCGTGGAATCCCTCACAACCCACCGCATCCACGCGCGAAATCTTGGTGGGGGCGACTGATGGCAATGTCTACGAGATCTATATCGAGCCTGCATCGGAGTTTTACAGACGAGAGGAACGATATTGCACTCAGGTGTGGAAAATACCAGATGGCGCTGTTACGGGTCTATGGGCGGAGACCATTGACGGCAAGGCCGACGTACGGAGAGTGATTGTGGCGTCACATACTCGATTGTGTCACTGGATAGGGAAGACTGGTGGACGAGGAAAAGAAGGCTCTGCTTCGATATATGCGGACCTGTTCTCCAAGGAAGCACCGATTACCCACGACACGACTGGCGCGACAGCCACAGCGCCGTCATCCTTTTCCGTCTCGCCCGATCCACAAGATTCCGGAGAATCAAATCGCAGCTTCGCCTGGCTGTACTCACAAGGTGTACTCACTGGCGAACTACTGACGTCGCCTACCTCCTCCACATTAGGCAACAAGATTTTTACCGAATCCAAATTACATCCCCGCTCGATATTTCCAGAGACGATATCTGCTCGCGGAGGAAGAAAACTGATACAAGACCCTGTCATATCTGCTGTTCTCTCACAATGGCACGTTTTAGCACTCGCTGAAGGTCGAATTGTTGCGGTCAATCGTCTTGACGGCAGTGTCGTGTACGACCAAGCAGTATTAGAACCTGGGCAAACTGCTCTAGGATTAGTGGCGGATCAGACCAAGAACACATACTGGCTCTTCACCAATCAAGAAATCTTCGAAGTATGTGCCAATGACGAGGAAAGAGATATCTGGAAGATCATGCTCAAACAACAAAACTATGATGCTGCTCTTCGCTACGCCAAGGGCACAGCTCAAAAGGACTCGGTGGCGACAGCTTCAGGTGATTATCTGTCGAGTAAAGGTCAGTACCTGGAAGCAGCAAGCGTGTGGGGAAAGAGTAGTAAAGCCTTTGAAGAGGTCTGTTTGGCATTGATCGACAGCGGCCAAGAAGATGCCTTGAGGAAATACCTGACAGCAAAGCTGGGCTCATACAAAAAGTCGTCAATCATGCAACGGGTCATGATAGCGACATGGCTTGTTCAAATTTTCATGGCAAAATTGAATTCCCTCGACGACATGGTTGCCACCAAGGCAGAATTACTGGAAGATACAGACGCCGGTGGAGCGAAACGCGATCTTGACAAAACTCGAAGCGAGTTTCAAGACTTTGTGACCAAATACAAGTCTGATCTTGATGCCCACACGGTATACGAAGTTATTTCGAGTCACGACCGAGAAGAGGAGTTGTTGTTCTTTGCAAACACGATTACCGACTATGACTATGTTCTCTCTTACTGGGTACAGCGAGAAAAATGGAACGAAGCACTATCGGTACTCAACAAGCAGAGTAATCCTGAGACGTTCTACCGGTACAGCAATGTACTCATGCAACACGTCGCGACTGGGCTCGTGGAGATCCTTATGCGAAGGAGTAATATCGATGCCCAAAAGTTGATTCCAGCACTTCTCAGCTATAACGAGAACGCCGATGTTCCTCTGGCTCAGAATCAAGCAGTACGATACTTGAATTTTGTTGTCACCAACAATTTCGAGGTGCCTGCTTCAGTGCATAATGCCCTCATATCGATCATGGCTTCGAATTCATCATCGTCAGAGAATATGCTATTATCATATCTTGAAAGTCAACCATCTCCTCCATTTTACGATGCAGATTTTGCATTGAGGTTGTGCATTCAAAATAATCGTGTACAGTCATGTGTACACATATACAGCGCCATGGAACAATTCCAACAAGCTGTGGAACTCGCTCTACAACACGATGATATTGATCTGGCTGCGATTGTGGCCGACCGTCTCGAAGGTAATGACAAATTACGCAAGAGACTATGGCTACTGATAGCGGAAAAGAAAATCAAAGAAGCTGCATCGATAAAGGACGCAATCAGCTTCCTCAAAAGGTGTGAGCTACTCAAGATCGAAGATCTCATTCCATTCTTCCCGGACTTTGTTGTCATCGACGATTTCAAAGACGAGATATGTGAAGCATTGGAGGAATATTCCCGACACATAGACAACCTCAAGCAAGAAATGGATATCTCACAACATACAGCCGAACAAATTAAAGCCGAGATTGCAGCTCTCGACCATCGTTACGCCATAGTCGAAGCCGGGGAAAGATGTTGGATCTGCACGTTACCCGTTCTCAGCCGGCAATTTTTCGTCTTCCCCTGTCAACACGCCTTTCACAGTGATTGTCTGGGGAAGCGAGTTTTGGAGAGTAGCGGGAGCAGTAAGAGGAAACGCATCAAGGATCTCCAGTCCGAAGTCAACCAGGGATTGAGCGTGGGTGTGCAGCGACAGAAACTGGTGGCCGAATTGGATGGCTTGGTTGCTGAACAGTGCGTGCTTTGTGGGGATTTGGGCATCAAACAGATCGATGAGCCGTTCATTCATGATGAGGATGATGTTGATGCTTGGGCTATCTAGAGGCCATGAGGCTCGTCTCCTCTCCCCAAATCCTATACCAGGGGGTAGTCATCGGCCATATTTTTATACCCTTCGGTCAATATGATACCTCCGGCTCAGTGCAGAGCATTTGCACCACCAAAACTCCGAGTCACGTCCGAAGCACTTTTTCGCCTTTCCACACTCCGGCATTCCCACCACGCTGCACTGCCCTACAGTAAGCACGACTACCAAATCATGGAAACTCCGGCCAGAAGGATGAATGCCAGTGGTGTTTTCGCCCCGAGGCTGCCAACCCCTTGTTGGTACGAGTAGGTACCTGTACCATATCTAAGCCCAAGTGCCCACTCAGCCTGATGTTCGCGCTGCAGTATTCATCCTCACTTCGCCTTCGACCCACTCTGTACCTAGTATACAAACCGCGACGCAATATGCAGTACACCATGTTAGCATAAAAGTTGCGATTATTACGATTCTTGTTTCCTTTTTAATTCTTACATATGCTCCAAGCAACGTCTTGTGTATACTGACTGATCAACCACCACCACCACCACCCCCACAACATAACATAACATACCAAGAGTGCCATTGAATATTGTTTTTACTTAACAATCCGTCTAACATCATCAACATTACCTCCCCGTCTAAACCTCCTTTCCTATCAGGCAGGCCCACCACCCCTGCTGAGCGATGACACAGACAAAAGGCTTCACGATCTTCGCGCGCGCGTGGACGGCAACGCCGCCATCATCGCCGCCAAGGAAGACGACATATCCGAGAGTCCTACTACCGGCAATAGATTCGGAAACTCTCATATCGGGAGATGAAGACCGGGAGAGCATCACTTCTTCGCCGTCGAGCTCGAGGTCGAGTGTAGAGGTCGAGCTCGTCTCAGAGAGGGAGTCAACCGTGTCAAGTGCTCTGCAATCGGCGTCGAGTACGACGACGGTCTCCACCAGCGCGTCGAGCGCGTCCCTCGTGGAGGATGTCGCCAAGTATGTTCTCGATACTACTGCTCCTGAGGCTGCAAAGGCAACGGCAAAGGCCTACAAGACCAAGACCATGACCGAAATCGACTTTGGAGAAATCCGATCCGCGTTCCGGGTCGAATGGGACTCGTCAGTCATGGAATTGGATGCAAAAGCAGGCGCTCAGACTCAGACTCAGACTTCAACTCCCAGCACGGCCGCAGCGGATGAGGAGGATGAATCGCTATGGTACATCCTCACCGCAGCGCTGCTGCTGGCGTTCCACAAGGAACACCTCATCGCGGATCTATGGCAGGATCTCGCCGCCGGCATCACCGCCACCTCTGCATCGAAATCGAGCCCCCAATTGCCATCACAGAACGAAGCCTCCTCACACGGCGTCGACGACGTCGAAGCCACCCTCCCTCTCATAGCCATGACCCTGCGCCTCCGCTCCGCCTGCCTCAAAGCCAGCACGCTGGTGGGTTTCCCGCGCGCCATCAACGCGCTCACGACGCTGCAATCGACAATCTCAACCACGCACCCTTCTCTCCTCTCTCACCCTCTTCTTTCCTCCCCACAACCAGCCCCCTCCCCTTCTCCCTCGGAGACCTCCTCCCGCGGCCTCTCTCTCTTCACGCGCATCTACGCCACGCACACCCCGCGCGTCCTGTCCACATTATCCACCTGCTCAAACAACGCCCTCTCCTCCTTCGCGGTAGATTGCATCTACGGCGTGCTCCTCTCCGACTCCTCCGTGACCAGCGATCGACAGACCGGACTGCTCGAGTTCGTGTGCTGTCTGGCCGACGGGGTCGCGCCGCAGGCGAAAGGGCATTTCTTTGGCGCCTTGAATCTCGGCGTGAGTAAGGCGGCGATGGGAGCGTGTGTGAGGGGGACGGAGAGGGTCGCGGAGATGGTGGGTGTCGAGGGCGCGTGGAGGGATGGTGGAGAGGAGTGGAGGTTTTTGAAGAGGGTTTTGTAGAGCATGTACATGTGAGCGGGAGGGAGGGATGGATGAATAGAGTGATTTATTGATAGTGAGCGAATTTGGGAAACTGACGCACGCCAGAGCGACTTTACTCTTTCTTTTTCTCATCAGGCGGGCATTTCTACGCCGAATAGAACCAACATTTTACGTTTCAAATTTATATCTTAGGAGGATATTCTTTTTCCAATTTTTTTTCTTCTCTTCATTTTCAAGGCCTATGTATGTACAATACCCCTCCGAAAGGGAGGGGGTAACGCCTGCCTTGTTCAAAGCCCCGTCGTATGCTAATGCTATGCAATTCTTCAATTCCTCATTTTGCGCGTTGCCGTCCCATCCAGGTCTACTCTCGTCCACTTTGCTATTGAAAGTACAGCTTCAGAATGTCCTTCTTGTTGACTTTCCCCATGGCATTACGCTCAATTCCATCCACCAACTTGAGGATTGTCGGCACTTTGTACGCGGCCATGTCTTCCTTCAGAGCTTTGCGCAGAGTTGCGAGGTCGAGAGACGCCTGTCATGTCCCATTAGTTAGTTTTCAAAGTCGGAAAGAAAATGTGGGAGCAGAGGGGAGATTCAAAACTTACCGATTCTCTCAGCTTGACGACAGCAGCAACGCGCTGTCCCCACTCCTGATCCTCGACGCCCACGACGACAACCTCACCCACAATCGGGCTCAAGGTCTCGTTACTCAGAATCTTACGCTCGACTTCTAGAGCTGAGATCTTATACCCGCCGCTCTTGATGATGTCGACACTATCTCTGCCCAGAATGAAATACGCGCCGTTGGCATCGCGTTTGGCGACATCGCCCGTCTTGAACCAGCCATCTGCCGTAAACGTCTCGACCGTGGCGTCAGGACGGCGGAAATATTCGCGGAATAGGTTGGGTCCGCGGATCTCGATCATGCCGGATTCATCGGCGCCGGAAGTCGTGATGATGCGGCCGGTTTTCTCTTCCGTCAGGCGCACCTGCACGCCTGGGAGAGGCCAGCCGACGCTGCCGTCGATGCGGCGGTCCGTCTCCAGACCGCAGGACAAACCCATGCCAATCTCGGTCATGCCGTAGCGTTCGAGCAGCTCGTGGCCGGAGATTTCGCGGAACTTGCGTTTTGCCGAGACCGGGAGCGCCGCGGAGCCGGAGACGATCAGACGTAGAGCGTTGACGCCCTCTCTGGCACTTTGTTCTGCTGATGTTCCGCGAATGTTTGTGTCGAAGTAGTCGATGAGTCGGGAATAGACGGTCGGAACGGCCATGAACATCGTGGATGAACCTTTATCCGCCCATCGGGCCCAAACTGCCGCGGCGTCGAATTTGGGGTACATCTCCACGGTCCCGCCCGCGAGAAGTGTGGCAGTTAGTCCGTTGACGATGCCGTGGATGTGGTGTAGCGGTAGGACGTGGATCAAGTGGTCTGAGCGGTCATATTTCCAGGCTTCGACTAAACTCTTCGCTTGGAAAATGACGGTTTCGTGCGTGGAAATGCAGCCCTTTGGTCGTGATGTCGTGCCGGATGTGTAGATCATAAGTGCTCGTCTGGACAACGGAAACGCGTTGGTGAATCTGGGCAGGAAGGGGAAATTTCTTGAGTTTTGCGACAGTGGTGTCAGCGTGATGAGTGGCACGCCCGATCCAGCTTGCTCCTGCAGGCCAGCTTCGAATTTTTGGAATGTCGGGTGCAAGAGGATCAGTGATGGAGCAGAGTCGGAGATGGTGTATTGAAGTTCCTTCAGTGGATGTGATGTGCACATGGGTACGGCGACGGCTCCAGCAGCCCAGATTGCCCACTGCGTGACCACATAATCGTACCCTGCTGGCGCGAGGAAGGCTATCCTAGGTTCTTCCTCGAAAGTCGGTAGTGACGGATCATAACCCGCGAGACGCTGCTGAATCTGAGCTTTTAAAGTAGCGACGTCGTTTAATAGCTGAACGAAAGTAAAACTCTGATCTTTGGTCTTGTCGATGATGGCGACCTTGTGCGGGTCGGCGAGAACATGAGCTCTCGCCTGGAGAAAGAGTGGCAATTCGGGTATCGAAGTAGGTTCTTCCCTGCTGACATTTCTGTGGTGTCCATATGCTGGAATACTCGAGGGCAGGAATTCATGGCGTTGTTGGTCGGCAGAGAAATGCCAGTCATGGTGACCAGGAGGCACGGAAACTTCGACACTCATCATGATTGCTGTTGATTAATTGACTATTTTTTGTCGTCCAAAAACGTATTTGAAGTAAGCGTGAACACCCCAGTTCGTGGCAAGACAAAAGCGCACAATATAAGGAAAGGCATCATGTAGAAACTTCTTCCCGAGCCCCGATCCAATTTCCATTGGGAAAATCCAAAAATGGAAGCCAGCTCCCAACAAAGGGGCAAAAATGACGACAGGTGATAGGGTACCCACGGTACGTAGCCCGGAGTATTAGTCTGGGGGATTTTCGTTTTTCGAAGACCGACGACAAAGAGAAACCCTGGTCTGGGGGACGGGAATTCGGAGTTGGACGGCGGCAATTTTTGTATGATCGAGAGTAGTACCAGCAAATTTCAAAAATGCCCGAGAGAGCACCTCGTTGTCGTCCAATCAAGAGCTCGTTGGAGTGGATGCCCCTTTATCCGCCGAGGGCATTTTCCGTCTTCTGTATTTGTTTTCAATCGAATATCGAGCTCTCGCTTGGGCGTAGGCGACCTTGATTTTCCACTGCGGCTATGAACCGTACTGGCATGTCGCTATCGGTGAGACGACGACTTGCGTCCAGGTAGGACGCCTTGAACACATTCCACAACGCTACGTCTTTGGGATGGTCGGAGCCGGGTCGAGGGTAGTATGGGTCGTTCCAGCGTAACGCCCGCTCGAGTTGCTGGATGCCAGCGTCCGTCTGTGGGAACTTCTGACATTGATTGAAGTCGAGGAGCCAGACCCCGACCGATCTCTGGCACGCGTCCAACTTGACGAATTCGCCAGAGATGGCGGAGTCTGGCCCCATCTCCTCCATCTCGGCTGCTGATGGCGCCTGCTTGATTCTTGGAATCCTTCCCAGTACAAATTCAACGTCATCTCCATCGATGCCGGCTTTCCAATGAAGCACGGCGAGGCCATTCGCCATGACTGTCGCAAAGAATGACGTGTCGAGACGCAGAGTTTCCATCTCGTTGACCATGAGGTCAAAATTGCGCATTTTGAACAGGGCGCTCGCCGGACGTTCAAGTCGTCGACCCAGGTATAGCCGTACTAAGCAATCATTACTTTCTGGGCGGGTGAAGAATTTGAGTTTGGTTTTCTTGATTGATTCGGGTGCAAAGAAATCGAATAAAGCTTCGCAGACTGGTGGTGGAAGAGCGCAGATCTTCTGGGAGAGGATGCCGTATGTTGGGTGGAAGTTCTTGGGCAAGAATCTTCCATAATCGAACCAGAAGAGGGCAGTGTTAGGTTGAACCCAGGCTTGAAAATGAGGAATGTTGATGTCTTTTCGAAGTTCTGAAGGGACTTGCGCAAACGCTTCTTCGACCTTCTTGTGATTACAGGCGTCGTTCCAAAGCTGATCCAATTTTCCATCGTTGGGGACTTTCAAAACCCAGTCTTGGAGTCTCCAGATTTCACCACATTGGCCTTTTCCTAACTGTTTGGGACCTTCGTTTATGCTGTAAGCGGAGAAGGCGGGTCTTTTGAGAATTGTCTTGGTTGATAACATTCTTTGAAGGATATCTTTGGGGGTATGTTTTGGAACTGATGGCTCTTCTGTCAAAGAGATTCCCGGATCAAGGATGTCAGGGCCTTGGGTAGGATTTATCGGTGGTGAGGCAGAAGTTCCTTTATCGACGCGACTTGCCCGCGAAGAGAAAAGTCCCAAGACGCGCTCCATGATGTGAAGTTGCTGGAGAGCGACTGTGACTTGACGGAATTTCACTGTGCTCAGAAGAGAGATGAAGAGATGTTAGAGAAGTTGTGAAAGAGGATGAAAGAGATTTGATCTGTCCTTGAGATCGACTTCGGGTTTTGGTGTTGTTGTCGGTGTCCTCTGAAGATCCAACAGTGTCCGGTCCAAACCTGAGAGATGGTCCGGCATTCCTGCCTTTTGCATCATTTTGACTCGCCGTAGTGTTGTGTACCTGCAGATTGTGCATTTTGGTGTCTTTACCATGCGTGTCTTGAAGTATATTGAAGCGAGAGTTTGGTTGTTCCCTAGCACAATTTTCTGTGTCTGACGAAAAGTCCGGGCAGAAGAGACACACAAGTGGCAAGATCTCCATGGTGTCAGACGGAAACTCTTGCCAATTTCCAGAGTCTGCCTCGACACCAACTTCTCCGCTTCAAACTCTCAGAGCTTCGTCTTCCATCCATTTTTCCCAACCTTCAGATGACTTTCCTCATTCAGAATCATCAAGCCCGAAAAAAAACTGCAAATAGCATCGATCATGAAGTTTATCCCACTCACCAACAGGAGAAATCTATTCGATCTGGCTAATTCCGTCTTGTTGGCATCACGAAAGAGGCTTTCGATATGAGCCGGAATTCGTGTTTTTTGAGCTACTTCCATGCAGATCAACACGATCCCTTCGGGCTATCAGCCAGCGAGGTATGGGCTTTCTCAGCCCTTCTCCGCATTTTACTGTTCAGAATGAGCTACATTGTGGAACAGAGGTACTTGCTTTAATTGCCGGGTATGTCTCAACCAGTGCTGCAAGGTGCGGATATATAAAGATCCACGAGCCTAGCAGCGAATGTGTGGCGGACAGCGGTCACTCCTAACTCAAAACCATCTTCAGGTCTAGAGGTAAGTGAAGATGGTAAACTTTTCATATCTCTTACTTCTCCTATCCTGTACTCTTTCAGTGACTTGCACCAAAATCAACCGTAAAGCCATAGTCCAACAATTCAACCCACACCGCAATGCCAGTGCCGAAACGCCCATACAAGTCGGTAATGGCAATATCGTCTTCTCAACCGACGTCACAGGTCTACAGACCTTTCTCCCCTTCAACACCCTCTCGAGCTGGGGATGGCACAATTCGTCCCTTCCGACAACTCCAGGACAAACTTCCATCAGCGACTTCACAGGTCTACAATGGTGGACGCATGGAAGGCTAGTGACCTACGATCAACCGAATCCCGCGGAGGCGAATATCTCTCAGTGGTTGATTGCGAATCCTCACCGCATCAATCTGATCCGGATAGGACTGGATTTTCAAGGCAAGAATGTTGCGGAAGCGAATCTGGATGATAAAACGCAATCACTCGACTTGTACTCTGGCATCATCCACTCCAGCTTCTCGTTGAACGGGTCCAAGATCACTGTTCAAACCTCCGTGTCTCCAGACACCGACACGATCGCCGTGACAATCACCTCGAGTCTACTGAACACTAGTGGCCTTGGGGTCTTCTTCGACTATCCGTATGCGAGTGGGGCGAATAAATTCGACGCTCCTTATGTAGGGCTCTTCAATGCGACGGCGAATCATACCACGTCACTGCGGACACAGAGACGGTCTGCAACAATCCAGCACGATATGGATGCAACGACGTATTTCACCACCATCGGCTGGACAGGAATTGCAAACATGAGCGGACCACACGCCTCGACGCACCGGTATTTCCTGACCCCAGGTCAGGGAACTCAGGAGCTCTCATTTACAGCGACCCTGGCCCCTGTCCAAGCCGAACCCGTGCTCAATGCTCAAACCGTCTTCAACGCCTCCAGCACATGGTGGTCCACCTACTGGCAGCGCGGCGGCTTCATCTCCCTCCCAACTTCCACCTCCGCCCAAGCACGCGAACTCCAACGCCGCATAATCCTCTCCCAATACCTCGTAACCATCAACAGCGCCGGGACCAATTTCTCACCCCAAGAATCCGGTCTGACCAACAATGGATGGTACGGCAAATTCCATCTGGAAATGGTCATCTGGCACACGCTGCACTTCGGACTCTGGGGCAAGGAAGACCTCTTGGAACGTCACGACTCCGTCTACGCACGCTTCCTCCCCAGCTCGAAGCAGCGCGCCGCCGAGATGGGATACAAGGGCGCACGCTGGGGCAAGATGTCCGACCCGAGCGGACGCTCCGCACCGGGGGAGATCAACAGCCTTCTGATCTGGCAGCAGCCGCACGCGATGTACTTCGCGGAGGCCGAATACTCCAGAAATCCAAGCAACGCGACGTTGCGCAAATGGGACGCCGTGCTAACCGCGACGGCGGACTTCATGGCCGACTACGCGTTCCGCAACACCTCTGTGCGAGAACTCCAGCTCGGCCCGCCACTGTATCCGGTGAGCGAGAACACGAACCCCAACTTCACCGTAAACCCGACGTTCGAACTGTCCTACTGGCGCTGGGGCCTGGACATCGCGAGCGCGTGGAAGGAGCGACTGAACCAGAGCGTTCCCGAACCCTGGACCGCTGTGTCATCATCCCTCCCACCGCTGCCCGTCCAGAACGGCACGTACGTGCTCTACGACGGCCTCTCCTACACCGACATGTGGACCAACGCCACCCTGGACCTGACCTCCGACCACCCCTCCATGGCCATGATCTACGGCTTCAGCCGGCCCCCACCCTCTTTTTCACTCTCCGTCTTCAACTCCACGATATCCCACATCTCCGCGCACTGGAACTTCAGCGCGTCATTCGGCTGGGATTTTCCGCTCATGGCCATGAGCTACGCGCGCTTGGGCGATCCCGACACGGCCGTGGATTTTCTGTTGAATGAGAATTTCCAATTCGATGATGTTGGCATGCCCCTGGGCGGGAGTCGCGTGCCGACGCCGTATTTTCCGGGCAGTAGTGCGCTGTTGATGGCGGCGGCGATGATGGCCGGTGGGTGGAAGGGTACAGCAGCTGGTGATGGAGGCAAGTGGCCGACCGGGTGGGATGTACAGACGGAGGGATTTCAGGAGATGTTTTTCTAGAGACCCGTGGGTGGTGGACGACATGGAGATGGAGATGCAGATACAGATGGGGGACTCTCACAACTGGTTTTTGATAGAAGCGAGATTGGGAGTGCGAGTCTGTATACAACACTTTCTCACAAATAGGGCGTACATAAATCGCGTTGTGGAATGATTTGAGTCTTTCTGTCCACACATAAGATCCGATATAGCAGTATATTTTGTTTTTAAGATAGTACAGAGAAGCCAATTCTTCGAACCCGTTCTCCAGTCCTAGATTCAACCATTGCCTGTGTACGTGCTTTCATAACAGTGTCAATTTTTGCAAGTCGTACACATGTCATTTTTCATACTCATTTCTTTTTACCATTCCCGATAACAAAATTATCAATTTCGGAGGTTGTGAATATTGGGGGAAGGGAGGGACAGAGAGGCTACTGCTGCTGGAACTCAAACCGACGTCGTCGAGTCCTTGGTCGCAGTCTTCTCGATGCCGTCGACGAACTCGACGGCCTCTTCGGCGACTTCGTCTGTGATGCCAGGGAGCTTTTTTCGCGGGGAGAAGGGTAAACCCCTTGGGTGTTAGCCAGTCTCTTTCAATCTCGCCGAGAAAAAGATTTCTCTGGAACATAGCTTGGGTTAAGGTATCCTGATAAGTCACTCGCTACCACCTCTCCCTCCCTCCATGTCTTCACCTATCACGTTCTCACCTGCGCAGGTCTCCCACGACTCACTCACCCACCCACCCCGGGCAGAAAAGTTTCTTAGAGCAGCTTACCGTAACATCCGGCAGATGTTTACTATGACTCTCGCGATGCGTCGCGGGACCCTCCATGAACTTATGCATCTTGTCTGTAAGATCGTCGTTGAGACCGGGGCCCGACGTGGCCGTTGTGGCCTTGGTGGTGCGCATGAAGTCACGGGCCTGGCGGGCCGCGTCGTCGGTCACGCCGCTGGACGAGCGCCGGATTGTGCCGGCCATGAAGTCGTGCGCTGACTTGGCCGCTTCGTCGCTGATGCCACTGCTCGAGCGCCGGTGCGAGGCGCCGGTCGGGAGGGCGGTGGTGGGGTTTGTGGACATTTTTGGTTTGTTCTATGTGAGAAACGTGTATGTGTGAGAGGCTTGGGGTTGGATTAGATTTGGGATGGAAGAGATGCTGCTTTCTTGCCAGCTGGTGTAGAGGGTAAGTTTATTCACAAATCAGAGAGGTGTTTTGCAGTCAGATTGCGTGGTTATAGCGAGCAGCTTGTGTCATTGTCTGGCCATGAAGTCATATTCTCCTTCGATCCCCTCGATACGAGGGGCCCTGAAGGAGAGGGGTCGCGTGCCCGGGGGAAAGAGGTCAGTAACAATGAAGGCGGGGTTGATACGAGTCGTGGCTCAAGGTCCACGGTTTAGATGAGGAAATAGAGCAACATGGTCCATGGGGACCGGGGGTTGTTAGTCAGGCGTGGAGTGATTCGTTCGGGGTTGAATATCATGTCTTCTCTCGATGTCCGGTAGATGTGGTGTGAGCAGGGATTTTACTTGCTCAGAAACCTGCCTTTCACAGGACGGTGCACAGTCATCAAGTATGGTAGGCGTGGGAGCTTGTTCATGAAGATAGGACTGAGTTGAGAAAGCCTGCGGTATGGGGCCAGAGCTCGATAGAGATATATTAGGGTTGTGAGATTGATGTTGGCGAGTCTAGGAAAGTAGCAAAGAAGAGGGAAGCAACGGAGGGTGCAGAAGCTGCAACTTTTGGTCTGACATGATGTAGTTGCTGCGGAAAAGGAGCCGGAACACCGTCAGACAAGAACTGTATACCTAGCGAGCTGGGTGGTCATTGAGCATGAGCTCGAATGCAGCACCCTTACATCTGAGAGCAATCATGTTTCTGAAAGCGCCCATAACCCATTTGCTTGATATTTGTATGTAGAAGATACGTATTGGGTATTCATAAATCTGTATAACTGCTCTATTCGAAATAGCCATTCCAAAGCTGATATACACCGGCGCTTTCCTCCTCTGTGTCGTACTCGTTTCCCTCACTGCATGCCCTCATCAATTGCATTGTGTCCCTTTACGCTGGTCCGTCTCCAGAATCCTCAAATAAACAGCGCAATCCTCCATCCCAACCTTCTGAATCACTGAAAAACCCAGTCCTATCCGGAGTCACTGGGCTTCCCTCGGGTCTCGCATTCTTCATCCTCTGATGACGCTCTTGTCTTCTCGCATGCCTTCGATCAAATTCATTCTGACAGTCAGGACACCATCGATCCATTGGTAGAGGTCGTTCGTAAGCAAGACCCAATATGTACATCCTACGAGGACAATTTGGGACCCAGCACGAGGAACATCGTGCTTCTCTGCGATTCTTGGGCAAGGGAATTTGAGAGAGTGCGTGCCATTGAGCATCCCGAGTTATGCCATTCGTCGTCGTTGTAGTTGTCGAGTTAGAGATCGGTTTCTGACCGGTTTTACTCTCCTTCCACTCCATCAAAGCGGCTTTGCGGTCTGCCATGTTTCCACCAAATTCAAAACTCAAGCTCCTGGGAACCCACCACTTCTTCTTGGACCTGCGTTCTCGGTAAGCGTGTCGTTTGCGGCTTTTCATTTTCTTCTTGACACGCCACGTCTCAAGTAAATCGACGATTTTGCGCTCCATGCCTTCAAAATCCATCATGTCTTCTTCCCTACGTCTTTGTTCTTCCAATTCAAAGCATGAGACACAACCCCACCACAATTCGAAACTGCCACTGCCGCATAACGCACAAACCCCGACTTCGTCCTCTGGGTTGAGTAGACTTCTCCCTTCAAACATCCAGCGACGGAATCGGCGGGATTTTGTCGTCTTGCGTACGATGTCAGATTTCTTGACCCAGTTTTCCTTCCACCATTCTCCCTCAATATCACGATATCGACGCATACAGTCTTTGCACATTCGGTTCGGAGCATATTTGGCTCCTAGACCAGTTCCGCGATTGCTCATTCTCTCGACGAAACTCCACAATGGCTTGGTTTGCAGACACCCATAGCAGGGGAGTTCTTTGGCAGGGCGCTCTATAAGTCTGAAATCGAACGCTGCGTAAAGTAAATCCCACAGGTGTCCAAATCTCTGGCGCGGATAATTGGTTCTATACTCGGTATATTTGCGCGATTCTTCCTCAAGGCTCTCTTGAACAAACTTGGCGCGAATGCGGCGGATAAGTACCGGAGTCAACACATCGTGCATGGCTCGACATGTTTGTCGTAGGGCGAGCAGGGCTTCAAAATCAAAATATTTGGTGGCTAGTAGGTAATGTAAATCATTTGGCAATTTGAGAACAAGAGGACATTGTTGGGATCCTTCCTTGCGAGCACTAGCGCGGCCTTTGATGGTGGGTAGCGATAGCGAGGTTGATAGTGGGGTTGGAATACTTTGTTGCCTGGACTTCGAGAGCGTCATATTGCTGGAACGAGATAGATTCAACTTGGGAATGATTTTTTGATCTACCAAGTGCTCTTTGACGGTGATACCGTTTGACCTCTTGCTCGATGAAGGCGAGTCAGATTCTGGCAGCCGTTGAGTTGATTGATCGGCGGGACAATGAAGAGGGGCCAACGTCGATGTCGAGGACGCGACATGAAAATCACGAGTTTCCAATGTTTGAGCCATAATCAACAGCTGTTGCGGTGTGATATAAAGATAGCCTCATTAGGGACCGGAGTCGATTGAGTGGTTGCCTGGTGATGTCGATCCTAGTTAGACAAAGTGTCCACGTTTGCTCGGGCGCAGATGTAGGAACAAGCGTTTGCCAATGGTTTCGTGATGATTAGGCCCAAAATCCGACGTGGAGAGTATCAGGAAGGATTGGCGACGAAGGATGGGGTTTTGTAGGTGTTTTCTTTGATTTGTGAGTGTTCTAGATTCTTCAAAGAGACCGGGATATGCTGTTTGAGATCAAGATCAAGATCCACGAACAAAAAGAGATGAGAATCGAGCTGAAGATGCAGAGGCGAGAAGAATCAAGATGGCAGGCGAGCCAGGGCCCAGGGGGACAAAAGGCGGGGGAACTGAAATCTGATAGGCGCCGGGTCCCTAAGTTACAGGGAAGTCACTGCCACCTATCTAGCTCAAGTGACTTGCACTGCCACTTAATGGGCCACTCCCGGGCTTGGAGGAGTTGGTGGCGAGGTTGAACATCTAGGCGAGCTATCAGGGTCTCCTAGGTAAAACGTCACCTCCCGTGTCTCTCAACGCCCACGTCTTGATGTCTTCATCGCTCTGATAGCATTGGCAGCACTATGATCATGTACGTATGCTCCCTTTTGCGCCATTGCTATGATTTCCAGTCTCAATCTCAAGTCAATTCAAGGTGTCCAACCCCTCGATACTCTTACAAGCACATCAAACATGGACAATGATCACGTTATTCTAGAGTCTAGATCCCCCTTTTGCTAGCTCTTTCATCTGCCTAACGCAATAAACCAAGTGATGAGTTTACATCATGTTCATCAACGGACTGTTGGTTGCATATGCCTGCCAAAATGTCAACATTGGTCGTAAGAGTCAGGACCATCACTTACCATGGGCTTGATGTCGGGATGCGGCACTGCATCGAATTGATGGTAGTCTAGCTTCAATTCCGGTCCAATGTTGATGTAGGCGCCCTTGTTCTCCGTGGTATCGCAGTATTTTGGTGCAGAGAAGACTGTGGTAAATCGTCAGTATAGCTTCTTTAACATAGCCCCGATTTAACCTACCAGTGATGCATTTGCCGTCATGCTCAACCTCATAGCCGTCCATTCGCACTTCGTGACTGCGAATCACAGCCTCCAGTCCGTTATTCTCACAGAATCTCTTGGTCACATC
Source organism: Cladophialophora exuberans (assembly GCA_030068005.1). Classification (NCBI taxonomy): domain Eukaryota; kingdom Fungi; phylum Ascomycota; class Eurotiomycetes; order Chaetothyriales; family Herpotrichiellaceae; genus Cladophialophora; species Cladophialophora exuberans. The sequence continues at coordinate 29,769 of JANSVK010000014.1, forward strand.
AGGTCCAAATTGTAACCCGACACCTCGTTTACTCGGACCTCTACCAGGTTGAGGTTGAGGATCTGTCCAGAGCATCTCCATCATCAGACCAGCTTGTCCAGGTTGACGTTGTACGTGTCGATCGAGTTTTCGAATGTCATCCAGAGTGACCTTATCGTCCGAGAACAAGCCACCGTGTAAAGTGAGATATTTCTTGCCGATAAGAGTCGCCAGGGGAAGCGCCGAGAATGATTCTGAGAATAACCTGAAAGTCTTTTCATTGTACTTGGCCTTGCATTCGCCCTCGAAGCCATACACCCGGTTCATGTCGTCAGTCTCGTGGTTACCCCGATTCAGGAAGAATGAGCCCGGTCGTAACCATTTGTAGGCGTAAAGTAACAGCGCAATCTCAGTCGACCAAGATCCACGATCCACAAAATCGCCATTGAACAGGTACGCGTGTTTGTCTGAGGGATAACCAGCAAGTCGGAAGATTTCGAGCAAGTCAAAGAATTGTCCGTGTGTGTCTCCACAAACGGTGAGTGTCGTGTCGGCCGCTACCTCCATCTCCACCATTGTAGGCTCGTCGTACACAATATCCCTCACAGCCTTGATTATCTGGAACACGTATTTCTTGTGTATCTTCTTGCCGTTTTTGAAACGCTGAATCATGTCGTCGATGAATTCTTGTGTCATTTCGTTTTCTAATCGCACACCGTCATATGTCTGATCGACCTCTATTGAATCCAGATCCAGTCCTTCGAATGCAGAGGGAGGGTCTTCGACTTCAATTGCTTTTAGGAAATTGATCTTTTTGACCAGCTTTTCACATTCTGCCAGCTTGATCTTTGCCTCTTTGTTGTTGGGCTCTTTTCGACAGACAGCCTTGAAGTCTCGGAGGGCATCTTGAGAGTTTAGGATCGCGGTGTTGGCTATTGCTCGTCTCCAGTAGGCCTAAGATATTAACATTAGAATATGCAACACGGTCTCGCGTCTCGCACCCGTACCTTGATGTAGTCTTTGTCAAGCTCAAGAGCTTTCGTTGCATCAGCGACGGCATAACCGTAGGCTTCAAGCTTGATATTTGCCTGAGCGCGATTGCAGAAGAAAGAAGGATCGGAGTCGTATTTTTCTATCGCCTTGGTGTAGTACTCGATGGCAGAAGGCCAGTCGTGGCCGGCGAAGGCTTGGTTGCCCTTGACTTTGAGGGCGGTGGCAGCAGCCTTGTCTTCGGCCGAAGTAGACGTCATGGTGTTTGGGTCTGAGCCCTGAAGGAGGAAATGGAATCGGAGGCTCAAAATGGGTCAAATTGTGTTATCGATACATTACTAGTTCGAAGTGGAAGATGAGTCGAATCAAAATCGTCCTGTGCTCACTTTCCTGATTTGCTGCTCGAGGCGCAGGTGGCCATAGAAAGTTCGAGTCGACGAGGATCTTTCTTTTTCGCCCGCCCCACGCTAGCGCCGATCTCCCGAACCTTAACTGCCAGATCTCCACGTGATCCTTCATTCAAATTTCAAGAGATGGGACTGTCAGTCCTCGTGGGTTCCGTTGTCACTGTACGTCTGCACGTGTTGAGTCTCAAGCTCGCCATGACTCCCTCTTTATTGTATAGGACAATGCTCAGGGTGTGCTTCTATTGTCTCAAGATAGACGAAATCGTCCTTGGTGCCGGAACCTACCAGGTGAGCAGTGTGCTACTTATTTTGTCCAACTGGACGCACTGGCCCACGGTAGTACTCGACCGTAGGAGTTTCAAATGACTGTCATGATCAACAGTAGGAGAGAATGACAGGTGGATTTACAATCACGTGATGCCATGATGCGATTTACTTTTGCATGAGTTATGTGACAAACATGCCGGATATCCATGTCGCCTTCCCGGTGATCAACATGGTCTGTCAAAATTATTTAGACAACTCCCAATCCCCCTCGTCCTCGTCCATCCACGTCAACATCACCAAATTTCATCCACTACACCAACTCACCAACTCCTTCAAGAACAACAACAATCATCACCATGGCTGGTCGCGGCGGACGCACTCGAGCCTGCATGGTCTGCTCCATCGTTCAATCCGAACAAGTAAGCCCCCTTCGTCAATTCTCATCCCCCTCAAAATTTAACTTCCCGCAACAGGAATTCTACCGCAACGGCTGCCCCAACTGCGAGGAAGTCCTCAACCTCCGCAACTCCCGAGACGCCATCGGCGAATGCACATCACAAGTTTTCGAGGGACTCATCGCGCTACAGGACCCTAAGACTTCGTGGGTGGCCAAGTGGCAGCGGCTGACGGAATATGTACAAGGCGTGTACGCGGTCAAGGTGGTGGGAACTCTGCCGAGAGAAATCATCGACTCGCTGGAAGATAACGGCATGAAATACGTTCCTAGGGATGGGAGTGGCATGGATGAGGATAACGTTGCTGCATAACATGATGCCTTTGGAAGATAAAAAGACCGTCAAGGATGCTGGGAATTGGAATTGGGGTTGGAACGGGCATTGATGCAGGCGGTGACGACGAAAAAAACATCAGATGTATGAGTACGCATTACTAAAAGATACCCCCAAAGCGGCGGCGTTGCATCGTTACTGAAAGGAAATAGCTTGGTAGAAATTATGGTTTCCAAGACATACTTAATCACCGGGCTCGCCAGAACCCTCACGCGCAAGATTGGACGCTACGAGACAAATTGCCCTCCGAAACACGCCAAACCCTGCATGGAGCACCAGAAGACGGTACCATTCCGCGCCATTTAGAGGTCCAAATCAGAACTTTTCCAGCGTGCCGCCTGCCCTTAGAAGGACTTGGCCAACTTATCAAACGCTTCAAGCAGAATATCCGCATGGTGCTTTTGGAAAATCAACATGGGTCGCAACCTTACTGCCGACGCGCCACTGCCACCAATATTGACACCCAACGTCTTAGCCTTGGCCAGGAATTCATCACGCTTGGGGTGGTCAAAGGCAATGAACGTGCCGCGTCCTTTGCCTCTGAGATTCTGGAATTGCTGAGGATACTGCTGGGCCAGTCTTTCCATATTTGCAAACAGGTAGTCTCCAACCATTGCAGTGTTCTCCACCAAGTTCAGTCGTTCAATTTCGTTGATGATGGCACGGAACAGAATCGCACGAGCTGGATCACCCATCCAGGTATTGAACTGCCGATAAGGCTTATTGGGTCGCAGTTCGGGATTTCCAAAATAGTACCCAGCCGTTTGTGCCTTCTTGGAAAATGTCACCATATCAGGGGGATCTTGTAAGTTCCAATGCTCGTGAGCCCAGAATTTACCAGTCGCACCAACACCAGTCTGAACCTCGTCAACAATCATGAGGACATTGTTGCGTCGAGTAATCTCGCGAAGGCCTGTAAAGAAAGCTGGACTTGCGTGGTTGTCTCCTCCTTCCGATAGAATGGGCTCCACGACAACAGCTGCGACAGGGTTGTGGTACGTCTTGATAATGCGCTCCACCTCTTCTAAGCATCTCTTCTCCTCGGCTGCATTTTCTTCGACGTGTTGTTCAAGGGGATATTTAAGGACTGGGAAGGGGGCTTGGGGCCAGTCGAAGGCTGGGATATCCATTTTGTGAATAGGCTTGCTGCGAGTCGTGGATAGAGTGCCGAACAAGCGACCATGGAAGGCAGTCTTGAAAGACATAATGGACATATCTGGGGACCCCGGCTTTTGGTTCTGCATAGTGCTTTCAATCTCCTCTGGTGTGAACTCGGCATCTGGTCCACCTCGCTCCTGCTGTCTCTTCCACATGAACGCGGCTTTGTACGCCGTCTCATTGGCATCGGAGCCTGCCATACCAGTGAAAACCTGGGTCATACCCTTTGGTGCAGCTCGGAGGATACCCGTCTCGAGGATTGAGGCCCAGTCGTGTTGAGGAAAGTTACCGAGCGCAGGTCGGTTTATGATCGCGGACGCCATGTCTGGGCTTGTTGCTGCAAGTAGGAGAGCAGGGTTGTTGTAGCCGACTGGGATTGAGGCAATTTGGGCATATACGTCGAGGAGTACGTTCCCATCCGGATCTGCTATGTAGTTTCCATAACTCTGTTGGTAGTTTGCAAGCATGTTCAAGCTGCGGGTATCGAAAATTCTGTGGAGCTCAGTGATAGCTTTTTTGCTCTTGGGGCCTGGGATGGGAGTAGAGACTTTGGGTCCGACAGGCTCATCCGGGAAGAATGCTGTTTCCACAGAAGGCGTCTCGACCGCGGCTTGTGCAGCGGCAGCAGCATTGCGAGTTTCCGTAGCGGTTGCGAGACTTCGTAAGTGTGTTGGTCGCAAGGTCGATCGCGCTGGAGTAGCAACATGTCTCAAAGCACGAAGCCCACCTTGGGTGCGCAGCACTGAAGCCATGGTGCTTCTAGCAGTAGCGGTGACACAGCAGTAGTGAGGTCGTGCGGGGATGGTCAACGTGTCAATCAGGGTTATTCGTTGCCGGACGACGTGGGAGACAGCTAGATTAAAGAGCTCAATTGACCGTTCTGAACCCGGGAACTGATCGCAGAAGACATTTACAGTGAATAGCGGAAAAGAGGAGAATCTTTTACAATATAGAAATCAATTCAAGCTGGAGGCGCAGGGCGTGCGAATTCAACCCCACAGTTTCCTCTCGTCACTATCTTGATCGGAGGAAGGAGCGCGTCTTGGGCGGAGAAGCACGCCTCGGCCTGGCGATTGCGGTTCAATCGGATATCATCGCGCCTGCCCTATGTTTGACATTCTGCTTCAGGAAAGTCCAGGCGTGCATTTGCTATTCTTTTCGTTCAATTTTGTCCATGACTTGATCTTCCGTCAAATCTTCTTGCCCTGGAGCCTTGTCTGCTTGTGGTCCGTCTGACGCTCCAAGCTCGAAATCGGATTGGGAGGCAATATGATCAGTCGTCCGCGTAGAACCTTTCGCAAACGGATCGTGAGTAACGCCCCCAGGGACAGTATGAAGTCGCTTTGAATCGATCGTCGAGGGAAGACTGTCACCGGTCCCCGTTAAAACATCGCTTGAAGCAGTGTCGCCGGCGGTCTGTGCCATTTTAGCTTGCATATCCAGATTGAGGATGAGGACCACCTACTCTCGGAATATCATCTGCATTTGTCGCGGCCTCTGCCAAATTTCGACCTCCAAGGTAATTTGGGTCTTTGGCTGAGGCGATCTGATCAGGACGTGGTTTTGATGGGATAAGTCTGGGCTCGGCTGCATCATCTGGCACTGTGGTTCCTTTCTCTGCCATATCAAAAAGGTCACCGCCGCTGTTTCGTCCTGATTCGGCCATATCGAAGGAATGTTTTGACACCGTTGTAATCAATACTTTTCACAGATAGATTTGAACCTTTCCGGCAAGAAGAGGAGCTTTATTAAGATACTCATGTGTACTATGTCCCTCCACTTACTTTCGTCATGTTGTGAAATACATGATGTCACGAGATTGCCCCCTTGTCCCGGAAGACTGTCGCGTCCGGGTCGTTTCCAGTCTCAAGCGAATTTCTACCTCGTCTCAATGTTCCAGACCTTCACTGTTTGAAAACCATGTATCAACTCACCTCGTTGAGAAGTGTGTTCGCACTTGCTACTTTAGTACCGATTTTTCTTACCTGTAGCTGTTCTGGACCCGCCTGTACCGATGCAGATGCTCGTCGAGAAGTATAAAGAGGTTACGAGTATTTTTATACTGGCGAGTTCCGCTCCGTACAGCTCAGCCAATGTAAGTGGTTAATTACACAACCTCGAGGTGTTGGTCCTTCAAAAGCATATTCCTGATGGCGACAGCCACGATATATCAAGTCAACGCCACAAAGGAGCCGATCATTTCTGCTGGCGTAATCGGAACACCAAAGCTCCTTCAGCCTGCGGGTATTGGCGATCCAAACAGCCTCAGCTCTCTGAAGATTCAACCTCTGGTGGATCTGCCTGAAGTAGGACAGAGAATGCAGGACCATCCGCTTGTCCCTATATAATTTTACCTGAACTCAAATCAAACATTTGACGTCTTCGGTAATTCAACGGTACTTGCCGAACTGTTAGCCCAGTGGAAAACCAGTCGCACAGGTATCTCCACAGATTCTCCGGGGACACTCAAAGCTTCTTGCATCTCCCGCCGAGTTCATCCATCTTCCAAAACTTCAGAGACCCTGCTTCTGGACCCAACGCAGCTCATTTGGAACTGGTATTCGTAGTAAGTAAAACTCAGAATCGCTTGTCCCTTGCGAAATATGCTAAAGGCCGAAGTATTCATTTGCGCCCTTTGGCGCAATCCCTCCTCAGCCGGGCAGTTTTTTTTATCCGTCCTCGCAATAGTGGTGTCTCCACTAAGCCAGCAAGTTCCATTTCTCCCTGTTTCTTTGGACCTACCTAGATTGTAACCAACCTCTCAGGGGGTTCAGTTCAATTGAAGACAACGAACCCTTTCGACCAGCCTTTGATAGACCCCAATTATCTGGGTCACGAATTCGACGCCACTGCAATGGTAGCCGCCATGCGCAATACATTCAAATTTGTTGCAGGTCCCCACAATGTCACTTATTAGCGGGCGATCTTAGAAGGTCGAAACGAACTCTGATTTTGTATTTCGTAAAGTTGAGGAATGACCAATGGCAACCAGTGGAAGGAGGTTGCAAAGTGCTAGGGAAGGATACACGTCGTGAAGTTTGAAAATTCGTTCAAGGTTTCGATGAGATAGTCACGTGCCGGTGCCAAGGAACAGCTTGAACGCGATGGAATCCATCGCTCGGAGCTTTCGCCGACACGTGTTTGCAACGCCGAGCTTCCCCGCACTAAGCCAGATACCGAGGTTCTTTTGGCCAGTAACAAGCAACGACCCTTGCCGTTTGGCCATCAAACTCAAGATTCGCTTTGAGATATAGCATCTCTCAGACACACGCCCAGGGTGTCAGAGCACGAGCCCGGACCAAGCTCGCCAAAACACCCAAGTTATAGAGCTAGATTCGACTAAGAGGGAGTCTTGAACATCATGGCGGGACCAAATAACGGTATCGTCCTTTATCACTACTCTTTCTCTCCATTCGCTAGGCGAGTTCTGTGGTATCTGAGCTTGCGAGGGATCGACTATGCCGAATGTGTACGTAAATCTATACATCGACAAAGGGAAAAGCACTGATAGATTGCAGAAACAACCTCCTGTGATGCCTCGACCCGATCTCAACGCATTGAATGTCAAATACAGAAGAATCCCAGTCATGGCTATAGGTCGGGACATCTACTGTGACAGCCGCCTAATGCTCAGCAAATTGGAACAATTTTTCCCTGATGGAACCCTGGGTGCTTCAACTGCCGAAGAAAAGGCAATTGAGAAATTCCTCGAATCATGGTCTATCGAAGCCGGCATCTTTGCTCGGGCGTCCCAACTCATCCCAACAAGTATGCCACTTCTGAACGACCCAAAATTTACCAAAGATCGCGAGGATTATTCTGGCCGCTCTTGGAGTAAAGAACAGATTGCCGCCAACAGACCAGAGGCACTGGCAGCTATCAGAAATGCATTCAAATTTCTTGAAACGACACTGTTAGCAGATGGTCGATCATGGGTGCTCAAGACGAAGGAACCGACTCTGGCAGATATCGAAGGTAAGCAGGAAGTACGCTGCGTGTCACCGTGGATCCACTAATGCAGGTGCCCAAAGCTATCTGGACATTCGACTGGCTCAACGGCCTCAAAGGAGCTCTGCCGAGAGAGCTGATTTCGGACCAGAAGTACCCCAAGGTATTTGCGTGGATAGCACGCTTCAATGATGCTCTCAAGACTGCCAAAGCCAAAGCTCCGAAGCCGGCTTCCCTCAAAGGTGACGCTGCAGTTGAGCGGATCCTGAATGCACCTTTCGCCGATGCCGACTTGGGTGTCGACTCGGCGGATCCTCTTGGATTGCAGCAAGGTGCCGATGTTGAAGTGTTTCCAATTGATTCGGGCACACATCACCGCGATCGAGGCCATCTCATTGGCTTGACGGAAGATGAGGTTGTCTTGAGCACCCAAGCGAAGGGAAAAGAGGTCCGGCTGCACTTCCCTCGGACAGGGTTCCGCATCAGAGCCGTCACTGGTGGAACGCAAGCAAAATTGTGATCAGGTAGCCGGCCTCTGGTGGTTGTACGAGCGTGGAAGATCCTTGATTTGAGGCCCATTGTGCTGCCACAAGTCTGACCATCGTCGTCTGGGGCACTTTCATACCCAGCCCACCCAAAACAGAGTTCGCTCTGATTGCGTCACGGTCGTGTTAATAGTGCGCCATGAATGTCAGCGGCTCGAGGTTTTCAAATAGGATCTCTGAGCTATCGAGCATAACCTTTCCGTCTGCGGACCGCCGGATCAGCTACAGGGAGGTTGGCTGTGAGTAGAGAAAACGTGCTTGAACCTATATCGGAGCGAGTCTCAAGCTCGTTTCTTTCCAAGACATCGACCCTGTAATCTGATCCTGGAGGACGGGAAGGCACCGGAGCGAGTGGATCGACACATCAACATCTCAAATAGACGGTGAGCACAGACGCCTGTAAGAAATGATCCTCTCACTCTCCTGATGTTCGGGTTTCGATGAGAGCTCATGCGGCTCGGGATAAGTGACAAGTCATGTCACATGGGGGTGGCCGGAGATGATGCTGATATGATGCCCAACCTGTGATAGATTCATTGGAGTGGCCAATTGCAGCAGCATGACGCACTGCTTGGCTGCCACAACCGAGCGACAGCTGAAGGCGGCGGTTTGGGTCGCAGATGATTATTGCTGGACGACGTCTGTGTTGATGCCCAACCTGTAGTGATTGGTAGATGCGACTCACCACCCAGTGGGTTGTTTGGGGGTACAAGTTTGTTTGAACGCACTGGTGTCGTTAGGCTCACTTTTGTGCGTGCGTGGCTGGACAGCTTTTTTCGAGCGAAAATTCGAAGCTGATGCGTGATGTGGTCCTCCCACGCGATCTCGTTCTCCACGGTCGCCACCGGTTCTTAGAGAATTCCCAGCCCGTCGAACTTTATACGTCGATTTAGGATGCCACAGGCTGGACATTGGGGCCGTTGAGAATAGATGACGGACCGCCGCATTGTAATTGTGGGAAAATGATTCATCAAAAGTACCTAGGTAGTATAGGCACATCTATGCGCCTGCGTAGAGGTTCAAGTTGGTGGTAGGCATTGGGGGTGAAGGTGAAGTGAGGAGTGACTTGATCGACTCTCCCACGCCCCTAGCCACTATCTGGGTTTATCCTGGTACCCTGCCTCGCCTGGCTTGGTTAGGTACGTACCAGCACCTGCCTATGCTGCCCTAAAGTTAGGCAGGTGGTACAGAGTACTCGTAAGGTACTTTATTCCTTGCCTACCGAGGGATTCGCATACCTAATAAATCTCTCCCTCATCATGTCCGTTGTTTTCTGAGTTTAGGCTTGTGTATCGCTTGGGCTCTTTCTCTGTGCGACTGCATTGCCGACTGTCGTAGAACCTGACCGCCTGGGCGTCTGGACCATCAGCCGCCGTTGAAATGTTTCGTCTTTGACTCTAATGTCACCTTCTATTCTCTGTTAGGTCCGTGCCGCGATCGTCGGTGGTACCAGTACGAGTACTGATCATCCCACTTCACAACGGGTTTCAAGATTCACAGGTTCCCATAGGCTCAAACATGGGAAAAAAGGAGTTTTCCAATGTATATACTTTCGGCAAACCAGGTGGAAACCGTCTATCACTATGATGGTGGAGGCCACGGTACATGTACAGTGGGATTGGGCGGCTGTAGGGTTCTTTGGGTTCCTTAGGTCAGGCTGGTGGCCATCCAACTGCCAATTGGCGCCTGACCTGGCATTGACTGGCCCGTGCAAGGGTGAGTTTTGGGCACGCACAGAAAAAGAGGCTTTCTGCCTGCGCCCTCAGACTCAGCGCCCCTCCCCTTCTGTTCTTTCTCATCTTCCTTATCCTCGTCATCCAACACCATCCTTCTCTCCCGTCCCCAAATACCACTCCTCATATCGCCCACTCCTTTACCAGGTTGATCCATCTTGACATCCATTGGGCATCACTCTCATCCGGACTTCTGAACCAGTGGAATCTTTGTTGCGCCTTGGCCCACAGGACTGTTTGACCAACGCAAGCCCTTCGCTTATCCTCCCACCCTGCTTTTTGACTCTCTCCTTCCATTTGTCTAAGCCTGCTCTATTGCTGCCCAACGGAGAGGCCGTGTGATCTTTCGCGCATCACAATCCATATAAATCTGTTATCGTCATCATGGCCGCCCGTTATACCGATGACCGGGACCGAGACTTCCGCAGCAACGAGCCTCGTCGAAGAGAACGCGATCGTGATCATCCTCGAGAGCGAGTTGTTGAACCTCCTAGAGACAGAGACAGAGACCGAGATCGAGAAAGAGAAAGAGATCGAGACCGGGAACGAGACAGCAGAAGAATCATAGACGACCGTGTCCCAGAGAGAGACAGCCGAAGAGGAGATACCCAAATGACTGATGCCATGGACATTGTTGAACGCCGTATACCCGTGGAACCCCGTATGGACCCTAGATTGGACCCCAGGATTGACCGTATGGACATTGCAAGAGACACCACAAGGGCCAACACTGCCAGGAGTATTGATCCCGTCAGGCCTGATCGTATGGTTGATAACCGTAGCGCTGAGCCGCAGGACAAGTATTTGACAGATCCCACAACTGGACAGTTGTATCGTCAAGTCCCACCACCTTCAAGGCAAGCTGGTGGTTATCCTCGTGATGATCGTGACTACGTTGAGCCACCCCCATCAAGGAGCCGGACAACCATGGACACAACCATGAGAGACGAACCCAGGTCAAATCTTTCCGATTATTGGTGCCCCGGAGAAGGAATTGAACGAGAAGTCCTACAACATGAGATATGCAAATTCCTTGGACAAGATGCCACATGCCGCCCAGGAACGGACAACCGAGTACGCTTGCACTGAAATGCTACTGGTAGGTGTTGACATACTGACTGTCATCGCTAGGGTCGTCCTGGCTTTTGGGTCAGGGCCTATCGCCCATTTACAACGGTATGAAATACAATTCCCTGGTCTTACTCGCTATTAATAACCAATTCGATAGGCAATGGAACAAACACTGCGTGACGAGTCTGACAAATGGTTGCGTGAAAAAGAACGCAGACGTCGGCATGGTGAACCGCGAGGTACGCCCGATCATGGTTCTCCTATGAGCCGATCTAAGGAGTATACAGGATCCTATGAGCAGCTTGCGGAACAAATGGAACGCCGTCGGTACCCTGGAGACATGGACCTTGATGACGATGACTACCAGCGCGCACCTCCTATCAGGCATCGTGACCCTCGTGAATCTCGTGATCGTGATATGGAACCTCCTCGTCCAGTGACCACAGGTCGTATCCCGGTTACAACGGCCTATCCGCCAGAGCCCGGATATCCAGCTTCATATGCCATTTCCTCGTCGCAGACGAGTTATCCCCCAGGACAACCCCCATATTATGGAACAGAAAGAGAACCAAGGACATTCAATTCCGGAAATACCACACCTCCATCGGCCATCAGCAGGGCCCAGCCCGGAGGCTATGGTCAACCTGGATATTCTTCACGATCGGCACCGCCCGTGTCACAACCCATTGCAGCCCCCTATGATAACAGGGGAAGAGATATCATGAGTGGTGCATATTCATCCGGGTATCCTGAATCACGCAGTAGGAGATGAATGACTTGCCTTTGATTTTCGTCATCCCTGAGGATATTATTATTGCCCAGCCGGGAAAACCAGGAAAACATCCGGGAAAATATCCATGGATCACAACCAGTCCCTCATGGCCATTACTATTATCTCCGGATTTGAACTATTTTTTCCAAACCCATGGATTGCAACGCAATATCTTCTTGTTGAACACCAAAAACCAAATTTACCCTCGGAACGGTCCGGTTTGTGATAACAGCATGATGATGCCACGACTTTTACGAGTTCAAAAGGGGGAATCAACGGGTGTGGCCTCTGCTTATTTGCGACATGAATCAGCGCATAACTTCCCGGAGTCGGATTCCGTATTTTATCACTTGCCACGGACTTATTCCCCCTGGAGGCTTTGCATATTGTTGAAAACGATTCGACTTTTTTCTTCTTCCACAGGTTGATAACCCACATGGCACAGCCCGGTTTACAAAGGATATGGATGTACCTAGCATTGGATGGCGCACAAGAGAGACGATGAAAGCAACAATGGGAGTTTTTTGTTTATTCAGACTGATGAACCACAACTACTAATAACACGACCACATCACTGGCCTGTCTTTGAATCTCCATCGGATATTTGCATATGCTCGTGCTTTCGTGATACCTATGACCATGGATTCGTGCCTTCTATCCCTGAAATGGATTTGTCCCGGGATCGATTGACTTCGCCAGACTTTTGGACAATTTACTAACTTTCAACTGGATTTAGCAGTCTCATGGATTCCCAGGAGGTTCTCACTGATCCGGGACTCATTCGTGAAATCTTGCACTGATATTTCTGACCTTTGCTCAAGCCGTCTTCCGATTCACGTATCTCGTTTGAATCATCCGTTGACACTGTTGTCCTTCGACGCACCATTAAGATACTCCCGGATAGCTTGAATGAGCAAACTGATCTTGCAGCAATCGACGAACCGTCGATTCTGATTGTCGGGAGGGCGACCTGACTCTCATCTCGCCCACGCTGGATGTCGTGAACACGGTCGTTGCCCTACACATTTATTGCTCTCAAGTTCATTGTGCTTTACAGGCTTCACTGATCCAATTCTCTCCCTAAAGGGCAGCGGACTCAAGCTTGGCAATTTACTGCCTCACTGCTTCACTGTCACTGCCAGTGACACATTTCAAGATCGGCTCGCGCAGTTCCTCACTTCTTGCGCAACTACACATTCGCCCGGGATTTTCGTTTCTTCCTTTTTATCTCCCAATCTACCACCTTCTCCACTGTCGCTGCTCCGCTCTGAACGCGGCGCCTCCTCTCTCTCGATCTCTCCAGTTGCGGGCTTTTGTTCACGAATCCCACCTTCCTGCCATCAAATATGGCGACTCCTCCAAAATCCGAGTTCCCCCATTTTGTCGATGGCGACGTCCTCGTCGTCATCTCAACCACGCAGTATTACAAACTGCATTCCCAGGTTCTATCTGCCCACTCCACCTACTTTGCGGACCAGATCACCAACAAGCCTGGACCTCGCCTGACTGCGGCGGCTCGTCGGGAGAACCACCCTGCCTACCGCTTTGAATTCGCGCGGGGTGCCGGTGAGGGTGCCTTTGGTGAATTCGTCCGAGTGGTAAGAGCTGCGACACAAAAAATCACACAATATGACGCTGACATGATCGCCGATCCAGGACATCAATGAGGCTGGACGCCCGATCAATTCGACCACCAACGTCTTGCTTCCAGATCTTGACAATGGTAAGGTTGGCGACAACGTCAACCGTGCTTGGGATTGGCTTTTTGAAGTCTACTACAGTCGCCACCCTGTCTTTGATGACACTTCCCTGGCCACTGTGCTCTCATGCGTGGTCGCCCTGATTGAATGCGCAGAGGTCGTCGGCTCGATTGAGCATGTCCGTAGCGTCGTCGATCTGGCGCTGATGCGTCAAGACAATGTCCTCTGGACTTCAATCCTGGGCAACCCTGCTGTGTGGATCGAATTGGGCCGCCGTGTTCGATCACCTCAAATCTACAGTGAAGCAGCCATTCACTTGATCGGCCAATGGGGTACGCTCTCCGAAGCAGACAAGGGGCCGATCGGTCCAGATATTCGCGCCATTATCGACCGCAAGTACAACGATCTTTCTCTCGTCAAGGAGGCTGTCGAACTTCGCATTCTTGGCCACTACCCAGAGTTCATGCGCCGATCTGCAGCTGACAAACCTGGACGCCCAACCTACGGAAACGACATCTACATGTGGATGGCCGTCTGCTTCTTTCGCCAATGGTTCGCCCAACAGATCTCTGACGACCGCACCCGTCGTGCTCCCGATGGAGGCCTGGGTTTCTACACCGCTCTTCATCTAGGCCAACAGAACTACCTTGGACACCTGGACTTCCAAGAATTCCACAAGTACTTCCCCATGTCTCTCAAAGCGTGTCAACTCCTCGAAGCCAACATGGGTGTCTTGAAGGAAGACATCAAGCGCTTCGTCGACGACCTCATGACCGAACGCACCCACCTCAAGCGTGAACAGCACGAAATCAACTGGTTGACCTGCGCTAACGTCTATAAGGAGGATTGGCCGTGGTATGTGCCTCGGGCCAAGAAATCCAACGACGACGCTCTGGAGAACATGTTCAACGAGATGGGCGACGAGAGCGAAGTGGAGGATAACGACGCCGCCCAAGCCAAAGCTCTCGCTGCTGCAAGTGCCGTCGCCATCAAGCCCAAGAGTCGCGCCAGTGATGGTGGCAGTGTGGGGCGGGCTCGAAAGCGCGTTCGTGTCTCTGAGTCGGCCGAACCCTCTGGCTCTGACTACCAGCCTGACTCGCAGAGCAGTGCCGGTAGCAATATGTTCGTCAGTGAACGTGGCAGCTTTCAGGATGATGCCATGGAAGACTGACTTTCTCTCTTTCTCCTCGCGAACAATCAACAATCTTCATCGGCACAGTTTTGCATCCCTGAAAACACACGATTGATTGATTGGTTCACCACTTCATAGTTAAAGTGACAACTACCTTTCAAGAGCTTACACAGGTATCATTACGGCTCTCACATCATGCGACAAAGGAGAAGAAAACAACTTGAAGATCATAGCAGCTTTCTTCGCATCTTGGATTGGGATTGGGATTGAAGTTGGATGGCCACCTGCCTACCTGCCTATATAGGGCATGGAACATTGCATGAATACGGAGAAAAATTGGATGATGCGTTAAGAGCGCGCGAATCGCAAGTAACACACCCAACACGCGTGGAAATCAATTGCTACTATTACTGGCGGCCAGTGAATTGGGATAATTGAAAAACTGCACAAAGAGACAGACTGGCTGTTCTTGTGCGGAAAAAAAAGCGGGCGTTTTACTGAGCTGGGACGAAACAGAACACAGAGCTCATTGGAATGGGACGTTCCCCTCTTCATAGTCATAAAGGCAAAGGGAGGGTTCAAAAGGTAGCATAGAACACACAGCATAAATGAGAAAACAGTGACCTGGATATTGTGTTCTAGTTTCTTGTTTTTTCCTTTTCTCGTTGACGTCGGTGAGGCGTCTTAACTCAAATTTGTATGTACAAGAGGTTCATGGGCATGAACGCTTCAACTGCCTCATCGTCCCTCCGCTTCCAACTGACAGATTTAGCGGGTGCGCGTTGTCCATGCAAGTGCTATTCTTTGCCAGCCCGTGAGCCGTCACTGAAGTATGTATACACCTCCCTTTTGCAGCCACTGCGCTGGAAAACCGACCCAACCATGCAACTTCATGTTAATTGTGTTGTGTACGACAATTTGTAAACGTGAATGCGCAGTTCCGGAGAGCCTCTGACCAGACCACGTTGTTCTTCTTTTTTACTTCGGGTCATCGAATCCGTCGAGGGTCTTTCGTGGGCCAGAGGGGACTAGATATCAGAACAGCGGGCGTTAGCAAGACATGAATCATCCATGAATCTTGAGTATCCTGTAATTTCCTCTTCGTTCTCATACTTCATCCTCTTCCTCTGCTCCTGAAGTAACCGGCGGCCCCCTCCCTAAAGCTTGATTCATCTCCGCGAGGAAAGTAGAAAACGTACCAGGATAAGTCAAGGGAATCCTCGGGGGATCACTATCGCCCGCCCATCTCCTCAACGGTGGGATGACCACGAACGACAAAGGCCCACAGGCTCCGACCACACAGCTCCAGAAAATGGCGGGTTTCTCGTGCGCGGCCCAGCGCAGATATGTGATCGGTTGGCCCCAGAAACGGGCTGGAATGCCAGACATGGCTATATGTTTTCTTCGAGGGAAGAGGGAATTGAGCGATGGAAGGAAGTGGTTGCGGAGGGGAGCTTTAGTTCAAAGCGACGCGGGTTGTTGCGAGAAAAAGATCGAGCTTCGATAACCTTGTCGCTTGCGGAGAAATGTATTTCGAGAGTTGGAGGTGTAGTTGATATCTCTTCTTCGCCCTGCGGCGGGCTCAATATGCTCCTGTCTTTTCACTCTCCGTGTACTTCGTAGTCGACGAAGCTCTGGGATGGGGTTCGAATTGAGCCTTGGCAGCTTCTACGGCGACGCAAATACTCACGTTTGGGACAAGGCTGCGGAGAATGGCTCTACAGTACTGACCACGTCGGCGTCTCCGCAGTCAATGCACAAGCATAGAATACAAATGAGTTTCCCGCCCTGAGCACGTATACAAACACGTCGCTCCATACTCCGCCTCGTCAGGATGCGGCTCTTCTCTTCATTATGTCTTATTCTTCTGTCGTTGCTGAGTTCAGTGTGGGCAAAGAGCGCAGTTGGAGGCAGACTCCTGGTGGTCCTGGAAGATGAATCGCAGAAGGGACTGTATTCAAAGTTCTGGGCCGATCTGGAAGGTATGCTGATTATGCAAGATGTTCCTGCTTACCAGGGGTTATTCGCTGACAATCTGGTGTTCCAGCACGAGAATATGAGTTATCATTTCAGTCACCACGAGAAGACAACTTGTCGCTGTTCAGACATGGGCAGTTGGCCTACGAGCATGTCCTTCTTACTCCTCCAAAGTCAAAAGGTGGGATCGCTGCTGAGTTCTGCATAACAATATACTGAGTACCACAGGCTACGGCCCCGCTTTGACTCCCAAGATCCTCCTCGAGTATGTCAATGCGGGCGGGAACGTTCTGCTTGCACTGTCCTCCGAGTCGGGCACTCCTTCCGCAATCTTGTCCCTTCTGCTCGAATTCGATATCGCCTTGTCTCCCGATAAGAACTCGGTCGTCGTCGATCATTTCAACTATGATACCGTCTCCGCACCTGAGAAACATGACATACTCCTGGTGAACCGTCCTGGACCATTGAGACCTGATGTGACCAATTTCTTTGGCGGCGACGGCCTTATTGCCGTGCCAAAACCGGTCGGACAGACATTGGGAAACTCTAGTCCTCTGCTCTCGCCGATCCTCAAAGCTCCGGTAACCGCATATGCATACAACCCCAAAGAGGAGGGAGAAAGCGTGGAAGAACCGTTCGCAACAGGATCGCAATTGGCGCTGATCTCAGCCATGCAAGCACGCAACTCTGCCCGTTTCACCGTTCTTGGATCGCTGGAAATGCTACAGGATAAGTGGAGTGACGCAAGTGTCAAGACACCTGCTGGAAAGAGTGTCAAGACCGTCAACCAGGAGTTCGCCAGACAGTTGACCGAGTGGACCTTCAAGGAGGTCGGTGTTCTCAAGGTGTTCAACATCCAGCACCACGAAGTCGCCTCTTCAGGCAAAGCAAGCGACAACACCACCGCCGTTGGCGAATCCAACCTGAACCCCGAAATCTATCGTATCAAGAACGACGTGGTACGTCTTTTCCACTCCCATCTCCGCATATGAGTACAACCCAACTAATCATGCCTGCTTCACAGGACTTCTCGATCGCAATCGGCCAATACGACCGAACGCACTACATCCCGTTCACCATCCCTCCCAACGACGCCCTCCAGCTCGAATTCAGCATGCTCTCACCCTTCCACCGCATCCCACTGTCCCCCACCTCCAGCACGCCCAACAGCACGGTCTTCAGCACGGTCTTCACCACGCCTGACCAACACGGCATCTTCGCGTTTAAAGTCAACTACAAGCGGCCCTTCCTCACGAGCATCGACGAGAAGCGCCAGGTCACGGTGCGCCACTTCGCGCACGACGAGTGGCCGCGCTCGTGGGCCATCAGTGGCGCCTGGCCCTGGATCGGCGGGCTGTGGAGCGTCATTGCCGCCTTTGTCGCGTTCAGCGTCGTCTGGCTGTACTGTGAGCCACCGAAGGAGGAGGTTGAGCGGCGGAGGAAGTTGAGCGTCAGTGGGGTTTCGAGATAGCCTGGCTGGCCACAAGGATATCAAAACACGAGACGGGACGTAAGGTGTACTCTCGTTGCGTCCCTGCATCTCTTCGTGTACCCTTACACCCATCCGTTCGGGTGGAGGGCTATGTTTTGTATGTAACTCTACGCCTCTTCCTCGACAGATGTATATGAAGAGCGCCTTCATGCTTCGTGCGTTGTGCTTCTTGATAGCTAGCTAGATCAGGATGGATGGGAAAACATTGGGAGGATCAAAACACTCACAAAAGTAAAACAAAAATGAAGAATGGAATTCGAAACCAGAAGGTTCTGCGCTGCTCGTAACGTGGTCTAAGTTTGATTCCTTTGTACAGTTTCTTGTCATTAAGAGGAGAGGAGGTTTATACATTTTCCTGTAGTGTACAGTCTATCCCATCCTTTTGTACAAGTCTCCAAATCCAGGCCAACGAATTTAGGGCAGCGTTCGGTATCCCCGACAGCTGTCTGTACCAGCCCGATGATGCATCAGGCGTTGCTCGAGGGACTCCCACCAGCGTCGTCTTCTACGCAGCAGGCGGGGAGACCGCCTTCGGTCTGGATGCCGACATTCGGACGAGCTGGTACAGAACGCCGGAATTTGTTTCAATGACAGCGCTCACTCCTCCCCCGCTCGAGCCTCCGACACAGTTCTAGCCAAGGGCGCGTCGAGCCTGGAAGTCTGCAGAGTGTGGACGGAGTAGTGGGCATAGTGTTGAAGAGCGAGCATAATGTGCTTCAGCATCTCCGGTCGACATTGGTCAGGTCCGGCTCGTTCTGGTGTATGTGTCCTGCTCGTGGGAGCAAAGGAATTTCGTTCCCTGGGTGGAACGTCTCAATATCCACGAGGGAACCATTCGTGGTGGCTTCCAGTAAAGCTCGAAGCCAGGCTCTGAGGACTTGCAGGTACACCGAGTGTGCTCACTGGATCAAGTGCAGTGTCGCTGTATCATCGTGGCGAATCAACCTTCTTCCCTTCTGAGCTTTCAGATCCTCTTTCGTGTTCAGTGCCTGCGTCTCGACAGCTCTCGGGTCCTTCCATGTTCAGGATCTTTACAGGCCTCTTGTCTTGCTCTCATCGAATCCCAATCCTTCTACCTCTCCCTTTGCCCCCTTCGCCATCTGCTCTCTCACATCAAACACCGGCCGTCCGCCGTACATCTGGGTTGAGGCTTTGCTCTGACTTTCGCCTTCCACCGTCCTGCCCGCGCCATCACCGGCCTCGATTTCCAAACTTGTCGAGATAGGCGCGTTACCGCGGAATCTTTTCCTCATATCGACTAGCCCGCGCCGGCACTCTTTGAATCCTACTTTTAGCTGTTGACATTGCGTGGGTAGGGTGTCGAGGAGCGGGGGTTGTAGGCATTCAAGGGGAGTGTGGCGCTGGATCATGATGCAGTCGCTGTGTTGTAAGCATTGGGCCAATGCATCGCCTGCAGAAATGCGATCGTTAGTTACTTTGAGAGCACCAGGGGACATGACAGAGCACGTACGAATGTCTTTACATGAGGAGGGCATTTTTGGAGAGTCGGGAGGGTTCTGGCGACGATGGTAGAGACGGCGCCGGGACGGCTGGAGGGGTGAATTGGTAATTGATGCAAGGACTTGAAGCTGAGGGTAGTGCTTGCGAGAACTTGTGACTACTCCCCGGGACTTGTTCTGCGAAATGCTGGCTTGTGAATAGAGGCTTGAGAGAGTTCAATGCAGCTTCGAAGTGTAAGGTGATCGGTTCTCCAATTTTCCTTAAACAGATACGGACACGAGGCTCCGCAAGGCTCCTTTTCACAATCAAGAACACAGAAGGAAGTGCTATATCTAGGGGCACCATGGAAGGGTCGGTTTTAATAATGTCCATCTACTTCCGGAAGGCTTAATGGAGCGTCTCAAGGGCTTGCTTCTTGAAGTACGCGCCGGCCTGACTACGGGTTGAATCTCACTTTCCCTCCTCAGTCTCAACTTCTCGTACCTTCGTCTCCAGGTCCTGATCCCGTACAGGCTTCTCAACCGTCATAGTTGTCACAGTCCAGACTGTAGGTAAGACAATCACCAACGACCCGATCGACAGACCCCAGTTCATTCCCAGCTGCGTCATGGGACTCTTATGCAATGCATTGATTCTCCATGCCATCGCTCCGCCAGTTGCCTGGAAGGTTTTGTAGGCGCCGACAAGAATGGCTGCCCTTGAAGTCGAGTTCGACTCGGTGCCAATCAACCAATAACAGAATCCTTGCCACAAAGCATCATATGCGCCATAGAAGATGTAAAGGAAGATTGGTCCCGTTGACACTGAGCCTTGGGTATAGTCGATGTCTTGCTTCAATCCTTGGGCGAGGCGCCGGTCTTGCCATTTTTGGAATGCATACCCTCCTCCCCAGATGGACATGCCTGTGACAAAAAGGACAGCCCAACCGACACGCGCTCGCATAGGACGGCTGAGGAAGGGCAGGTCCAAAATCACGCCGATCAGCAATCCACCAATCATCTGAGCCATCCAGTACAACGCTCCATTCAATGACCGGGTGCGGATGTTGAAGGTCATGCCGTTGACTTGATTTTGCTGGTATGAATAAAAGACATTGGCACAGAAGAAGAGAGGCAACATGCATGCAACTCTCCAGCTTGCCATTGTCCGAATGGCGAGTTCGATGGTGGCCTTCCAGGAATGCTTCTCACTTTCCACAGCGGCATGAAGCTGTGCAAGGCGGATTCTCTTTGGTGAACAGATGAACACACCCAGCGCCCAACCGAAGAGCATGATCACCATCAATGCGATATATGTTGAATCGGAGACTGTTCCTGATTTGGAATGGAAATTGAGGCCAAAGGAAGCCAGACTCCCTACTCCGCCTCCTAGGTTGAATATGATCCAGAACACAGCGATTGCACGGCCCTTTTGAGACTCGGCAACATATGTTGTCATTATAGCACCTTGCACAACCCATAGCATCGAGGCTCCAACTCCCAAGATTGCACCCGCTGTGATGACGAAGGCGCCATTTTGATGGTCTAGATATACAGTCAGAGAGCCCTCTCCAGACAAGCGATTCAACTTACGGTTGAAGTTAAGCAAACTGCCACTGTACAAGGCGTACGTCCATCCAGCCAGGAGGAAGCAAAGCCGTGGTCCTGTGTACGAAAACAGGGGGCCGACGATGAACAAGGCGGTGCCAGCAGTTGCAGAGAGGAGAGCCACAGTGGCGTTTGCTGCAACAGTCGGGTCAACTTGACCTGAACCTCCAAGTCCTCCTAGAGCATTGTACATCTGCGAGCGGGTCAGATTCGGGAAGACGTCGTCTGTTCTGTCAAAGTACTTACTCCGGGACAGCAAAAACATATTAGACTGATCAAGACAATTTGCGTCCATGGATGTGCATAGAATGCTGTGAGGCGTGAAAAGCGAGAGCCATCGCCCTGCTCCACGTCTACCAGGTGAGTATCGATTGGTTGCGAAACCTGTACTTCTTCTGTTTGACCCATGTTGAACAAAAAATCATAGAGTTGTTGATCGGAATGCTAAAGAGTACTCCACGTGTGGCATCACTGATATAAATCCATTTCCATGCATCTAGTAACACCACCGAAGTTCAAGGCCACCGTTACATCCGTCACAATCACCTCTACGCCTATCTTTGAGCATGATAAGCTTCAGAGTAAAATACTGGAAAATGCGGAGGCGTTCACTAACCGTTGTCTTGATATGGACGAGATCGACGGAGTATCAAAAACACGGATGGGTGTCTACTCCGAATGACCAATGATCGAGCGAGTTCTCGCCGAGAAGGACAAAAGCACAACTTGGTGTGGCCGAGTCATGTGTTGCTCATCACAATTCCCTCCCCTCGCTATCACCTACCACGTACTCGATTCTGGGTACCCGAGAGGCGGCTACGTCGGCAATCTCCAGATCGACAATCCAAGTTCGCCTCCGCCGGGAAGGGTACCCAACTCTCCGCGACTGGCGTGGTTCTCCGCCGGCGCGGAATTGAATACAGAGGTCTACAAGGTAGCATCAGAAGGATTGTGGCAATTAGGTAACGAGGGCAACAATTTGGAAATTGCACTTCCAACCTCAAAGTCAGCTCAGCCAGCATGTCCGAGTCCGATATTGGCTCCGTATCAGTCTCGTCCTGCTCGTCAACATGACAACAATCGGAAGTTCACTTTTCAACTCGAAGGGATTCTCAAGTGACCAAAAGCAGTACGCAACATATGGCAGCCGCGAAGGAGCTGGCTGGACTCCAGACTGAACAAAGGAATTCAAAGTCGTCTAAGATTGACCAGATCTCGACTCTTGAGCTTTGCCAAGTCATCAATCATGAGGATGCCACCATTGCAGACTCTGTTGCAAAATGCCTTCCCATCATAGCCGGAGCTATTGACGTATTGACAACTCGAGTCCGTGCCGGTGGGAGAGTCGTTTATGTTGGCGCTGGTACGAGTGGAAGGTAATTTGCTATGGTATCGTCGTCAAGCAGCATTGTGGCTGATCATTCGTCGAATATTACTAGGCTAGGAATTCTCGATGCGTCCGAAATCCCTCCAACCTTTTCTGCACCAGAAGGTCAATTTATTGGAATTATCGCTGGAGGTGAGCCCGCCATTCGAAATGCCCAAGAGGGTGCCGAAGACGATGTACAGGCCGCAATTGAAGATCTTCAAGCATTGAAACTTGATGGGTTGGCCGACTCTTTAATCGGCATCGCCGCTTCTGGACGTACCCCCTACGTGTTAAGCTGTTTATCTTATGCAAAGAATCTGGGATGTGCTACGATTGGCGTGGCATGTGCAGCACCGTCTGCAATGAGTACTAGTGGTGATGTCGACTTCATGATCAGCCCTGTCGTTGGTCCTGAGGTTGTTACAGGTAGCACCAGAATGAAGGCGGGTACAGCTACGAAGCTTGTTCTCAATATGTTGAGCACGGGGACAATGATCCGAACTGGGAAAGCGTACGGAAACATGGTGGGCTTCATATTCCGTGAGGTTTCATTTCACCGAACTGACTTCTTTCAACAGATGGTCGACCTGAAAGCTACAAACTTCAAGCTTCGACAACGGTCTCGGAACATACTGCGAGCAATTTGCGGGACTAAATGTCCAAAGTCAGATGATGACTTGGACGTTATTTTGAAGAGTTGTGCTGGGAGTGTGAAGCTCGCAATCGCAGTTCTATCTTTAGACATTTCTGTTGCTGAGGCTCAGAAGCGGTTGGATGATGCTGGTGGTGTCCTAGCAAATGTCATCAGCAATTATACTGAGAAGCCTCTTGTTAACGGTGGCGAAAAGCAGAAATATGTGCTCTGTGTTGATGGAGGTGGGAGCAAGTGCGCTGCTTCAATCTTGTCCGCAGACGGACAAGCGGGATATGGAGAAGGTCCTGGATGCAATGTGACTGATGTTGGTGTGGAGGCTACAATCACAGCAATCTTAACAGCAATCCAGCACGCATGCGACACACATCCCACTCTCCGAGCCCGAAAATGGGACACCACTGTCTTCTCGTCCGTCTGGATCGCTTTGGCCGGGCATGATCGCAAGGAAACCGCAAAGGTCGTCGATGAAGCCCTCGAAAGACTGTTTAGGCGACCAGTAGGGCATGGTATAATGATCACGAACGACATTGAGCTTCTAGCCATGTCGAAGATGAACCTCGAGGTTGTCGAATCGGCTGTCGTCCTTGTCGCTGGAACTGGTTCGGTTGCAATGAGATATAAACGCACTGCGGATGGAAGATGTGTCCGCGTTGGCAGAACAGGAGGATGGGGATATCTTCTCGGCGACGACGGCTCGGGCTATTATATCGGACGAAAAGGCATTCGTGCTGCCTTGGAAGCGTTGGACGAGTACAGAAACAGCTCACCTGCTCCGCAAAACGGTACCATTATCCCTCCCTTCACCCCATCGCCCCTGGTCGAACGCATCCTCGACCACTTCCATCCCCTGCGCGACCATGATGTCCACTCAATCGACTTACTTAGCCCAATCCTCTCCTGCGCCTCAGAGACCGAGAAGAAGAAACGTGTCGCCCAGGTCGCGCGTCTCGTCCTCGAAGTTGCCGATGTCGATCCCCATGCCCAGACTATCATCGCGAGTGCCGTGGCCGCTGTGCTACGGCTTCTCGCCCCGATAATGAAAGATGGCCGGATTGAAACGGCAAATTCGATCTTGATTCTCGCAGGCGGATTGATGCAGAGCCAAGTGTTTGAGAATGCACTTAGGAGTGCTCTTGGCCAAACGGGAACAGGGGAAGCATTTGGTAAGGTGGAAGTCGTTAGCTGTCCTGCGAGGACAGGGGCAGAGTATCTGCTGCATAGTCATTAGAAACATGGGCTAGATGGGATGACAAGAAAATAGAATATAGAAGGTTCCTGGCCGAGAAATCTGATGGAGCGGGTTTGCAAAATAACATTGCAGTTTTGCCCGGGTGCAACGCCAATCTAGGAAGGCTTTCCTAGACCCTCGAAGATGCAGCACTTCTTCCTAACTGCAATATTATGGATGTAGCATCTGGGACAAAGTGCTACGTCAATCTAGAAAGGCTTTCTCAGGCTTTAGAGGATGTAGCGCTTCGTTCCCAATGCAATGTCGACTCGGGAAGGCTTCCTCGGACCTTTGAGATGTAGCACTTCTTGAAAAGTGCGATGTCGATCGAGGAAGGCTTCCTCGGATCTTTGAGATATAGCACTTCTTGAAAAGCGTGATGTCGATCGAGGAAGTCTTCGAGGAAGCCTTCCTCAGACCTGTCATATAAGCGCTCCAGTTCCCACTAAACACAATTCTTGTCGATATTGCATTTCTTACGAAGTGTAGAGTCCTTATAGGTTTGAGGAAGCCTTCCTCGATCGACATCCGCTTTTCAAGAAGTACTATATCTCAAAGGTCCGAGGAAGCCTGCAAGCCTCTTGCTCGGCGGTGCATTTTGTCTCAAGTGTTATCCCGTCGTATTGCAGTTGGCGGGAAGTGCAACATCTTCGCGAGTCTGAGGAAGCCTTCCCGGGAACGATGGGCACTGTATTTTGCCGTAGATGTTCCACCCCTATGGCATTGCAGTTCGGAGAAGCTGCTACACCTTGAAGGTCTGAGAAAGCCTTCCCAAAATCGTATTGCACTTATCAAGGAATGCAACACTCTCGCAGGTCTGAGGATACCTGCTTTGCCGTTTGGAGTGGCCTTACACTTGGTGCCAAGTGCAATACCATGCAAAGTCCAAGAAAGCCTTCCCAACTTTGATGTTGCACTTCGTCCGAAATGCCACATCATCAGAGATTTGAGAAAGCCTTCCTCGGGCGGATTTGGCATTGTACTTTGTCCTAACTGCTATATTCTCGCGGACCTGGGACAGCCTAGCCAGACTGGCATTGCATCTGGCGCGAAGTGCAACGTCGTTGGTGCCGCCCTTTACAGCATTGAACCCCTTTTATGTGTGCTTGAGGTAGACAGTTACGACGTGAATCGGCGCATCGATTCGCGAAAATCTCTCTCAGTCCTTGATATTTTACCAGAACACAGCAAGAGGAACCGTTTCATGACATGTTCTATGCGCTGGTGAGTCTACTTCCTTACCTACTGTATTGATTCAACGACTCGATTCACTCCGTGACTTGCCTGCCGCTCCTTGCCGGCCGCTCCTTGCTGCTTCAGCCTTTGTTCTGTCATCGTCATCGTCCATGGCAGCGCCTTCCACTTCCACTTCAAGATCTCCTCGCTCCTTCCTCCTTCTCCCAGCAGCTCCATAGTTGAAGTGTTAGCACTTTAGTACGTCCTCTAAACCGAGAAACTCACATGATCTCACTACCAAAAGAGAGGCGCGTGGTGCATATGATGTCAAGTCAGTGAATTTGACCTCGAAATCAGCAGAGAAACATAAACTGGTCAAATGTCAGTATGGGCAATGTGCATTGTACAGTGCAGAGTACAAGCTGAAGTGTTTCTACAATCCGGGTCTGTGTGATTTAAACCCGTTGAATCTGGACTGTGTGTCCTAGCCATTGGGTGACTGTGTGATTGATCCCCATTTCAAGTCGCGGACTGTATGTCCCTTCAGGCTTCGAGTATGGACTGCGTGTCCTACTGATTTACTGGGAGAGTCTGTGAAAGACCCCATTGAAAGGCTAAAGCGGATTGTGTGTCCCTTGCCTGGGAATCGCTATGTGATTGATTCCATTGAAAAATTACGGACTGTGTGTCCTATTTCCAAGTATGCCGTCTCTCCTAATTCTCTATGATTCGGAGACGCGAGGTCCGAGTCCTCCTGACAAGCTTGAAGATTCTTTTTTCCCTCTCTATGTTTTTCTTGTTTTACTTTTTGGTTTTGGCGCCTTGTATCGCATACTATGAAACGAGTAATATCATGTCATCTTGATTCGTGAAGAGCTTCTCTAAACACTCCATTATCCAGATTTTGGAAGTTGAAAAAAGGAGCGTCACAAGAGCACATGCGCCAGCAAGGTAAATTTAATTTCCAAGGTCATGCAATTTCATATCCAACTATCTACATAAAGCACATAAGTCGTGCTACCAACCTTTGAAAAGCTCGGCGAGCTCCGATTCAATGTCCCTTCCCTTGTCAGCAAGGATCTATGCTAGCAGGCCAAGCAAAACCTCCCTCTCCTGCTGCTGTATCGAGTCGAGTTGAGTGTGATTCATCTTGCCAAGCTCAACATACTGGGCTATGGTTCAGTCTGCCATCTTCTTGCGTAAATCTACACATTTTGCCCTTTCCAATGCTGGGTTCTGGTGTCCAAGTATAAGATCTCTGGCTTAAAGGCATCTCCAAACCCTTCATGTACACTTTCCAAGTTCTTTTCCCTGAGGGGATTTGTTTGTGACTTGTTGAACAGAATGCTGGACCCTGTTTGCGAAAACGGATTGCCCCATGGTAGCGTTGCTACTTCACCCTTGGGAATCATCTATGTCGTGGTTCTCATCTGCAGCCTGGCTCTCATCTTTGGCGTAGTTCTCATCTGCGGTCGCTTCCTCATCTGCATCAGAGTTATTCACGGCGCAAAGAGACGCGTTGTCTGTGTCGCTATCTGCATGGTCCTTGTCATAGTCAAGCTCGGTATCAAAGGGGTCACACTCGCCGAAACTGAATTCGAATGTGTAGTCGTCGTCGAAAGGTGATTGCCACCAGTCACCTTCATCAAATCCTTTGGATTCAAGTACGCCTAGGGTGGGACTGGTATCAGTAGACGCCAAAATGAGGCCAGGGATTTGGGGATGAAGAGCTCAGGTTCAGACAGACCCTGTCTCAAAAGCATCATTCTTAAGTCATGGACTTCTTCATTTCTCTCATCCTGTCCCTGCTCGACGGCCTTGCGCATCTTTTCACGCCCTTCCACATTGTCCGGACGAAGCAGTTCGTCGATCTCATGTCGCAGCAGCGCCCGTATGATGTAGTTTTGGTCCTCTTGCGGCATCTTGCTCTTCGCGTGGTGGTCGAATCCCAGCTAGAAGCATGGCGTTGGCTTCTCGAATGTTGAATACGGCGTACGCGTAGTGGGCGATCAGCGGCAAGTCGACATCGTCCTAGAACTTGCAGTATTCACGACAGAGTGCTCTCCTGGCTAGATCGTACGATATCATGGGCTTGTTATTGGTCTGTAGCAGTGTCTGTGCTTCATTGTAAATCTGGATCCCCATCTTGATTCTCCGGGCTGCGAGTCGCGGCTCGAATTCGTCAGAGTTCAAATACGGCTAGATGACCTTCTCGCAGAACTTCTCAAAGTACGGCTTGAAGCATCTCTTGTTCTGTCGCTATCGGTCGAAGCTGTTAAGGTTAGGGAGGCCGGCGTATTCTGCGAGAGCAGCTTTTTCGGCGAAGGTCTTTGGTGGGTCAGATGAAGACGGAGGGAAGGAGGGAGATGGAGCAGCAGGAGAAGGTGGGAGAGGAGGAGATCCAGCCATGATGAGAAGATCGAGGAGGTGGTGCTGGTAGTCTCAGAAGAAGTGCGGTAAAATTAGGAGGAAGGAGGTGTGGAAAATAGACTGGAAGATAGAGTGGAAGACAGCGTGAGAATGTACAGTAAGAGATACAAGTCCTCTGCGTACAAAAGGTGAATCAACGCAGCAATCCAAGTGAGTTCGAGGTCTGACACATCACGTTCTCCATGCTCCTCGAGCCATGACCGATCCAAGAACATACATCACTTAACTCTTCGAGGCTGTTGGAACGTAGCGCCAACAATTGTTCAGTTAGTTTATGTACAGTTGGAGACAAAGTCGAAGTGGAAACTTGAGACCCAGCACACGGACACGTGTTGTTGGCGTCATCCACGCACTAGAAAGAGGTCTGTCTATCGTGCCTGCCATTCTGTTACTGAGCCCGTATGAAAAGGATGGAAGAAAGCGTTAAATCTGTGGTGAGATTGAGGTCTACAGACTTTCAGGTATGCCTGGCTACGTAGGTATGCACTATCTAGACGGTGGCAGCCACGAAAAAGGGGCACTTTCCAATCATTCTTTCCCCGCGCAGTTTCTGCATCTTCAAAACAAATACCAGACATCGCGTCGGTCACCATTTCACAGCTCGGGGTCTCTGCGCCCTTTAAGAGTTAACCGCAGTAAATGAACTGGTTTTCAGCGGCGACAAAGTGACTGGTCATGGCACCCATCTGGGACTGTGGTCTGCCGCTTTACTTAGACATCATGTTACCGAGCTCAGTTTCAGCTCAGCTTCGGCTTAGCCTCATCTTGAGCTACTTCAATAAAAGGCTACACTTCTCGCTTTAGCTACCTCCGCGGGCTAGGGCCTGGCCGTTATTTAGGTCGGTTCGTAATACTTAGACGAGAGACCTTCTTCAGAGGTCGTTCTCGTTTCTACCCGATTTTTCTATGATCACGCGGTTAAGATCTTATGTCGCCGTTAATCTAGGATGGTGGCTTAGTGATCCTTAGTAGATAGACTTCCGGAAATAATAGTGGCCTAGAAGTGTCACTTTCTATAACGACTATCTTACTGTAGATAGGACTGGTATACGGCTGCATTACTTAGCGTTACTGGAGGTATAGTTAGTCGCGACGAATCATTGTAGACTAGGAACTAGAGTTAAAGCCATATCCTTGGCCGGTAAACAATGTAGTCTAAACCATCAGCAGCTAATAGTCCTTGCGACACTGAATGGTGTGGGTGCTTGTGGATAACCTCAATCTACCTCTCTGGCGACCGCCCCTTGAATAGATAAAGTAGGCCAGGAATAAGATCCAGACAAAAGCCGTCGATGAAGATGAGTGCTCGGACCTAACAAATTGTATATTGGCAGAGAACGGGTTGCCTCAGCGTCGGTTGCACAGACGAGATTCGAATGCGATACTGTCGCAAGTCCTAGAGTCACGCAGAACTAGGCCTTGACCGACACAGAAACTCAGTTCGACTGGCTCGAACATCCGAAAGAAGCTGTTCGGCACAAGGGGGACAAAAAAAAGGATACCGACCTTCTAAAATAATCCAAGCTGACAGTCGAAGCGCTATTCGACCAAGATCCTCCACTTATTTCCATTCTTGGAATGCGCGGGTTCCTAAATGGACGCATTCGTCGGCAAAACTTTCTGAAACTTTCTTTCTGGCCCCGAACATAGCCTGGTCCTTGTCTGAGAGGAACATTGCCATTTAATGCTGCATGACGCTCAGCCTATGGTGCATCGGATGAATCTATTAGATGAGGTGGCAATAAAGCTACCCACCAGGAATGTAACGTTGTTGCAAAACATCAGCAGAAACAGTAGGGCATGAAGCAAATCCCCAGCAGGCTTTGGCATATCAGCGGGTTAGTATAGCCATCAGCAAAAGATTTGGGCACCGGGACGGCTTCATCCACTATAGGTGGGAATAGGGGAGAGTCTTCACATAAGCAAGGAGAGTTTCCTTTTGATGCAGCCCGAGGATGAGATCGACATTGCTTCGTCTCGATCCCGTAAATTGCGATACCATACAAGTGAACTTGATGAAACCTCCACAAAGTTGACCCCCAGACTGTTGCTCTGCTCCTCGATCAGGGGTTGTAGATACTCGACACGCTTTCCAGGTCAGAAAGCGCCGGCGACACAGCCCGTTCCTGAAACCTTCTACGCTCAAGTCGGCCTACATGTCTCACTTTGGTGAACGACTGTCGGGCTCATCATTCAAGCAGGCTGTGCGTCTATAAATCTCGACATGGACCAAGGTGAACACCTTTTGCTATCACCACCCTTCCACCCAACGACACTTTTGTTAAGACTAAGGTGATGTTACGTTGAAAATGACGACGACTGCTCCGGGAACTCCCTCTTTCACGTTTACAGCAACGGATACTCTCATCACAAGCACCATCACGCCGCTTGTCTGGGACTGTTCGAGCAATGTCACGTATACCTTCTCAACTGCCGTGCCACTCAGGTGAAAACATGATATCTTACAAAGACGGTATGCTGACCTACGGTAGTTGCTCTCAAATTACTGGCGCTGCTGCTTCGAGCATCGAGAATATAACTCCATACGTTCCGAAGACTTTCACTGCGACGGATACCGTGACACCCATCGCAACTGGTGCATCAAGCTCAACGCACGCCGTAGGACCGGTCGCATCGTACACCCTAGGCAATGCAGGAGAGAAAAATGTGGTTAAATTGCCCGGTATCTGTGGCTTGGTCATGGTTCTTAGCCTGATAATGGCTCTTCAGGGTTGATTTGACCTTGGCGATCAAGGAGCAGTGGAAGGTGGTCAGAGTCTCCTGAAACGTCATCATATTGTATTCAACTCTTGTCAATTATCGTGGTCGCACACAGAACTTTATGTTCGGACGTGACCGACAGCTATACGCTCACATTCTTTGGATATTCAGCACGTGGTTGTGGCAATTCTGATTCGTACTCCTTCGAATACATGCCTCATCTCATCTGTCTATTTACATGTGGTATTTGTTACTTAGTCAATCTTAGCATTCCTTCATCAAAGGAGACATCTTTGTCATGTTGAGTCTGTTTCACTGCCTACGACTGCAAATTGTCTACTAAACGATACTCATCGTCCAATTCTTATCCGCGTTTTGTGCTGCAATCATGTGCGATTTACCGAGTTGTCTTGGACTCAACCGATACGTGCTGTGCCAATAGCAGATACATCATTCGACTCAGCGGAGCCATCAAGAGTGTCTCCGTAATTCATGATCGGTGCCAGAATACGACCGTTGACGGCCGGACGAACAATCGGTCACCTGACTTTTGCTGGATTTGGCGGCATTGGCTAGGGGTTGTCTTGATTGATCTGATATCACACGCCTACGGTCTGGCATCGACAGGACCATATCCGTGAGTAACAGGAGGTGCTGAAAATCTTCATCAAAGCTTCCCCGAGATGCCCGTGTGAGAGCTGTGAATCGCACTACTTGCATGTTCGCCACCGTGGGCAGGGTCGCGTGTCAAACTCGATTGCTTCCTCATCCACGCGGTCTCCACTTCACTGATCAACCTATCTCGATCCCCGTCGGTCCACAGATGGACGCCTTCGGGGCATCCAAAATCTTCCAGTAGCCACGAAGCGAGCGTATATTTCATCATCTCGCGGCTTGTTTGATCGGCCAGCATCATCAACTCGACGAAGCGGATGACATCCCACAGGTCGAACCGCGTTCGACCGGCCCCGTATCGCGATTGCATCGTCGAACCACAAAAGGCGATAATGTACATCGCAGCCATATCAGTGAGCTGCGGAGTGCCGTCTGTAACGGGGCCTGGCTCACTTGCGATGAGATAGTAATTCAGCTTTTGGATATACTCCATGTTTTCAGACTCATCGTATCGACTGGCCCAGAGTACAGTGTTCATTGCGAAGAGAGCGCCGAGGCATGTCCGGATATCTGTCTCAGACTTGGTAGCAAGCATGCGTCTCACATGCCCCCGGATGATGGAGTCTTTGGACCCAACGATGGCGCGGACAGCCAGAAGCTCACTGCTGGGGTGACCTAAGACCGATTTTTCGTGGTCCAAGGTTTGCCGACCCTTGCTGTCAGAGACGCATTGTCTGATTTCACGGTTCCACGTCTGCATCGACTTGAGTCGTTGCAACATGCTCGATTCGGTCGTCATCAGCGTGACGTAGTGCTTGAAGAAGTTGTCCACGCCGATGCCAATATAGGCATTGCACAGCACCAATCCTATAGGGTAAGTGATCTGTGGCTGGGGAATCTGTTCAGATCGCATCTCCCATAGCGTCAATCCAGCTTCCAGGTGCTTTTTGGCTTTTGCAGCATCGCTCACACGGTGCTCGGCAACGCCTGCAGCGATGATGCCGTAGAGAATGTCGTCCGAGAGCGTCTCATTATTTAGATTCGTCAACTTTTCGTTCATTAGCCTATATGTCACACGCTTGCGATGTATCAGCGGAGCATCATCTCCTGGATCGCGCTTCTGTAGCTGCACCATTCGGTGTTGCATCAACAGAATCGCCCAGCTCAGCCATATCTCATTGGTGGCGATGGAGATCAAGGTGGTGTCGCGGACAGGACAGAAAGCCGAGCGTCCTGTAGTCTTGTACAACGCTCGAGGCACAACTGTGAGGTCTTCACTGCATGTGTTAGATCTTCGCCGTTTTGTGCTCTTCGAACTCACAGTCATGCAGCAGGTTGCGCTCCGTCAGGGACAAATCAACCGGCAGCTTCACGAAAGGGTCGAGCAGACAGCTACTAATATACGCTATGGTTTGGCAAGGATCCCTCCCCAGCTGGGACTGCTGAACGCTTTTTTGGAGACTGACTCGTCTGTCAGTATTAGGACGATCTTCTTTTCGTGGACGTGAAGCATTATTCTTCCTTTGGTGGCTCACACGCGCCGCGTGGCTCCTGGCATCGGCATCGGCGAGCTCGAGTCGGATGATCTGGTGGCTAGCTTCATTCTTTGGTCTTCGTGGGACCATGATGAAGTGTAGAGGTCGATGTTGGTTCGAATTACGTTCCATAGTGGAAGGAACATTCCACTGATCATGATTTCATGTGCGCAGAGGGAACGTTGAGACGGAGAGGATCGAGGCTTTTTACTAATCGACCCCGCAGATTCGAATGCATGTTTCGGGACAGGCACCTAGGTGCATCCGGGGCTGACTTGCGGAAGGGACTAAAGAGGAAGTGCCTACTTCCATAAATGGATAAGGCCTTGGTGCTGTGATTCCAGAGGGTGCCAAGGGGTGTAAGGACGATAGCACGTGATTGTTCCAGTACCCCTAGCGTGGTATGGTCCTGTACGGGCCTTCGGAAACTATAGTCAGGCACTCGCCCAGAGGCCTTCGTAAATCCACCATGTCCTCCATGAGTCACAGTGCTAAATTTCGGGACTGGACTCCGGTCAGTAACATATTGATGACACCGGAGATGCTTTGGTATGAAATTTCAAGAGGCTGAAATTGTCAAACCAATAAATGTGTCTGACAAAGCTCGGTCAACAAATTCTATCTGAGAGCACAATGCACTCCGGTTCAATTAACCTACAGTTCGCGAACTATGATCCGAGATTAGTGCTTTTCTGCGCAGTCCTGGACTTAGTTCTTAACCAACAGAATGGATGACTCTATGCTTCTTATGGCAGTAAGAACATTCCCAGTCTAGTCCGTAGTCACGCGACGATGCTGCTCGCATTGAACGGCGCCTGACTACTCCACCGCAAGATAAAATTTCTATCCCTCGCAAGAAACGCCCTCTTTATGCCAGCTTCTAGTTCCTGCCACGTTATGCTCTTGGCCGCGGTAGCCTCCTACGTGCTAATATACCGCTTGGTCTCTTAGATATAGCTAGATATAAAGCTATCTTCTAGCTTAGTATAACTAGAAATTATAAACTATAGCTTTAATATCGCTAGGCAAATGACACCATGTATCGCTTTTTGTCGGTATACTGATGATACCGGTCTTGCGTGCAGCTGATTCAATAGTTGAAGAATCGAAATTTATAGGATGCACGACAAAGCGCAAAGGTTTCAAAGAGTCAAAGGTATGGCTGAAATATGAGCACCTTCGCGAACATCATAACTTGTATTCGTCCGCATACTTGACGAGACCGCTTGCAAAGCGTCTAATTGGGCTGTTGGCCAGTCGTCGTCGTAGCAGGGACGCAAATTTAGCGTCCACTCGATATTGCGTGTTGTAACCTTGAAAATAAAGCATGCGTAATAGTCGACGAGGCGCCAGTTGGACTTGTTTGCGAGATAGGATTCGTACTTCATCGGTATGTCGTTACTGTTGTGCACACAGAGCCAGACAGAGAACACTTCTTTGAAGCCAGGTTCGCGTCTCTTGATAGTATGAGCGTCCAACCGATTTCGAAGGGCAGGGTAGATAACAAGTTCACAGAGCATGTCGAAAGGTTCTCTGAAGCCCGGCTCCGCTCGCCACGTGTCGAAACCGTCCACGTCGGGGAATTTGGCGTATTCCGCTAAGGCAGCTTTTTCGATGAATTCTCCAATGTTGTTCGATGGAGGAGCCATGGTTGAGATCAAGGAAAAGTGTATTGAGAGAAAGATCTGTCCAAGGACCTGGGGGACAATATGACAAAGGTTGTTCCCGCTATTGTCTGAATGGTGGTTCAGTTGGTTGTCCCAAGGTTTGTCCTAGAGATTGTGTTAAGGCTGAATCAGAAGACTGCTCGCAGGACACTTCGTAAGGCTGTATGTTATGGTAAGCTGAAGGGAGTGTCGAGCAGCAGATCATCGGGAAAGTTGTTCAAGAGGAAGTCCAGAGGGATTGAACAGATGGGCTGAATGGAAGACTGAGTTCAGGGGTTAAGAAAAACGATACGCAGAAGGCAGCATAGTAAGAAAGGCAGCAGAGTGAATATCAAGAACTAAATCACAAGTTCCGGTTTCAGTCCAAGCTCGGTGAATTTCGGGTCCAGCTATAGGTCCTCCAGAGGGCGTCGCTGCCTCAGGTATTCTTGAATCTCATGCGCTCTTGCATGCATGGTCAAGTTCTGTTCCGCTTTGCTACAATTGAACGGAGAGTCAAGCAAGTGTACCTTGTTTTGTGCTGGGAAAGGAGCATCTTACCAGCCGGTGTCGTGAATGTCCCACCTCCGTCATCCTCGCCGATGTAATAGCCTCCCCTATTTCACGTTCCAGCTCAATCAGCTCCAGTCATCGTCGTGCCTGCTAAGTCTAATCAAAAGTAGAATGTTGACTTACGCTCTAGATCTGTTTCAGGGAACGTCTTTCAGAATGTTCAGCTCTTCACAGCTGTGCTCTTCAGGTAGTCGTTCCTCGTTGCCATCTTCTGCTATGCGCTGCGGCCGAAAAGGAAGGCTACTGGTACTGTGTGAAGGCTGTTTTTCAACCTTTGATTTCTTTGTGACCTTGTACTCTTGTGCTTCTGTAGCCTTTCTCTTGTTCTTGAGCTCCCTCACGACCTCACGACCCACTAGCCTGCCGATGATCTCGTACTTCAGAATTGCCCATATGATCATCAGCATGCCTGTGTCAGGCTCGAACATCTTCAGGTCATAGAAAATCCCGTTCAAGAGGTTCTGCTCTCGAATTTTGTGCATAGCGTACGCACAATGATCGGTACGAAGCCAAAAATGTTTGTCCGGATGATCTTTCGCGAACTTCTTCCCGTCTGAGTTTTGTGCCATTAGAAGCGTTATTTGAACTTCTCTGAACGTGACGCCTGGCATGGTGATTTCGCTGTGGACACATCCTGTATGCAGAGGAGGGAAATCCATGTTTGTCCAAAGCTCTTCGAAGTGATCCTTGAACAAGGCCCCAGTATCCCGCCACGCATCATAGAATTTCGCATCTGGGAGACCCACGTATTGAATCAGAGCAGGTTTGTCGGTGAACGTGGGAACACAGTTCTGCTCCCGAGTCATCGTAAGAGCATGAGCAACAGATTGCATGATGAAAAGCTGCGAAGATTGGGTTGTGGCAGGCTGTTATGAAAATTGATCGAGAAGTTGAGTGTCTGAAAAAGGCAAAGTCAGAGGATGAAATCCACGGAGGAATGGAAGAGACCAAATTCTTTCGCGTTAGTAATTTGTACCTTTCCAGTCGAGCTAGAAAGAGTCGTTAAATGAAGCTGAGATCGAATCGAGAAGGGACGGCGGAGGTAGCGGTTGAAAACTTTTCCAGTAGAACAACGTGCTCTCGGCAGATCTTCCCAGATGATTTGACGTTCAAGCGAGGCCGAGAAGAAGAGAAGAAGATCTTCGTCAAATAATTCAAGCTCTTAAGAAATGACAGAGGCCTTTCTCGCTGATTCTCTTAAGAGACAAGAAAAATGAGTCGAGCGTCAATGATAAGTGAGAGGAAACTTGCATTGGATGGAAGGATGTGGCCGAAGGAACGAATCTGCATTGAGATTAGATGGGAGGTTGGCAGCAGTAATAGCAAGAGGGAAGGAAAGGGAGCTGGGGTAATGGAGTGCGGTAAGAGACGCGTTGGAACTTAAGGTGGAATTTCAAGAGAGAAGAACGGTTGGATCATAATCGATTCAGATTTGATAATGAAGCTTCGAAAGCCATTGAGTACCACTTCCAGAATCCTTGCCAGCTGTTTCCTTACGGAAACTACCCTTGAGAAGCCACTTCGCACTCAAAGACTCGGCTCGTGTGCATCATACTCGTACAAGTGATAGCGAAAGATCGGAAGCCCTTCTTGTCACTAGAGCTCTTAAAGAAAGCAGAACCCCCTCACAGCAGCCACGTCTTCTGGTTTCTGACAGTACTGTTGCTGTGTCCGAACCTTAACAATCGCCGTTCCCAATTTCCAAGGGAAGAGTCTGTCCGTGAGAACTGTTGGAATTTTATCGATTACATCCGAGGGAGCCTCGTCTTAGAGCCTCCGAAAAACCTTTAATGGCACGCACCGGCTTTGAGACTAATCAGAGGAGGAATCTGAACTGTCATCAAACTCAGGAAAGTCATTGACCCAGTCGGGAATGACTCTGTACCAGAAGGTGCTGAGAGGTCCATGGGCAATACTCAGGGCCGCTTCAGTCGGCTTTGCGAAATATTCTTCCGCAATGGCGTCCCAATCTGACTTCCCTTGGCCAGATTCAACTTCAGGCTCGTCTTTCAGTCGGGCTGCGGTGACAATGGCAGCTTTTCGACGAGCCATAATATCAGCTTCATCGGTAAGCGAGAGAGTCCAACTTGGCGCATGATGGTTGGTGGACACGCGGAAGAAGCCTTGAGCCGGAGATGCATGCAAAGGCTTACCAGTGGAGGAATTGTAGTAAGTCGCATTATAGACGTGCTCGGGCGACATTCGGAACGCTTCCAGCTTCTGGTCAAGGAGGGGAGTGCGTGAAGATATTTTGTCGGAAGGATTCTTCTCGTCGAGATCCAACTTTGGGCCATGACAATATCCTGTTATGGGCGGGAGATCCATGATTTTCGCCACGATGTCATTCATGAGGTTAGTCTCTTCAACGGCATCGTGAAGACAGTCTGGATTGGCACTAAGCTTGACCAACCAGTTTCGCTCCCGTGATCCATCGGGTTTCTTGACAAGTCTTGCACCTTCGCTCCTATCCTCTGATAGTGGGACTTTGGCAATATCATGAGCAAGCTGATAAGGCTCTTGGTCAGATGCATTGCCAGGCATGGTAGCAGAATCTTGACGAGTGTCACCGAGAGCGGAGTTGATTTCAGGAGTTTCAGAAGATCTGGGGTCCTTCTGAGAAGACGAGGCTTCTGTAGGCGAAGTTAGTTCGATACAAGACAAGGAAATCGGGGATGTGTCTTACCAGCAGTCTTTTGGCTTCCGTTACGGGCAGAAAAATCCATGGCCATTTTGGCGTTGCGTTTACGTTGTTCTTGTTGTGTCGAAAAGAGAATCAAGCACCTTTGGACTTGGCTGCTTGTGATCCGAGAGTTGATGGGAAGGAGTGACAAAAGAGATGAAGTGAGCGCAAGGTTGAAGGAGGAAGGTTGTAAGATGATTGTTTCGAAAGGAGGAAATTTTTTGAAATGAAATGAGGGCTTGAGCGTTGTGGAATAAGTTGAAAGTGAAGTGAGAGTCACACTTGGCGTCCACTTTCCGGGTGGTCCTTTTTCGTCAGGTCTGGCAGAACAGGTTTCCAATTCTTGCAAGATAACTGGTAATTGTCGGGATTGGTTGTAAAATGGTCAAGTGGCATTTGTGCTGCCGCAACACCTCGTCCTGCGTGTATCGGCCGAACCCTCCACAGAGGTGGCGAGGCTGAAATGAGACGGCCGGTTGGAAGGTATTCCCAATGCCGTCAATTGTCAGGGCAAGCTAATCTAGAAGGGAAGGCACATCCAGATGCTATCAGTTGTCGAGTTTTGTAAAGAAAGGGGATTGCAAAGCGTAAGGGTGCAGGTCATTTCTCTTCGGGCTCATAACACAGACATCTGCACAAGACAGGGTAGGAAGCTGTTGCTAGCACAAAATGAAATTCGAGAGTTGTCTGCTGAGGCAAAATGGGGAGAGACAGAAAAGAAGCACGAACGATAAAGGAAGCAGTTTCCACGGTCTTGGCAAATTGACGGCTCCTTCGAATCTTGACTTCACGCGCGCAGAGAGACTTCGCTCCCTTACCTGCACCTATGATTTCCGCCATAGGTCGTGCCCGCCAGGCGTCTGCCTAGCAGATGCTGAGGCCAACGCGTGGTTGATTGCTGTTCAAGCCGTGCCTCACGCCCACTGGTATTCTCCGAGGGCCACTGGCCACTGGCCACTGGCCACTGCTCAGCGACACGCTCCCAACCTTTTCTCAACCGGGAACATCGTCACAGAACTGGCTCCCAAAAGTTGCTAACCACACGTAGATCAAGGACAAGGACATAGGCATAGACATGGCCACGGCCATGAACACGCCCTAGACCTAGACTGACGAACAACCTCCCTGTTTTGAGTTAATCTCTTCTCTTCTCTTGCACTCAATCAATCTCAATATTAACATAATAGTAGTAATAGTAGTATAGGCAGGTAGCAGTATAGATACTGTAATAGTAATATTCACGTACTTTGCCATTTGCCCAGTGGTCCACATCCACATCCACCTCCACCTCTCCATAATCGAGGCTCCGCCAAAACATCAAAACCTCATGTCTTTCTCTCACTCAGTCGCAATCGCAGTCGCACTCGGAAGTGAAAGAAAATTCGTTACCTTGAGAAACATATAAAGCACACAAGGGAAAAAAAGGCAGCCAGACCCAGACCTCCTAGTTCCAACGAGCGTTTTTTTCGTTTCCCACAAACAGAAGGTCAAACTCCAGTACGGAAACTCCTAATGTATCCATGCAACGCTTGTGTCGATCGCTAACAATCACAGGAGAAAGAAAACAGGCCGACGATATTTTGGCCAAGCGAGTCCTCCGAAAGGTGGACGCGAGGACAAGAAAAATCCTCGCACATCAATCCTGCTCCACCACAATCCCTCACTCTCATGATTTGTTTTCATCCTCCTCTGCCATACTTTCCAGGTTGCCTCCAGCGCCGCTGGCATTACTGCGACTGCTTTTGTGGCTTCTCGCGCTGGAACCTGGGCCGGCATTACCTCCTTTCTTTGCGGTTCCGTTCTGCGTGGGTGTGGTGGGTTTCTCGTTGACATTCGTAGACGAGCTGCTTGCCGAACCTTCTTTCTCCTTTTTCGTCGTTGGAGGTGGTCGTGCGAACATGGCTTTGAGGGCGGCCTTTTGCTTGACCTTCTCTTCCTTTTCTTCTGCCGCTCTCTTTTCTGGATTTTCAGCAGCTTTCTCGTCGGCGTACTGCTTCCATTTCCGCCATCCATCGAAATCAATCAGTGCTTGCATACATCCCCACTCGGTGACTTTACGCTCCATCCATACGAAGTTGACTGGCTGAAAATGGTTAGTGTTTGGGTTCAACCACTTTCACGGTAGACGCTCACCTTTGTCAAGAAGTCATTACAGCCAGCAGCCAATGCTTCATGTCTGTCACTTTGCAAACTGCTAGCAGTCAAAGCGACAATGATGACGGGGCTCTTAAACAAGCTTCGGTCGGGCAAAGCATCCGCCTCGACAACCGGTACACCATTCGTATGGGGGGTCTTGAGAGCAGTTTCGATCGGGCTGCCACTGAAAACTCCAATGCCATTCACCGCCTCGAGTCGTCGAATTTCCTTGGTCGCTTCCAGGCCATTCATCACAGGAAGCTGGATATCCATCAAGACCAAGTGAAATCCGCCGGTTCTCCACATAGCCACTGCTTCCTTGCCGTTCATGGCAGATTTCCATCTTACTTTTAACCTTTTCATGAAAGCCTCGAGAAGCTTCAAATTGATAACATTGTCTTCCACAAGCAACACGTTAATTGGTGGCACTGTACCATCCAACAGACTTGCCGCGGCAGGATTCGTTTTGGGAGCAGCTTGAGGGTCGCCGTTGGCGGATCTAGCACCGGCAGGACCTCTTCGTCGTTTGGTTTTCTGGCCAGGGTGCGGAGACGTGACTCGATTGGGAGGTGTGATGGAGGGTTTGTGTTCATTAGACACTTGAGCCGGCGGAGTTGGGATTGGTGGTGCTGATGGAGTAGTCCCGTTCATTTGTGTCTTGGATTCTATCTAATATCAATATGTACCATCTCTATTCGGACGATCGGGCATACCTAATACTTGGCCATTTGACTGGACAGTGTGGAGTATTGTAGGACTACTAGTATGCTGTCTTCCATATTTCGGTCTTACTTGTCTTCGGCCATGTGATCCGGGACTTGGGAGAGGTGGCAGCTGACCCGTGGTCAAGACTGCCATAGAATGAGGAACAGAATTGAGGTGGGGAGAGTGAACCTGCATGGGAGGGAAATACTCTCGCGCAGCTTCATCGGGACGGTATTGCTCGGGATAGTAGTAGATATGGTGGTTGCCAACTCGAGGGGAGGGCTTCGGAGTGGTTCGTCGCGCAGGGACATCGATGATAAGAGCTTCATCGACAGATTGGCCACCAGGGTAATAGGCATCCAGAGTGAGACCGATGGGCTCTTCGGGACCCAAGACACGCTCCAGGCTCACATTCTTGTTGTTTTGCTCGCGACTGATGA
This sequence comes from Cladophialophora exuberans, assembly GCA_030068005.1. Lineage (NCBI taxonomy): Eukaryota > Fungi > Ascomycota > Eurotiomycetes > Chaetothyriales > Herpotrichiellaceae > Cladophialophora > Cladophialophora exuberans. The sequence goes on from JANSVK010000014.1 coordinate 70,684, forward strand.
TCTTGAGGGTGATGTCTGGCGAGTCAATACTGCGCCCGAGCGAGTTGGCATATTTGTGCAGGATGACATCGCGGACGTTGTCAACCAAGTCATCTTCGGCTACTTCTACCCTCGTCGCGGAGGCGCCGGTCCGCTTGACCCATATCTTTCTCTGCATGGCGTCGGCGGGATCATCTCGACCACATGCTATAGAGTTGAGGGTAGGCGGAGAAGGAGTGGAAGGGCGCTGAACGAGGAGCCGAGGGCAAGGAGGTAGGGACTCGGGAGGTGACGTTTCGTCCTTGACGTTGTTCTCAGGGGTAGCCGGGGTGTTGGGCGTGGTAGGAGTGACCTTTTCAGAGTCGATGTTGAAAGGCGAGTTTGGAAGGGTGGTGGACGCAGATTGATGAAGAGAATGTGAAGGAGCAGGAAAGGTGGGTTTATCGGCTGTGGCTGGTGATGGTGGTGCCAGTGGAAGTGGACGTGGCTTAGGCTTGTTATTGGGTGCCAGCGCCGGCGATGATTCAGCTTCAGTAGCCGGCGACACCTCTGGGCCAGATGAGTCTGGCGGCGACTCGGGCGGGTCGGGCTCGTCGGCCTCGGGTTGTGTAACACTGGTACTCGACTGTAGCGATTTTCGTTTGGCTTCAGATTTGGCTCGAGCTCGACGAGAGAAGTTGAAGTTGGCTAGAGTCGAGAGCGTAGGCAGACTCCAACCGCCCGAGGAGCGTTGATTTCCAGGCCCGGGTGACTTTTGCCCATCTTGGCTGCTAGTGGCACTGCCATCGGTATCTGAAGCAGCGGCGTTGGCACTCAGACTGCGGAACAGAGGAATGCGAGGCCGAGATCGAGCTCGAGATAATGGCATTCCGGTCAAAATGATAATGCAGTGATGAATAGCAAAGAGTAAGCCATTCCGGTGTAGTGCCTGGAAGGACCTGGAGGGGAGAATACGAGCAGGCCACCAGCTGGACCTTCTCTCATCGATTACTACGGAGAAATGAAAAGGGAAACAAGGAAGGAGAAGAGAAATATGGATGTCGATGTTAGGATACAGGATTATTCAGTCGTGTCAGTTCAGGCTTCCAGAGCTCAAGTGTTGCTAGGAAAGATAAAAGAGCTCACAGGCAATTGGTAACAAGAGGCATTCGATTCATCGACCACTGCTTGACTTGCTTGACTGGCTCGACTGGCTTGACTGGCACTGCCATCTCAGTAATTTCCTTGGCGCCACAATTTCTCGCGAATCATTGCGCATCTGAATCCAGAAACTTCGGTTTCAAAGAACCGCCCGTTTTTCCCTTTTCCTTGTTTTTATACTTGCACACGGCATAGCCAAATTGCATCGTAAACTAAGGTTTACCAGGAGCATGAACAGAGGGAAATCCAAAAGCCGCATCTTCAAGCCCTTCTTCTATGAAGCTCCTCTCCAGCATTCTCGCTTCTCTAGTGCGTAACCGAGTCCGAGTACTATGACTACTACCTAATATGCATCGAATTTCACAAGCCCAGCTCATCCAAACCCTGCAACGCTATCATACCTCCTTTCAATGCCTGAGATCATCGAAAACAAAACAAATTCTCCCTGTCGCTCACAATGCCACTCGCTATTCACTGATCCCAACGGCTCCCTTCAAACAATATGCCCCCAGCAATGCAGTTCAGTGCTTGTTTCCTCCATGCAGCTATGCAAATGAAAAAAATCCCCCGACACTTCGGTAATGACAGTTGAGTACCCTTGACGTTCGGTTCCTGTGGTTCCCTTCAAAATCCTCCGTAACAACGTGCTCCATTCATCGCTAAAGAGAGAGAGAAAAAACGCCGATTCGCTTGCTTGCTTGCTTGCGCGCCTTGCCTGCCCGCCCGCGTGCTATTTGGTTACTCAAGGGGGAATCTTTGTGCTGGAAATCAGAAAAAAAAAACGACTTCTCGCCGACTCAACTCTGGCTCGCTGCCAGATAACACAAGTAACAGATCCCTTGCCCTGCGTTAGCCATACCATGCCATGCATGTATCCACCTCATCTTCCAAGCATGTAATCCGGATACATTCCTCCCATGTTTTGTCCTTGAGCACCGTTACTCATGGGCATCCCCCGCATGTTGGGTACGACCCCGTTGCCCAAGGGGAATCCTTGGTTTATGAAAGCCCCAGGCGGCACACTACCATTAGGCACACCCATGCTCAAGCCTGGTGGCACTGACAGGCCTGGTGGTGGACCAGCAGCTGTCGAGAACCCGCCTGGCGTCACATTCCCAAATCCATTCATATTCATAGGTCCAGTTGCGCTCAACGGTGTCGATGGATTATTGCTCCCTGGTTGACCGGCTCGCACTCCCAATGGATTCTTCGAAAAACTCAACCGGATGCCACCTTTGACGCTATTGTGAAGCTGCGCCCCGTACAATTCGTTCAACGCCTTGGTGGCAAACGATATATCTTCAAACTCAACGAAGCACATAGGTCCATTCTGTTTGGTTCGGAAACACAACCTCTTGTACCCTCTCTGCTTGGAAAACATGGCTTTCAATTCGTCCTCCGACGTGTCGATCGGTAGATTGCCCACGTATAATGTGTTGCACGGCGGGTTTTGATCTGCGGGGTTGACCGGCGGGTAGTTGTGCCGTATGTAGGGCTGAGAAGATATCGGATAGGACGCGTTTGGACCCATCGCAGGATACTGCGAGTGAGGTGTTCGAGATCCGACCGCCGATCGTGGAGACACGTAGTTACTAGTGGCACCGTTGCCAATGTTGGTGTTCAATGAGAGCGCCGAGAATGCTGCAGTAGGCATGTGTGAATTCATGGATTTCTTAGCTGCTCCATTGGTGGACGAGCTGTGCATGTATGCCAAAGGATCTTTCAAAAGCTCGCCCGTGTCATCATCTGCACTGTCTTCGTTAATGACATTCTTGCCACTAGCTCGGGCACGTTCCGCCAGCGTACTAGGCACGGGAGATAGAGGTGAAAAAATGGCCTGCGATTGCGCACTGCTCTCAGAAGTCGTGAGCTCCAACGCCGATCCCATCAAAGGTGGCGACGTCTTGTCCATGGACTGGAAAGTACCGTTGAATCGCGATGGTTTCTGCGCACTGTTCATGGAGGGAGATACCGATTGTGCCAACTTGCGGCCCGAGAGAGGGTCGATGGTATTACGCCGTGGCGCCGACGCCAGCGAAGGGTTGGGCAAGACCTCCACAATCATCTTGGCTCCAGCGGTGTTGGGTTTGCCGTCCAGCATGGCTTGGGCTTCCGATGCCCCCGCGATGGATCCAAAGCGCGCAACTGCAGTGGTGAAGCCAGCATCTTCTTCATACTCGGTGGAAATGATTTCAGTGCTCTGTAAATCCTTTGCGAACAGTAGCATAGTGCGAACAGCCTCTGGAGTAGTATGGCGCGGCAAGCGTCGCAGCATGACTGTTGGGAGGGCCATCAGTGCTGCCTCGTTTGCGCTTGACATGCGCCTGTCGGCCGCGGCGCCTTCGAAAGCTGCCGAATGGGAAGAAGGCATCGCAAACGAGGAATACAAACTAGGCGGTAATCGTGTATCGACAGGATTGAGGGCAATCACACTCATGCTTTGGAAAGGAAGGATCTTCAACCTTATCGACCACACAAGGAAGCGGAGTTGAAGAGGCCAACAACGCTGGCCTGGACGATCCCTCTTCAGATATGCGATCGAAGAACAAATTGCACCAGCGGCGAGCTAGTCTAGAGGTAAAATTGCGGCTCCTGTTGATCCTAGGTGTTCCGATCTCCGTGTCGAGGCCCCAAAGTTTGGGGCGGGTGCCGTTGAAGAACGGTATTGTCGGTACGGGAAATGGGGTTTCCGAAACGGAAGAAGTAGTTCACTTGAAGTACGTCGAGACCTGGGGAAACAAAGCCAAGTAAGACCGTGAAACCTGAAACAGTGATACAACGGGTCGGGTTGTTTCCGGGACAAAAGGCGAGATTGTTTATCAACTTCGAGGCTGACGCGCGACGGATGTGAAGATATAGTCTTGTCGAGAGAAGCCCCTTTGGGTAGTGGATGCTATGGTGGCGGTTCGGTTGTGGTGGTGTCAGTAGTCGAGTGAGACAGGATTGGAAACGACTAGAACAAAGATGAGAAGGAAGGACAAGAGCAATCGCAAAAGTCGAGAGCGAGCGGTAAGAATGATCCGAAGAGGAAGAGAGGAGGAACAATCAGCAAGAGGAAGAGCTGAGGCGAGGAGAGGCTCAGGAACGTCAAGGATTGTTCAAGGTGCCAGTGTACGAGGAACGAGGAGTAGTAGGTGAGTGGGATAGCGAACAATCGACGCGGAATCTTTTGGCGGCGTCGAATTGCCCTGTCGATAGGAGCGATAAAGAATGACTAGGCGTGGTGAAGTCTGTGTCTGGCAAACGCCAGGTTGATCAATCGTGCCAATCCGGGAGGGCGGTGGCGTGTAGATGGACCCGGAGACCAAGCTGGAGGCATAAGGAGGACCAGGTCAGATACAATTCGCGATCGCGCGGCGACCGGGTGGTGGAGATGGAGCCGGACAGTGGGCATGGGATGCATCACGCTAATCCATGCCCGCATGGCATCAGGACCGTCTGGACGAGGTGAGTGGTGGAGGCCCGAAGGTGGAGGGGGGATGTTGGGCGGGTTGATGGGTTGATATTGCTTCGGTACGTAAGCTTCGTCTCTGTGCCTTTTTTTTTCTCTTACAGAAACGCGGAGGGATGATCAGTGGAGATGGGCGGTGGGCGATGAGCGATGAGGTACAGGTGACAGGTAGGAACAGCAGAGAAAATCTGAAAGTCTGAAGTGCATTGACTTGTCAGTGGGCCGCCCGTTGAATTGACGTTTTGACGCGGGACCATGCAGTCACTGCAGTGCCAGTGCTCAAGACTTCGACTACCATCCGTAGCACGGCACTTACCGCCCATGCTCCAGGCAATAAAGTGATAACACTCGCCCGTGATAAGCATCCACGCATCCAAAAAATCAAATATACTTGGGGCTGCCACGGGTGCCAGTGCTGGGTGCTTGGGACACTCCTTTTCCAATCCCGGTTTCTTCAACCCCGGGTAATGCCACACACACACACACACATACCCTGCCCATCCTTGCTCTTGCCAGTGTTTCCTATCCCTCTTCGGGCCTTCAAAGATGCGTCTCGGCCCAACTGGATTGATAACGGCTGCTCTGCGCCTAAGCCCAGTGAAGCCCACGGGCAATCGGTGATTCTTGAACACCTTCGTCATCCGATTGGGAGTCGCGTGGATACGCCCGAAGCCGTTTTATGCTGTGCGACCACACCGTCCTGCCTCAGAAGAAAAACACAGGTAGACAACGTGGGGTTAATTCTGTCTTTCAGTTACTGTCTGTGTTCGTGCGAGAGTACCAGACTGCGTAGCTCGGGTGCCTCGGTGGTATTGGCACATTGATTAGCACTTCCAGCTAGTTAAAGTAGTTTCCAAGCGCCGCGCTCTGTCAATCAGTTCCCTACTGTTGGGTCGCAACTGCCAATCCCCGGACACGTTCGGTACCTGCACCTTCAAGCCCACAAGCAATCAGCCTAGTGAAGGTGCGAGGGGGAGGCCTAGGATAGGCTAGGATAGCCCTGCTGGCCACTCACAGGCACTCGACAGGTCCCCGACCGCCCGTCCAAGCCCCCCTCATTGCAGCGTCCGAGCATCTCGAATTTGGATACGGATACAGCTCCTGCACCTCTAGTTTCTTAACTAGTTCGCGGCAGATGTTGCAAGGCCCCTCCATGATAGGGCAACCGGCTCCAGCGCATGCATTTCCGTAGTAAAAACTCTGCCAGAAGTCAGGATACGGGTACTGGCTCGCTGGATACTCACGGCATTTCTGAGCCTTAAACATTTCAGCCCTGGGCTGGCACTTTAACTGGCACATCACCTTGACCTCTTTTGTTCTTGTAGTACGTACGAGCATTCAGGCAACTTTTTCGATTTGACCGCTTCGAGAGCGTGACTGCTGACATCTGCCACCTCAAGTTCGACTTGCACAATGCACTAGAAGCCACCCCTGCCTGCAACTCTTATCTCGATGGTCCCAGCAATCATCAGACTTGAAACTCTGAATGTTGTTGAGAGGCAGTGCTAGATATTACTCGGGCCCGTTCCGCTTATTATTAATGCATCGTTTCCAACAAGGAATTGATCCTATTGTGTACCGCTAACCTGGTGCATTCTCACCCATCGACATCGCAGGGGTGTCACAGATTGACCGTCTTATGAAAACCAACCAGCCGCCAACACGATTCGATACCTTTCCAGGCCATGGACCGGGACATTGAGTCAAGACTTCCACCTTGCAATTCCAATAGCACACCCTTCAGTGCGAGTCTTCCATCTGCGAGAGGTCACCGCTGTCCTCCTTTGCGTCTGTACCTTTGCCTATTTCGTTACCGTAGCGCTGAAGCAATTGTTCGGCATACAGTCCAATTTTGTTCTCCTTTCGTTCAGTCATCTCTGGTTTCCCCACACTGTCTTCATAGGGCGGTGGCTGTTCCAAAACATTACCGGCACCAATTATTTGGGCGCGATTCGGCGACTCATCTCTGTCTTCATCCTGGTCCGAGCTCGACGTCGCCATGGGTGTAAGCTCACGGACCGAACTATTGGAGGCTGTGGGGTCAATTAAAGGGACATCTTCGAATTCCGTCTCCGCATCATGTTCCCCGGACGAGGCAGCCAGCGGGCCCTCTTCTTCTTGCAGATCCTCTGCAAATACTTGGTTATCACGATCCACAAACGCTCGCAGCGAAAGGCTCGGTTCCGTGTGAGGAAAATTCATGGCATTCTCGTTGGCAAAGACGAGTATGACAGAATTGTGTTCGTTTTTGACTGCGTCCAATACTTCAGCCTCGGTGACTTGAGAAACCGAATGAGGTGTCAATTCCTCACGAGCTGCCTTGTACGCCGCTTCGGCCTGGGCCAATGTGACAGGACCCATCATGGGAGGATGGAATGCTGCTTGCTGAGCCTCTTCTTGTTGCCACGAAGTTCTCCACCACTCATAGCCCGTATCGTCTCTCATTTGATCTTCTTCTAGGTCGAGGAGATCCCGCGTTGAGGCCTGGCGTCGGAAATAGGTGATCCCAGGCTTTGTTGCCACTCCCTGGAGAGTATATTGACGATGTGGCACATCAGGACGTTCGGGTGTGGGTTTCGTCAATTGCATCGTTATCTGACGACTTCTGATGCGAAGTTCTTCTTTGCGCTGCTCTAGAAAGCTAAGCCTCTGCCGGATATTGTCAATGACATTTTGTAATTCTGTGTTGAGCTCGTCAATGTCGGACTGTGCTACTGCATTGTTGGATTCCGGGCTGCGTCCATCCGAGTCCATCTCAGAACTTCTGCTTGCGGCGATGGTTGAAGCTTTCATAGCAGCATTGAGAGTCTCGCTAACATCAAGCACTCTGTTGTTGGGCAGGCTGAGAAATTGAAACCGACGTTGCACATGAGTCAGCTGTTCAATTTGCCGTCGGGTTGTCTGGAGTTGTCGGCGGATTTGCTTCATTTCGTCTCTGCATTGGTACATGTAACGATCTGCGTACCATACAGGCTCAAGACTGATATCAACGCTGCTAGCAGTGGTATTTGGGTCTTGCAATCTGATAGTAAAGATATCAGCACAGTGACTGATCCACACGTCATCAAGGGAGCCCATTTCATCGTTCCAAATGCTGTTATCAAGAAGATCGGTGAGTGTCTCATTTGGATGGTGATTGATATACGGCTCAACATAGCACAACGTCTTCTCTACTGCTGTGTCTTCATTCGGGCCTGATGCTTTCATGGCAATAGAGCTGAAAACCTGAGTTAATTGATCCGAGGGAGCCTGTTTCAAGGCAGCTGCTCCCCATCCTTCAAGGAATTTGTGGTACAGTGCATCTCCAGGACGATTGCGGACAGCCTGCAAATCAGCCAGAGCATCGACACTGCCATAAGCGCGCGTTGTTCTGTCCAAGAAAGCCATCAAACATTGAACTTCGGTCAGCAAATTTCGCTCGTTCTGGTCGATGCGGAGGGTGTTGTCGGTCGACAAGGCCTTTGTATTCTCGTCTGTTGCTCCGGACCACCAACTGGCGTCATGAGCATAAGCATGAACCCTCATCGAGGGCATGAGCAGGGCCTCGCGCGCCAGCGGTATGTTGTGGTATATGGTGAGTAGAGATCCTAGAAAGCCCGTGTCTTTTGAATCACGCAAGAAGGCTGGTGCATCACCCACTCGTCGTCGCTTCGACGGCGGCGGATGTTCGATAATCTCGCGAGAGGTAGAGTATGTGGTCATGGCCCAACTACTTTCGTCATAGAAATCTCTCGTCGCCGGGCCGAATTGTCCACCGGTCTGGGTAACTCCATTCTCTTGCGCTGGGTGAGTTTGCCTTAGTGATTCTGCCATTGCTCGCTGAAGTTCAGGGTCGTTCTCCTCTTGCTCTTTTAATGTACTGACGTTCCTTGCCGAAGCTAGGGCTGTGGCATGATCGGCGGATAAATCTATCACTGAGCCCTGAGCACGAGAAGGTGGTCGAGACGGGGCGGTGACGCCTCCCATGGCAGCGTCATGTTGAACTATTCCAGCTGTTAATCTCGTTTAATTGATTTCCAGGCAGGTCAGCTTCACTTACACGGGATGTTGTCTTGGTACTCCCATGCAGTAGAGGGTGCCTGCGCAGCCTAGATCAGTGACACTCTCTTTTCACATTTGTGAGGGCGGCTTACTGGTGCAGGTAACACTGATTTCACAGGATCTTCCAGCCATGCATTCATAGCACTATTGACATCATTGTTGTTTTTCTGTCCCCAAGTGCGTCAATACCAATTCTATCGAATGCTGTGCTAGAGACGGTGGTCACCTTCAGCAGCACCCTGGCGCTCTCTTCGCTCAAGTCGGTAATAGCGCGGATCTGAACGATCTGGTCGCTGGTAGGTTGTGCGCTCGCCATCCTGTTCGAAGGTCCCGGTTCTGTATCCGCCTAAGTTACGTGACGAGGCATGTTCGATGGCGGATGGAGGTGTTTTGTGAGATTCAGGTCAGGAGTAAACTGGGTGTCCAGGGTTGTTCGACTTGTCAAATACCATCTACAGACGAGTAGAAGCATTCACCAACCTAGGACGAGTTCGTGACCAGGGCGCCGTCAAAGAGCAGTTGAAGAAAGCTGGCAGAAGGATAGATTGTTCGTTGTCAGGCACCTTGAAAGCGCAGTCTGGCTCTGCCTGCCACGCCTACGAACGTCAGACCCGGCCGCGGCTCCCCGCAAATCAGCCTTGCAGAATCTCATTCATTTTCAGCCTCGTGGACAAATTTCAACACCTTGTCCTGATTGTCTTCAGGGTCGTTGTTATTATCACTATCATCAGATACGAGTACCTCATTGATGCCTGCATCATCTTTATTCCGACTTAGCTATCTTCTTCAACGGCCGATACTCTGCATTCCACATCTGTTCCTTGATCCACTCTTGGAGATCCTCCTCGTCCAGCGGAATATTCTTTTCCTGAGCCAATCCGCCTTTCACCGCCTGCCTGATGACAGCAGCAGCAATATAGACACTGATTTCACGAACATACGTTACGTCAGGCAGCAGACCTGCTCCAGGATCCTTCAACGCTGGAGCCTGTGCAGCGAGAGCTTTGACCGCGGCCACTAGCATCTCTGGAGTAATGAGTCTTGCACGACTCAGTACGGCTCCAAGGCCGATCCCAGGGAACGTCGTCGAGTTATTGCATTCTGAAATCTCAATAGTTTGACCCTCAAATTCGACGGGTGGGAAGGGACTGCCCGTGGCCGTCAAGACACTTCCATTTGTCCATTCGATAAGGTCACTGGGTACCGCTTCGTGCAGTCTCGTGGGGTTTGAGAGAGGGAAGATTATCGGCCTCTTCACATGTTTCGCCATTTCCTGCACGATCTCCTGGGTGAACGACCTCGGCTTGGTGGATGTTCCAATCAAGACATGCGGCTTGATCTTCTTGATCACGTCCAACAGAGACGTGTCGCCATTCTCCCACTCAGGCTCTGACCTCGCATAGTCACGTTGAGCTGCCGACAGGTCTTCCCCGTGACTCTGCAGGAGCAGACCGGGTTTGTCCACGCACCAGATCTGTCTGGTCGCCTCTTCCTTTGACTTACCGCTCTCAACTGCAATGGCGTCGCGAATTTGATCTGCAATACCGATTCCAGCAGTGCCAGCGCCGAATACAAGCACACGAACATCTTTCATTGAATAGCCAGCTACGTGGCACGCGGCGTACAAGGCCGCAAGTGTTACGCAACCTGTCCCTTGAACGTCATCATTGAAACATGCAATTTCACCCATGTACCGATCCAGGATCCGCCTGGCATTGTGAAGACCAAAATCTTCGAAATGGATGTACGCCTTAGGGAATTGTTTCCGACATCCACGAATGAAGCGGTCAATGAACGCATCATAATCCGGACCTCGAGTTCGTGGCTTTTGCAAACCCAGATATAGTTTATCATTCAGAAGTTCAGCGTTGTCCGTACCGACATCGAGCACGACGGGCAAGGTCCGACCAGGATGAATTCCTGCGCAAACAGTGTAGAGCACAAGCTTTGCAACACTGATAAGAATCCCACCAGCACCTTGGTCGCCAATACCTTAATACATGGAATTCATGGTGAGTACAAATGCTCTGTCGGATCCCAGAGGATGGATTCAAGAGTACTTACCCAGAATCTGCTCCCCATCACTACAAGCCACAATATCCACATCTCCTTCCCCCTTTCCCATAGCCTGCAGCGCGCATTCAATATCCTCTTCGCTACCATTATCGATGTTGAGGAACACTCCTGCTGGCCTCCGAAATAGACGACTGAAATTTGCGATCGCTTCTCCTTCGGTCGGTGTATATATGATGGGGAACAACTCCTTCAGATGGTCCAGAATCAGTCGGTAGTACAGCACCTCATTCTGATCCTTGAGACTCGTCATGAACGTGTTCTTGCCCAAAGGAGTTCGTCGCTCCAGGTACTGTTCATATGCACGTTTGACTTGGTCATCAAGCGTGCCTACTCGAGCAGGCAGGAGACCTGTGAGATGGAATGCTTTACGCTCCGAGGCCGGAAAACCAGAACCTTTGTTGAATGCCGGAGTTTCAAGCAGGGCTTGGCCAGTCAGGGAGCATTCAATAGGGCCTGTCGTTGACAAGGGGAGGTAAGAAAATTTGGTGTCTTCTTTTTCTGCCATCGTGCTTGCAGGTCTGATACTGTTGCTTTTGCCGCTCGCGAGAAGTGTTGACCTCTTTAGGATCCTTGTGCTGCCATATGAACTTGCTCGAAATGAGACCCTCTTCAACATAGACTGATTCCGAGCTCGCAGACTGCACTGCATCATCAGGCATCTCTGTTCTCGAGGTTCCCTTGCACCACGAGAAACAACGCACTGATTTTTTTGAAGCAATGTCTGTTGCTTGCTAAGACGGAAGCGAAGCCATGCTAGGCCTAGGGATTCCAGCCTTGCAGCACATCGTCATCATGCAGCGCCATCAAGTGAGTGGATACACTGCAGGAGACCTTTGCTTGCCCAAAAGCAGCCTATACACTTCGGTTCTCAGGACTGAAACTATCTTACCATACTTACCGCTTATCTCGACTTGGCAGTCTGTCATTACACGTTTTACAAGGCTTCCCGCCTTACAAATGCACTGATCATGCGCGATCGATCCTGATTCGCTAAGACACGATGACTTGCAAACAGACCCAACAAGATCAACGACATCCAGTCAGACTCCTTCCGCATTCGAACTATACCTCCGAACCTAGATTGCTCACACTGTTCGATGCTATACTCACATCACAAGAAGCAAAAGTGTGCGACGTCACTGTGAAATACGGCTTTGATCCAGAGACAACAATGTAGGAGTGCAGATGGAGGACATGGCTGGGGCCTCAAAAACGCTTCACCATCATCATTTTGGTGAGGTTTTCTGGCCATGACTCTCTGATTTTCCAGACAAACTCATAAATTTCGCCGGCTTATTTTCCAGCCGAGAAAAATTAACACTGTTTCTGCTCGAGCGCACAGCATCATGTCTCCAAAAATACCCTCGCTCAGCGACAATTCGCTCTTCAAAACCCAAGGATATGTTAACGGGAAATGGGTTGACGCTAAATCTGGCAAAACTTTTGATGTCATCAACCCTGCCACGGGCGAAGCTGTTGCCAAAATGCCCGAAATGGACAAGGACGATGTGCAGGAGGCCATCGATGCTGCAGCGAAGGCATTGATAACCTTTCGCAAGACAACTAGACGAGAACGTGCCCGCCTGCTCCGCAAGTGGTATGACCTCGTGATCGAGAATGCGGAAGATTTGGCCAAATTGATCACGCTGGAGAACGGCAAGATTTTGAAAGAATCAAGGGCCGAGGTGGACTACGCGGCCAATTATTTCGAGTGGTTCAGTGAGGAAGCGGGACGGGTTTATGGCGACACCATCTCGGGTATCACCTCAGACCACAGGATCTATACGATCAAGGAGCCCATTGGAGTCTGTGGTCTAATCACTCCCTGGAATTGGCCTGCGGGGATGGTGACACGCAAGATTGGGCCGGCGATCGCAGCAGGATGTACCATTGTGTTGAAGTCTCCAGGTGAGACACCTTTAACATCCGGAGCTCTTGCAGAACTAGCGCATCGAGCTGGTGTGCCTCCTGGAGTGTTGAACGTTGTTACTACTCTCGAGAATACACCAGAAGTCGGGACGCTTTTGACTACATCACCCACCGTGAAGAAGGTATCCTTTACGGGATCGACAAGAGTTGGCAAGATCCTGATGAAGCAAGCCTCATCCACCTTGAAAAAACTCTCTTTCGAGCTCGGAGGAAATGCACCATTCATTGTCTTCGACGATGCAGATCTCGAGCTTGCTGTCTCGGGGGCTGTCGCTTGCAAATTCCGAAGCACAGGCCAAACTTGCGTCTGCGCCAATCGCATCTACGTGCAGAAAGGCATTTATGAGGCATTCACCAAGGCCATGGTCGAACGTGTTAACGCGTTCGAAGTCGGCGACGGATTCGGCGAGGGCATCACTCATGGTCCGATGATTCACGAGAGAGCGATCGAAAAGGTCGAGGAGCATATTAACGATGCCATCAAGAAAGGCGGCAAGGTTATTGCAGGTGGGAAAAAAATCCCCGAACTTGGCCCTTTCTTCTTCCAGCCGACTGTGATCCGCGACATGACACCCGACATGTTGCTCGCGCATGACGAGACGTTCGGACCAATTGCCGGTCTCTTCCCGTTCGACACAGAAGCCGAGGTGATCGAACGTGCCAATGATAGCGACGTTGGGTTGGGTGGTTTTCTTTACTCTCAGGATATTCAACGCTGCTACCGAATGGCCGAGGCTATCGAAGTTGGCATGGTAGGTGTCAACAGTGGGATTATCTCTGACGTCGCCATGCCGTTCGGCGGTGTCAAGGAATCCGGGTTTGGTAGGGAGGGTAGTAAGTATGGTATTGAAGAGTATCAGGTTATCAAAGCTGTGACGTTGGGAGGCATGAACAAGCCTATGCAGGGCGCTTGAGGAGTACCTCCGATCCGTGAATTGACGATTTCGCCTGAGAATGAATTAATGAGGATAATGTGATATGTATTCTGAGATTTTTGAGAAATATCATGATCGCCGCAGACAGGAATCCGGTTTTTTCCTCCAAACTCCAGTTCTATATGGACACAGGCGTCTAAAGAACGCTCACGAGATTCGGAGGACAATATCAGCATCCAAACACATAGAACATACTAACTCCCCATCACTTGATTCTTTCTAAAAATCGGCATACATGTAGTGGGCCAAGTAGCGATATTGAGCGACACGCCGGAGAGAAAGGTCTGGACTACCAAGAATTGTTCTTCAGCTCTGGCACGCAAGACATGCATGACAGCGTTGAAGTGTGGCCCAAGAGGTTCCATCCTTCCCAAGTACAGAGTCTAGGGCCTTTAGCATGAGATGGGTTGTGCTGGAAGATAGGCCAATCAACTCACCTCAAACGCATCAATCAGCAGCATAGCCGTGAGAATACGGTCATCGAATGAAAGCTGTCCATCATCCACCAGATGCTGCAAACTGTTCAAGGCGGCGCCGTAGTGGTTCAAGGCTTTGGTGGTGAAAATAACCTCGCCGTCGGATGGGTCTTTCATGTCCGCAAAGGCAAGAGCCCGGACTGCGTGCCAGAGAATTGATTGTGGGGGGGATGACAGGTAGAGCATGGGCAGTTGCGGTAATGAGCCTGAAGCCAACCGATTGTTGCGGGAATAAAGTGTCCAGTTAGTACAGAAGTGATCCACGGCTCGAGATTCGAGGTCATCCAGAGGACATGGCAGCGTTTCGGCGAGCAAGTAGTCACTGATCCATGGACAGACCTCTTCATGCTGTAACCTCACGATCTGAGTGTCGACTTGTGCTGGAATGGGGCTTTCCGGCGCTGGCTGAATGTCAAACGACAGGCGAAGCTCGCTTCCTGGCAGTCGTTCTCGTCGGGCGCGTTCTGAATTTCTCTGGGCTCTCTCATTTTCGTCGAGAAAGATAAAATCATCTTCGCCCGTCGATCTAGCACAGGTGATACTTCGTGCTTCGCAACGGGCGCAAATAGGGCGACCGAGATTGCACTAAACACCCGTGGTCAGTAAGTAGAAGGATGAGAAGCAGGAACAGGACTGAATTCCCACTTTGGCTTTTGCGGCTCTGCAGGGCAGACACGCTCGTGCACTCATTCTGCTTCTGCTCCCATATCTTTTCCCGTACCCCTCCACGTTTCAATCAAAGTTTACACCATCATTCTTATACAAATATCCATTCAGGCCTCCAGCCTCGCAGCTGAAGATATGACGCAGTCGGGACAGTCTCGCGCAAAGTGACAAGAATGGCGGACAAACATCGCCCGTCCCTCTCGCATTTTGCCGGTACTTTTGCACAAAAGGGCTTAGCTGACGAATAAAGAGTCAACGCAATATTTCCTTACCAAGCACATAATGACCCCTTGTTGCCATTCGCCTCTCACATCGTCGACGCCTTCCCATTTCTCCGATACACTTCTGACGTGTACAGTAACGGCAAGGAAATGGCCTAGTCCATACGACCGGTCCATTTAGCGAGCTTGACGAGGCGAACCTAATTTTATTCCAAATCGTTCACCACGCTTCGTATCGACGCAGCCACACGTACTTGTACGCCCAAAACAAGACAGGCTCAGCGTTAAATAGCCTCCACTGGTGCAAGACGACGAGCCACAGCTCGGAAGGGCAAGGGGATGACATTGGCGATGCCGCGTTGACATTACCGCGAGTGCAAGACGGGAAAGAGAAAGTGATTACAACTGCATACATCCCACGTCGTTATAAGGGTGTAACCCTCTTACAGATGATCCTCTCGCTCAAGAACTTCCCGGTTGAGGTGCTCAGGGCTAGCACTCTCAATGCCCGCCAGGTGCAAAGTCAACTCCAGATCCCCAAGCAGAGATTTCATCACATGCCTAACTCCCTGCTCACCGCCTATGGCAAGCCCATACACAAATGGTCGTCCAACCAGACACATTTGGGCGCCTAGAGCCATGGCCTTTGCGATGTCTGCGCCAGCTCGAATGCCCGAGTCGAAGAAGATGTCTAGCTTGTCTCCTACAGCTTCCACGATACGAGGGAGCACACCCAACGAACTAATGCCACCGTCCACCTGTCGTCCACCATGATTACTCACCACGATGCCCTGAAGCCCCAACTCGACGCACTTCTTGGCATCGGCCACAGTCTGGATGCCCTTTAAGATGATAGGCCCATCCCAGTGCTGTTGCAGGAATTTGATGTCCTCCCATTTGTGACTGAAAAGGGGAAACACGGTTCTCGTCCACTCGGCAGCAGCAGTGTGCATGTCCTCTTCGATCTCTACTCCATGCTTCTCCTTGAATTTCTTGCGAAAGACCGGATCAGAGAAGCCGATTGCCACTCCGATTTTGTCAGATCGAAGGAATGGATTGTACCTGAAAGCTACTGTTAGCCAGAATCCTTTCACAACCTCCACGTCTTGGGGACGAATTACCCATTGTCCATGTCAGTTGGTCGCCAGCCTAGAATATACGTGTCCAGAGTGACAAACAAAGCCGAGAAGCCTGCTTTCTTAGCCCGAGAGAGCAATGACGCCGTTATGTCATTGTTTTCGTTCGATGGCCAATACAGCTGATACCACCTGGTTCCATTACCATTTGCCTTGGCAACGTCTTCGATACTGGTGCTGGATGCTGTACTCATGATATAGGGTACAGATTCTCCTGCGGCTGCTGCAGTTGAGGCTTCTTCTCCATCTGGATTGAAGATTCGTTGCACGCCCACAGGTGCCAAAGCAATGGGAAAGGGGAATTTTTTGCCCAAAACCTTGGTCGATAAATCTGGTAAGCTTTTCGTCTCGACCAGGCGACTCGGCACGATGGACCATTTGAAGAATGCTTCTCGGTTTTTGCGATAAGTCTCTCCCGTTCCAGCATTGCCCATGACATATCCTCTGGATTCAGCTGACATACGCTTTTCAGCTTCGGATTCCCATGCTCCAGTCTGAAAAGTGAAGGGTGGCCGCTCGAATTTCAATCCCTTCTGATACACAGTATTTTCATACTCGACCGGATTGATAGGAGGTGGCATAGTACCATCTGTTCGGTGAGCTACATCGTTTGAAACTTTGAACGCCATAATGGATATTGAAAGTGAAATAAGAGGACCACGTTGAAAGAGTTCGTTCAAGACGCTTGTGAACAATTCAACTCCTCGCCCTCGTGTATTTGAATCCTCAAGCCGCTAGATGGCGGCCTTATTCAAGACATAAAGCATTACGTGAATAGGTTTACCGCGACCTATGAGCTTGTTACGAAGCACACATGCATTCCAATAGCCGTCACAATAACCTTCAGGCATTCTCTGTGTGGCTGAATCCTGATCGAGGTCGTTGATGTGGTCAGCGGAAGTATAGCTTCATTAGGTTTGGCAGAACCAGGTCCAAACACATCAACACGAGCTTCCAGAGAATCTCTCCTGCTTTGAGCGATCGCAGCCCACGCGATTCTGGCGTCATAGCTCAGGGCTTCGAAAGATGCAGCACGATTTCGCCACACGGAGGCAATATCCTGCGCTTCGTCCCACGTTGCAACCAACCTTGCGCAAACGAAAACCTTCCAATGCAAGAGGAAGTGTCTGCGATTTTCGTAAGCACATGTCTTTCGATACTGACTTGCTGACTAGTCTAGAATGGCTCATGAGAGGCCTGACCTTGAGTGGGCCCGGCATGATCGGGTCTTCCCCCATATGGTGTCGTGTCGTTGTCCTTGAACTTGACTTTTTGGCTGACAATCGAAAACTCTGTTCCCATGCTCAACGTCCAAAGTCGAAAGTGCGAAGCGTCATCGTTGTGGAGGTTTTGACAAGGTGCTACGTACTCGTATTCCTCCCAGTCGAGCTACTCAGCGAGCCAGACGAGCCAGACGAGCCAATCGAGCCAGTCGAGCTAGATCCAACCGCACAAAGAACTACACTGAAATTATTACTGGTCTCCCATCTCCCTTCATCCTGTCATTACATCAACTTACAATACCTGCGAAGCCGACCTAAATTTAACCTTTCCCCTGAATATCCACAGCAGCAGATTCTCAACAACCAGGTCACGGGCGAACGGGCAGCATTGTACAAATGACTACCGCGCTGCAGTTTGGCCGGCGAGACGTCATCGGGGGACTCGGCGGGACGAACGCCGTTGTTTCTCGATTCAAGCCCTTTTTTGGCAGTACCCGCCCTCGCCTTCAATGAAGGCCAGATGCCCCGACTTAAACCGGTTTGGGAATACTTCCAAGCGCCAGCCAACTTGTCAAACATGATATCCCTTGGACTTGGAATTCTGAACGAAAAATCCCATGACGGCTTGAAGTCCGCTAGAGCTCCCATGTACGGCTGCCGGTCAGGTACAAGGATTCTGGATCGAGTGTCAATGCCATTGACATGGAGAGTGCCAGGCAGACAGGTCCTACTAGACGGACGGGAATTAATCAGATTAATTTCCCGTATAGTATCACCCTATGCTCGCGTGGGAGGTCCCCGACGTCTAACCTATGTTTCCACACGATCTTTTTTGAGTCTCAAGTCTCAGGTTTCGTAACTTATCGACTCCGGTTGTGATTATAATTCTATGACGGCTGTCAAGAGCGTGTTCTGGCAGGTTTTTCAAAACACAGACAGATAAGTGCGTGGTTTGATGGGGGGTCCGTAGCCCTACCGTGCGAAGCGAGCAGTACGATGGACATGCCGACCAGGTCAGCCCAGCCAGTCTTGTCTCATTACATCTACATAGTAATTCCCCAAAACCCAACATGCGCCTTTGTCTTGGGCCTGATATCATTTCCTCCTGTTCGCATTTGCTTTTTTGTAAACGTCTTCCGCGGCCAGTATCCCGACATAGATCCTATCCCCAGAGAAATCACCTTGGGTTCTCCTGGTCCTGTCCGTCCCGCCCCAGCCCAAACCCCAAAGGCCGTCGGCATATCCACCAGGAAAACATTCCACCTCTTTACTCTCCCTTCCACGCATCCTTCAGCGAATACCCATGCTCATCCAGCCGGCACTCCATAGTCCCCCACTTCAGACGATACATATCGCGGCCCTTCTCCGCCGTGGCCCACCACATGGACTGGAAGCCCTTGGGGTCGTAGGTCCAGGGCTCACCCGCGCCGTGCAGGCCCTGCGCGTCTTGCCAGTGGTTTCGCTGGTTCTCGGGTTTCTGGGCCTCGAGAGCCTCCAGCTCGGTCACGAGGGCGCGGTAGCGCGGCGAGTTCGGGCCGTTATCCTGGTTTTCTGAAGGGAAGAATTTGGCCTCCGGGTCCGCGATGGCGGATGGGAGATCGAAGATGCGGCCGGCGTGCACGTCGCCCTTGGTGAAGCCCCGAATGGCGAGGCGCGAGTAGGCGTCGCAGTCGGTGGTGTAGAAGGGGATGAAAACGTCCCAAGCGCCGATGGAGCGCCACGCGTCCACGTTGACCAGCGTCAGCCAGTCGTACGTGAAGTACTTGATGGCCCACTTCTCTCGGCCGCCTTTCTTCTCCTTGTTGAACTCCCCGGTTAGGGACTCAACGCCCAGATCGGCCAAGATGTCCAGCACGCGCGCGTAGAAGGATTGATAGGTATCGGCGCTTTCGTCGCTCAGCACCGCGACGTCCATGTGCGACCAGAAGAAGAATCGCCACCCGTGCGCCATGGCCGTGCGCAAGAAGAAGTTCTGCAGCTGTGCGAAGTTCAGCAGCACGGGTGTTTGCAGCACGGACACACCGTAGCGGGTGCGCAGCAGCGTGTAGTCCAGGTGGAACGGGTTGGATGTCGACAGCAGGGAGCGTGAGTTTGCGTCCATGGTGCCGCTGTTGTCGACGATGATGATGTCTTCGCGCGGCCAGCCCGCCGCGATGTAGCTGAGCAGGGTCTGCTGCAGCATCGCGCTGTTGCGCGTGAAGGCGATGAAGAGCGGTGTTTGTGGTCTGTCGCTCATGGGGGGCGGTTGGTTGTATGATGCCACTGCGGGATGGAAGCCTGAGTTGTGAGATGATGGTGGTGGTGGGAACCAGAGTTTCGAGGCATCTTCTTCGGAGCCTAGGAGACAAGACGACGGGGTTGTCGATGATGTTGACGACGATAACGAGGATGAAGCCGAACTCTCGGCCTTCGAGATGCCGTCACTGCCCCTACCATCACCGTCGATTTGCTGTCTGTATAAGAGTGATCCACTCGCGTCGAAGAGATAGAATATTGTCAATATTGCAAACGACACCGCCATGAACGAGACCCATCGTTTAGGGAGGTGCCCGCCTATTCTCGTAGCCGGGCTCGCTGATTTCGGTGCGTTGGCTGCTTCTTCACGACGTGATAGTCCATCCATAAGTGTGCGAGTGTCCCGTGTCGTCCTCTGCCGCTGTCTGTAGATGAATTGACCAATATTGCTACAACCTCAGAATTCCTCAACGCACCATTTCGTTTGTTAAAAGATGTTCATCAGAGGCGTGACACATGTTTGCAACAAAAAAAAGGACCAAACGAAGGGGGGTTTGGGGCGTTGAGTGCTGGCTGGCGCTCCCTCCCTGCGCGTCCCAAGGGGGCTGTCTCCAATCATCATGGGCACTGTAACCGCCTGGAAAGTGGTACATGTGGCCGGTGTCTGGGACAGGAGGATCCAAATACTTTCGGGAGAAGTCGATGTATCTTAACGATGGGATAGTTTGCGTCTTGGGTCATAATGAAAACGGAATGCTGTTGAGAGTCAAGCTTTCACTTCGGTTTATTCCAAGCCAAAAAAGTGGATTTGAGGGAGGCCCCCACGGTTAAGGTAAATTTCATTGTGCAAAACTACGCTGTAAGCATAGCAGAGATTTCCACTCAGAACTCTGAGCAACGCCAGCTGATCTGTGAAATTGGAAACCAGGATTCAACAAGGGAGGATGGCGGAAGCTGAATTGGTACCTACGACAACGAAACAAAAGAATAGAAAAAGGCGTCTACATGTTTAAATAATTTTGCCCCCAGGGTAGCTTGGGTGCCCATTATATCCAAAGAAAACAGACACAGACAAAAGGTGAGAAAGTCATCCGCTGGGCTGTAGAAATTGAACAAGATCCTGCACGGTAAACTTCCAATATGTCAACAGTGTAAAGCGTGCTATATATTTGACTCCTGCCATCTCTCACTTCCTATCTCATACACCGAAGTATTGCCATTCGAATACGGGCCCGATGAGGGCAACTCAGTCATATGTTGCTGTTGTTGAAATCTATACGGCTTCACATCTGCGGGCATTTGACGTGGTCCTCCTATAGGTGTGCTGGGCTGGTTTGCTTTTGCAGCTGCTTTGCTCTTTCGCGCATATTTGATCCTCAAGCAACAGCCACTGTCAAAGCCTAGCTTGGAACCCGGTTGAGAGTTGGTTGTTGAGCCAAGTTCTGATGAGCGCTCACTGTCCGCCACCTTCCGTCTGTGGTACACAGCAGTGGGAGCAGGTGCTGTGCGCTGTGTTGGTCAAGAAGGAGCCAGGTGTATGTGAACCTGAACTTCTGCAAGGGCGAGGATGAAGTAGATCTGTTTCTGTGTCAACCCACCCCGACCACAGTCTGTCGAACAACGAGTTCAAGCTGGCGACAGAAGGCCCAGTGGATGGGAAATTCCACGTTCTTTTAGTTTGCAGACACCGCCATCGCAAGGCTCACGCGCGCCTGCTTGCTTTGTGAATGCAGAGAAAGCCTCCTGAAAATACTGAATCGCTATATTTGGTGGTAGGTATTTGTATACAACGCTCCTTCGTCTCCTTTTCTCCAACTTCTTTCATTCAGTCTCTGGGAGACGTTCTGATGCAGCATCCAACACCGCTCTGCTCTTCTCGCCAGTTTTCGATTTTTCGATTTTTTCGATTTTCTTTTCTTTACACCCTTTCCTTTCCCCCGAATTTTCTCTCATGCGTAGTTAGGATCACATGAAATTCATTTTCTTTGTATAGTAGTGTGGTTTCGTTTTTTAAATCTCCCTTCCCCCTTTCTCTCTTGTGGACCACCAGTGCAAAAGAAAACTGCATGCAACCCCAACCCAACCGGACCGCGAAGAAAGATCCCGTCTTTGAATCCAAGAGTCCCAAGGAAAAAAGTCGTACAGTACTAAGATTCACACACACCCTTTCAACAAGAAAAGGGATAGATTTCGGTTTTGTTCTTTAATAAAAGTCCATAGCGTGTCGGAAAAACATGAGTGTGACCCGAAACCCAACCCACCTGTTCCGCCCAACCACCCTCCTCATCCACGGCCCATCCCCTTTCAGCGTTAAAGTCGTTCAAAAATCTCTAAAAGCCTCCTCCCACTCATCCCTCAGATCGTCCGTATACCTGCCCCTACCACCCTCACTTTCCTCTCCGTCCACGGGATCCGGGTACTCGTCGAAGTTACCAGCGTCGCCGACCCACTCGACACGGGGGATGATGGGGCCGCGGCGTTTGCGGTAGTAGATCTCGTCCCAATCGACGCCGTCGAAGAAGTAGTGCGACATGACGCGTTTGCTGCCGCCGGCGATGTGGCCCAGCCGCTGCGTTGGATCTGTCTTGCAAAGCGCGAGGATGAAGTCGCGAGCTGGCCGCGGCACGTGCAGACTGCTGTGTCGGTGGCTGTGCCCTGAAGAGGCGACTGCGGGATGTGAGGTGGGGAAGCGAATGTGGCCAGCGACGATCTGCTCGTAGATCCGCATAGGATTCTGGTCCCAGAACGGCGGTTGGCCGATCAACATCTCGTACACCAGAATGCCCAGCGCCCACCAGTCGACTGCGGTACCGTGGCCCGTATTGCGAATAACTTCGGGCGCGAGGTACTCGGGTGTGCCACACAGCGTGTAGGTCACTCCTGCTCCGTTGGCTTGCGGTTCAGGATGTTCGGTACCGAGTTTGTTCAGGGTATTGGACTGCCCATTGTTGGCACTTCCATTTCCGTTGCCATGCTCTGAGGTCGAATCTGGAGATACGGGGGGTAAGTATTTCGCGAAGCCGAAATCGACCAATTTCAAATGGCCGTCGACATCGAGGAGAATGTTTTCGGGTTTCAAGTCGCGATATGCCACGAACTGGACTTCGTGTAGATATGCCAGTATGAGGGTGATTTCTGCAGCGTAGAATTGGACTGTAGAAAAAGGAAATCGGCGCGCTCGTCGGAGGTATGAAAAGATCTCTCCTCCGGGGGTATAGTCCAGCAACATGTACAATGAAGTGTCGTCGGAGAAAGACGCGATCAGGGTAGTGATAAAGGGATGGCCGGCCACCGCGGCGAGGACGTCTCTTTCGTTCCGTACATGCTCGACTTGTTTTAATTTAATGACATCGACCTTCTTCAACACCTTCAACGCGAATACTTTGTTTCTGTCTTCTGGGTGAGGGTCAGCGAACCGACATAGCCATACTCGAGCAAAGGTTCCTGTTTGAGACGCGTATCAGTAGGATAACTACACCCTCCTCGTAAAGCCGCGAGGATAAGAACATGTATTTACCAGTGCCCAATGTGCGCATCAGCTCGAAATCTGAGAGCTTCAAAGTCGGCGACGACTGCCCAAGCTTCTTCTCTTCTGGAGGTTTGGAGACTTCGTCTGGAGACATGACATTGTCGCGATCTTCCCTGGACCGTGAGCGATCGGCCGAACCATGTTTCTGGATTTGTTCTTTCTCATACTGGCGACTGGGGTGGGGATGGGATGCGCTTCTAGCGTTGTTTTGAGGATTTGAGGTGCGCAGGAATTGTCTATGACCTTGAGCTGAGGCCGCGCGAGGCGGTTGCTGCTGCTGTTGCTGCGGCGTCTGAAGCGTCGCTGTGCTCATCGGAACAGCCAATGTGCATTTTTCTCCTTCACAAATTCTAAAAAGGTAAAGATCTTAGGGGCCGTTGAGGCCGGCGGTCATGGCGAAACGCTGGCTGGCCCGACTTTCATGCAAATTGTCCGACTGGGGGGGAAGATGCAAGATGCGAGATGGAGGGGCTGCGCAGTGTTGCGAAGTAAACGGGATTTCAGCGGTGAGGTCTCTGGGGCTGGGGTTGTGATGGCGGGGGTAGCGGCACAGGAGGACAGGAGAGAGGAAGAATGGGTTATAGCTCGGGGTACTTGTTATAGAGCAAAAGCGATACAAGAGAAGAACAAGAAAGAATTGTTTGCTACCTGAAGATAGCAAGTAGGGTACGTAGCAGGCAAAGAGCGATGCAGACTCAGCGAACCCGAATCCCCAACAGCCACTGAAGTTACCAAGTGGGAGCTCCAGCCCAGCCCGAACTGGGTGCGAACCAGGGCTCGCCAGGTCTTGAGGCTGCCAACACCGAAGATTTCATAGGCTACTACTAGGCTATTAGTTAGCAAACACATGCATCCTCCTCGCCTCGTAGCGAGTTATGACGACACTATTCTTCCTACTGGAACAAGCTGTGCAAGCTGAAGAAGATTCATGCATGGAATTGCATGTACCGTCAAATCGGTGTCAATGTCAGCTTCTGGTGGGGAGTTTTTAGTCTTTGGATTGCCCGTGAAATTCCCTTTTAGGATACCTATGCTTGCCATGCTATATCTACAAGTCCAGCCACATTCAAAGTTGCACAGTGTATTCCTTCATGTGCACGCTTTTAAAACACCAGTCCGCCAGTGACACACTTAACGCCTTTTCATCATCCCAACCATTTGGTGGTGCTCTAAATGTGCTAATTATTTTTCATTCGTTCATGCTCCGGTTTCCAGGATCCTGTTTTTCAATTAGCCCAATTCTCAACTCGCGCAATGAAAAGTCACTTACCGTCAAATTCATGTTTCACAAACGCCATGGGATCATCAGGCCCTTCTGACCCCATTTGCCCAACACCTGGACTGAAACTGGTTATTGGAAGTACAACCACATCGCCAATTTTCTTGTGTTCCCGGATACCAAAAAAATCAGAGTATGACACGTTGGTACTTCGACTGCTGAAATCAAAATATTCCTTGTTGTTGAAATAGGAGAAGAGTGCATCCGTCCAAACTGCAGGTCCCGTGTATTCCATGACGGTTTTGATCGAGGGCTCTTTGCCCTTGCGTAGCTGTCCAGCTTTCTGCATCGCCAGCGTATCTTTGGTGATGGTGGCCACGATATCTCTCAGAACCGGATGGCCAGGCTTGGATTGAATGGTCCATTGACAGAATTGGATTCTCCGAGAGTACCACTCGGCCCAATCTGGTCTGTCTGGGTCGGCTTCGATCCCAACAACCAGGCCAACGGTCGACTTGTCCAACTTCTTAGGTAGCCAGTCTGTGGCGGGCTTGAGGGCTTGGGTATCAATGTCGCTGTAGATTCCTCCGCGTGCAAGCAGGATGAGATAACGGAAAAAATCGGCTTTGATCACGGCAAGTGGCATGGCTTCGTATGCTTGAACAACCTCCGGCACAGAAGCGTACAGGTAGTTGATCAGATGGAGTGCAGCATCGTCTGTTATGACCTCATGAACAAATCCTTCATGATGTCGTGACCACGAAGCCTCGTATGGTCGTAATCTTTCTTCAAAGTTGCCCGAGTCTGGCGCAGATTTCCACGTCTGCCATATGTAGGCAGGAAATTTGCCCTCAACATCGTAGGGAAAATGATATCGTAATTTGTTCTCCAGAGGCTTTTCCGGCACGTCTTGAACCGTCTGTTGAATTTCTTTAGGGGGTTTAGGAGGAGGATATGATCGGGAAGCCTGTCCCTCTTGCGCTACACTTTCCACTGGAGCGGAAGTGGACGAGAAGATCGAGTTCCGCAGCAGGAGAAATAAAATGGTAAATACCACAGCGACAAGAGCTGGTCGTCTCCATGAATTTGACAGCGCCATTGAGATACTGTAGAAATGCGTACTGCCGCGGTAGGCACGACTCGGGTGCAGACCTCGATCTCGAGCTGTCACCTATTTATCGAATCGTGACTGTTCGAAAAGGACTGCATGTGTCGAGGGCGTATTTTAAAATTTCTTGGAGCTTGTAGGTGGATTGAAACAGCTCCACGACTCCGAGCGAACAGGTATTATGAGTGCGGCCGAGGGTACATGATCTGTCACCGTAGCATCTCTTTCCAAATATACGGTCCAGCCGCAGTGGTAGGGAGGCTTCGTGTGGAGCGAATGGAAATCAAGGTGGCTGCGGCAGACGTTTCTCAAGGCTTTGTTGGAGGAATTCTTGTTCGCGAGAAGGAGTTAGGATGTAGTCGTCCGAGAGTACAGGAAGGAAGAGGGAGGATACGGAGAAAAGATGCAAGATGGCAGAAAGTCGGGCATGCCAAATAGGAAACAGACATTCGCAAGACGTATTGACATACTGCTAGTAGAAAAAGTGATTGCGCATGCGTCTGGTTTCAGGAGAGTCCATTGGTGATTGAGATCATCATAATTGAAGCATAGTGCGCATAGTGGACACCCAAATGAACCCTTGGTTAAGGCCCGCTTGGGCCTGACGTACGCAATCCAGTCAAGCTTTTCGGCGTTCCGGTTACGCATCTTAGGGGCTTGGAGGCACCTAGATCCATGCCCACCACTCCTTGACTCGGATGGCCCGTGGAGCGACCCTGAGGCTACGAAGAACATGGTTTCAGGTGAAGGACTCGTGAGAGGTCGGCGTCTCTAAACCTCGATCAATCACAATGACCCTCGAAAACCTGCAAGGAATGGACCACAAGTACCGTGACAACTTCCTCACGCTCCTCCATAGACTTGGTTAGCTTCAAGCTGTCAATCGGAGATGCATATCCGAGATGGTCTCCATGATCTTCAGGATTGATCACCAATCTTCCACGAGCCGAACCCTCGCATGCCCGCTGGCATGGAAGTTTGAGCTGGACATTGTTAAGCAAGCAGGATTCGCGAATCACAAATCCGCACAGAGTCAGCACTTAACTAAGTCGATCCTTGATCCATAAGAGTACACATAGTCGAAAAGAACTCGAAAAGAACTCCGTGTTGGGATTGTTTGTTTCTCAAGCCTATCATCCTTCCAGCTTTGCGCAAAAGGTATCTAGAGCTCATTGCAACACAGGTCTGACTTTTCCATCCACAGCCCTCACAACATCTTCACATTCACACATCTGCTCGTTGCTTGTTTTCATTTCATGGCCAGAATCCCTCAGCCCTGATCGACCTAGGTGACCAATCGCCCAGTTACACCATGTCGTTCAAATCTCATTTCATTCCCAACCCTCAATCAATATTCTGTGTCTCCAATATCCTCGACGCCCGTGACCAGCATTGTACACAAGCTGTTCCCGTCCGGAAATAGGAAGACCCAGGCTTGAACTCAAGATTC
Organism: Cladophialophora exuberans; assembly: GCA_030068005.1. Taxonomy (NCBI): domain Eukaryota; kingdom Fungi; phylum Ascomycota; class Eurotiomycetes; order Chaetothyriales; family Herpotrichiellaceae; genus Cladophialophora; species Cladophialophora exuberans. The sequence goes on from JANSVK010000014.1 coordinate 97,498, forward strand.
TGAATTTCCAACCTGCCCACCCATTTTTTGCCCAACACCTTTAATTGCCTTGTTGTGCCTGGGTCCAGAAATCAAGACTGGCAATCACATCTTCGCCTGTTTCATCTTCATATGCGTACAAAATCTGTGGGAAAAGGTTAGCTTTGTCGTACCAAGTAGTCCCAGCTCGACTCACCTCTCTTGTGCTTGAATGTAACATGCGTACATTCTTGGCCGTCATGACATGGATGAGTTCACTAGTCTCAAGATGTCGAATCTCGATAAACGACGGCTCAAATGCCAAGATATAAGGGTAATTCAATGCAAAGGCCTGAGGTGTCCCTTCCCAGGTGATCTTCCAGTCTGGTCTCGCGCGCCATCCATTGCGGTTGACGAAAAAGCTGAAATCGGAATAGTTGAGGAGGAATTCGCCGTTCAGTCGCTCTATGTGAATGGGTTTGACGTTCTCCTTCCTTGTGACAAAGTCGAGTGACGTATCGGCTTGGTCGAGCAAAGACTGTCGTTCGGTAGTTTCAAGTGAGACAACCTCAAAACCTCGAGCACAACCAACACACAGAGTAGATCGGAGATAATGGACCGATGTGGATTCGGCAGGAATGTAGAACTCCTATGATAAAGGTTAGCATGTAACGTATTGCCAGCACATGACAGACCATACCTTGAACGCCTTGAGAGCATCTTGACCACCAGCAAACATCTTACTAATGGCCGGCTTCTTCTTGCCCTTGGTGATATCATCCATAGGCTCAAAGACTTTAATTGTGGTCGACAATGCCGAGGTCTTAACAGAGCACACCAAATGTCGTCCTAATCCAATGCCTGCTTTGAAGAAGTTGGTGTGGCCCTGTATTTTACGAGGTCTTGTCGCCAGAGGGTTCTGGTTGTTGGGATCCAATGCATCGAAGGGATATGAGGTTAGATTCTTATTCGACAATACAAGCAGCAGTCTGTACTCCTCAAGAGTGTCAATCTGCGAGACCTGAGTGGCATCGAGGATGCGTTTAGGCTTGACAAGCTTGTCCTTAGGCCATCGATCAGCAACGTAAATTCCGTTATCAGTTCCGTAGATGAGTTTGCGACCTCCATCAGTAGGCACAAGACAGTTGACACGGTTCTGAGCGTTGAAAAAGTTTTCGCAGAGAATTGTCTTATTGTAGAAAGCACTGCTTCGCTCTCGGAGTTTGCTCTGTTGTTCTTCGACCAGTTCAATAAACTTCTTGCGTTGAGTGACAGAGGTGGCGTGGAGTTGAAGCTCGTAGGCACCCTTACCAAGATGGCGGAAAGTGATTGGATAACTCTCTTTCTGTCCTGGGGTGTTGGTTGCCGGCTTGTTGCCAGGAATCAAGCTAGAAGATGAACGTTTCGCAAGACCCAGGCGGGGAATGACTTGATCCATTTCTGCAATGACAAGCAGCTCCAATGGAATTGGTTTTCTGTACACGCGAAGTTCTTCTCTCTTGTTGACGGTCTTGACTCTGCACATAAGAACTGCATGGTCGAACAAGTAGACTTGGACTTCCGCATTGTCAGTAGCCGACTTCTTGAAGTTATTCTTGGTCAAAATAACACGATTCTCTTCGGTGAGCTTGAGATCGGTGTATTCTCCTGCGTTCCATTTGAGCTGTTGATTCAACTGGATCAGGTTGAAATGATTTTCTGCTTTGCCACTTTCTGCGTTGACTCGAGCCAGGAAATCTTTGATAATGCCAATGGCTTTCGGAAGATCCTTCTTGTCAGGGTTGTCATCTTTGGTGTATTTCAGAACGTTGTCGAGAAGGAGAGGATATCGCGCCAAACGAGTAGTAGGTTTCGTAAGGTATCCGTTCAACTCCAGCTTTCGTGATTCTTTCATACGTTCGGTGGTGTCAACGAACTGTGAAAATGCTGGGTTGGCCGCCTTTTCTTTCTCAAATTCGTATTTGCCATACATTTGATTCGCGCCATACTTGATGAAAGGATCAAATTGAGGAACCCATTTCAAGAACACGTCACCGATACTGTGGACCACGTGTTGTTCTTTTTGTCGCTTGGATAGCTCTTCGGCGAATTTTCCATTGACCCCGAGAACTTCAAGACAGTTGCCAAAGACAGTTCGGACAAATTTTTCTCTCTTCTCCTCCTTGATGGGAGAGGCGACGTTACCCGCGCCGCGGAGTGGTCTAATCCAGAAATCACGGAGATATTCCAGATCCTTAACAAAGTCACGTTCAGTGTACATAATTTCTGAGATGACTTCCTGTCTCTTCTTCTCTTTGTCGTCAATCTTGTCTGCAACTTCTTTAGGCACACTGTTGATCCATAGTTTTTGCTCCTGATCTTCGTCACCATGCAAACTGCCCCTTGAGTTGGAGTGCCTAAGTCCAGGCTGGGGTCGCATGTTGAGTCTGGCCTGTTGCTCCAAGCGTCGCGGACAAGCGATGGAATAGCAGAGTTGGTCTTTCGTGCAAGTAGGAGAATAGCATTCAGTGAGGAGAGTGAATACGCCGTTGACAGTTTTCGACGTAGTCTCTTCGCCCATAGTCTCTTTGAAGCGATAGACTTCACCTGAAGCGTCTCTCAGTCGATGCTCATAGGTGACGTCGTGGAAAAATTTCTGAGCGTCGAGGGCTCTGCCTAGAAGGAGGGCAAGGTTTCGATCAGTAGTCTTGATGATGTAGGCGATCAAATCGACGGCTTCAGCACCTGTGAAAGCGCTTTTATAAGTGAGGTCGTTTTTGGATCGGTCGCCGACGCCGATTCTTTCCTGAAACGCAGTCGCGACGCGTGAAAGGAGAGCAGGATAGACAAGGGGAGACTTTCGTTGGACGATCGTTTGGCTCGTAGAAGAATGAGCCGAGGCTGGTGGTCTCATACTCATCATGCTGTCATTGCGAGTGATGCTTGAAGGAGTGACCGTCGTTTCAGACGCCATTGACGTCGCCGAGATAGCACGAGAAGGGTTACTGCCCTCACTAGGGCGCCGATGTCTTGGCGGGGCGATGCTGGGGGCGATGCTGCTGGACGGCGAATCTGTCGACGTGAACGACCCGCCGGTTGAGACATGATGATCTGCAAATGGATTCTCTGGCTCGGATTCTTTTCGTCGATGAGGGACTACTCTTCCACTTGTTAACTGCTGAGTGTGATCGCGATCCAACGCGTACGATCCCATCGACATCGATCTGTCGCCGTCGACTCGGTCGGGGATATGTCTTCCCTGTGCCGTCGTCCTCGACGCTGCTGACGACATGGCATAAGGTTGTTGCCTGAACGCACTGGCAGTACCTTGCTGAAAGCTAGTTGGCGGTGGACGGTAACTCAATGTCGGCTCACCAGGCCTCACCATCGAACGAGACCTATATCCATCATTGTTCAAAGCAGGTGGAGGCATTCTATTGGGTACGGGTTTCCGGTCATAGGGTGGCATCTGCATTGGATGTGGCATACCTTGCCGTGTGTCTATCCGCTGAGGCGGCGGATACGGCCTTCGATCGGGAAACGTTGGTGGTGGGTGCTGTGGAGGAGGCCTTGGACCGCCGCCTATGCCATTGGTATAAGGCTGTCCCATGGGGACACCGTTGGATCGATCGTACGAATGCGGCATCTGTCGCATTGGAGGAGGAGGTCCGTTTCTCATGGACATTGTATGGTGATGTTGCTGCTGCTGCAACGTCATGCTAGGGCTCCGTTCATACATTGGATTCGCAGACTGTGTTGTCATGGTCTGTGATCTTCCAGATGGAGCGCCGCCAAAAATATTGTTGAAGGCAGCATCTCTTTGACCGGCTGGACCGCCATGTTGTGGAGGGGGTGGTCTCGCGCCATAATAGCGGGACTCGGGGGGACCATAGTCTGCCATGCTCAGCGAAGAGACAGCAAGACAGTGGGTTATTGAGAGGGCATGGAGAGGAAGAAGTCCAGCCGAAGAGTAAAGAGGGTGTTAGGGGAGTGGTTGTCTTGTTTCGTCTTTTTTTCCACGATCCTCAAACACTTCCCCATCCAACTTCTATGCTTTTATCAGGACCTCGATGAATTCGACAGGTACGAAGGGAAGTGACAGGTTGAAGGCCACAGGTAGGCGTGGGCTGGGTGATATCGAAGTTGGGTTACGTGGAGGAGAGCGATGCATGCGAATGAAAGTGGATAGCGGATGGAGGACGAGCGAGTGAGGGTCAGAGATTACGGGAATAATGTCGCACAGATTCCGAGTGGTGCTTTCTCACCATGCCAGCAGGGCGAGAACAGGTATGATATGTACCAATTAACGGAGGAGTACTGGGGAGAAAATGCAAAGATGAATGGGATAGTCGAGCATGTTGGAGGAAGAGAGAGAAGCAGGCGAGGCAGGCAAGTAATTGAGATCGACTGAGGGTCGACGATTGCTTTGCGCTAAAAGACGCCCAGAAACTGGGGTCATTATTGGCTGCGCTGTACCTGCTCTGTTCCTCTCCAAGTTTCCTCACTGGCAGCTCCATCGACGTCTTGTCCAGGCACATCACATTCAGGTTCCATTTGCCGGCAGAACATTTACCTGCCCGTCATTTCTTGTCCAGGCTTGTCCCTCCTACCTCAGTTTCCAAACGACACTTCTCAGTCCACCTACCTGAATTGAATACCTTACTCTTCCAAGTCTTCCATGATGGCTCCCAATGTAGAGGGACCTGGCAGTGAACTCTCGCCCAACTTTGCCCCATTCTTTGGCATGGTATGTCGTTTGACCAGGATTTGAGCGAGAATAACAGCTAATGGACTGCGTGAAAACAGGCTGGAATTGCCTCTGCTGTATGTCGAACTGACGCCTCCCCACCAACGATGACCCGCTGACCACTTACCTCTTCGACAGATGATCTTTGGGTGTATGCATTTAAAAAGATGACGATGTGACCAAGGATGACACTGAGAAATGTTGATAGGTATCGGTGCCGCGTATGGCACAGCTAAATCAGGAATCGGAATTGCTGGCGTGGGAACCTACCGCCCAGATTTAATCATGAAGGTCTGCGCTCCACAGTACACATTCAGTCTTGCTTCATTTCTGATGGACGACGGACAGTCTCTCATCCCGGTCGTCATGTCCGGTATCATCGCCGTCTACGCACTCGTCATCGCCGTCCTCATCGCTGGAGACATGGGCCCTCCTCCGCAGCAAAACTACAGCTTGTTTACAGGATTTATGCACCTTGCCTCTGGACTCAGCGTTGGCCTCGCAGGGCTCGCAGCAGGTTATGCCATTGGAATCGTGGGAGATATGGGAGTAAGATGCTATATGCAGCAGAGCAGAATATTTGTTGGCATGGTGTTGATTCTCATCTTCGGAGAAGTACTGGGTCTTTACGGCTTGATCGTCGCGTTGATCCTAAACTCGAAGAGTTGAATGGCCCGAATTTCGAGACGTTTACAAAGCATCGCGGGCTGGAGAAAAGAGACCGTGTTTGAGTATCTGGGTATAGATGCAGGCTGAATGATCTGAGGATTCCCCACCAATACACATATATTATGCCACTATGAACAGTTTTCGCTTACTTTAGGAACGCGCCGAGATTGCCGCCGATGTGCTTCAGGTCTAGTAGGAAGGTATCGTGCCCAAACAGGCTGATATCTTCTCCCAGCTCAACATGTCGGACCTGTTGATTCCCAGTAGCCCGCAATGTTTCGGCAATCTCTCGTTGTTGCCACGCTGGGAAAAGGATGTCACTCGCCACACCCATTACCAGCACAGGATGGTCCTTGAGAGAAGCCATGCCCTTAACAAGATCTTGTGGAGGTCCACTTTCGGCACCCGTATCGACAGCCTCATCCATCGGTGATGGCGACACTTGCTCTTCATAGTTCTTCGAGGGCAGCATCAGACTGCACGAGGGATCACTTTGGATAGCAGCATCACCACGACGGAAACTCAACAACTTCCTGTGATTCTCTTGTCTCCTTGCTTTTGTGCTTTCTTGATGCGCCGAGCCCAGGTCAAACAGATCCATTGCCTTACTGACGTAGAGCAGTGAATTTGGATCATATTCGAGGGAGAATTTCTCTCCTGCGTGATCCAAGTACGTTTCGATGAGGAAATCTGGGCACAGTGCTGGAGGCTTGCTGGGGTCCGCTCTCTGGCGACCGAACCGATTTTCCCACTCGGGACCGCTACGGTAGGTAACAGTCGCAATCTCACGAGCCAGTTTCATACCCGAGTGAGGAGGGATACCGTCGTAGTAGAACCCTCGATTCCACTTCGGGTCCATCATTAAAACCTGTCGCTGGGTATGTCGCATAGCAATACTGTATGGATGGCTCCTCGCACAACCTGAGATGCTGACAATCTTTCCCACTCGTTCTGGGAAATGGACGCCAAATGCAAGACTCTGCATGCCACCCATGCTTGCACCAACGCTAGCATAGAGCTTGTCAATGCCCAACCCGTCGAGAAGGCGCGCCTGAGCTCGGATCATGTCGTCCATGGTCAGGATTGGGAATCTCGTAGCATATCTTTGTCCGTCCGACGGATCTATCGACGAGGGTCCGGTTGATCCGTAGCAACCTCCGATCACGTTGGTGCATATGACAAAGTATTTGTTAGTGTCCAGGGGAGCTCCAGGCCCTATGAATTTCTCCCACCAGCCTGGCTTGGAGTTCGCTTCCGTACTATGAGCATGGCTTGACGCTGACAGGCCGGTATGTAATAAGATTGCATTGCTCTTGTCCGCATTCAACGTGCCCCAGGTTTCGTGCGCAATATCGAATTCAGGTAACACACCACCCCAGTCAAGCAATATGGGTTCGTTGCTGTGATAGACCATGTGGTTACCGGTCGTATAGGACGGCTCCGGGCCCGATTCAAGGGAGCGTGTCTGCAGAGCTGCGGTCTTCTGCTCTTGGGCATCCAGGCAAGGGAAAGACATCGCAGGATTGGAGGATATCGGCGACTCATAGGTCTCCCCTGGTTGAGTGGCCGCGGCTGCTTGAGCATTTTGAGCAGCTTTCGTATGTAAAGAGGCAGTATTTCTAATCCGGTGTCTCGGAGCAGGAACAGCAACACGTTGAAATCCGTTGCTCTTTATGGTAGGGGACGAATTCAATGTTTTCGACCCTCGACTGAGGAGACGAGCCGCAATCTGTGCACCTCGAGAGGCCGTCATGTTGAGCAGGTTGGAATTCGAGAAAGTAGAGGATTGAAGAGAGAGCGGGGCCCTCAGCGAGGGCACTTTTTTCAAGGCTCACATTGCGCCCTGGCGCCCCGGCCGTATTACTACTCCTACTACTCTCACAGTCGCGCTCCAGAAAAGAATCGCGAATCACGACATCGTGAACCAATGAAAAATTGACCGCCAGACCTGCCCCTTTGGTAGGTTCTTCTGAGCCTCACATTAGCAACATTGCCCCAGATGTAACTCTGTACTAGAACTGATCGAACCATGCGTGCGTGCGTATATATGGTGCGTGCGTATACGCGCGAGGGCCACTTTTCGATGCTATATTAAAGCGCATGTCTGTGCCAAAACCTGTTTCCTTGTGCCATGACTGTATCTATCACTCTCGTAAGTCATCATTAGGACTCGAATCGCTTATCTAGGGAGGCAAGCATCGCAAACTGCTTTCGAAAAGAGGCTCTTAGCAGGTAAATCCTTGTCACGCATTGGTCAACCCAGAACTATTCTGGGTTCATTCCTCTCCATATATTCACACAATCGCCATCCAGGCACAAAATGGACTCGAACTTATCAACACATGAGATCGGCGAAGGACTCCCCCTGCTGATCATCCACGGATGGCAGATGGAGGGGAGAGTGGAGGAGCTGGACTTCGAACCGATCCTCAGCAAACTGCCAGGACTTCGCCGAATTTATGTGGACCTTCCTGGCATGGGCAGCACACCCGCGAACAACGTCAAGGATCAGGACGAGATGTACCTCCGCCTGGTGCAATTCATTGATTCTCGATTGGGGAGCTCAAGATTCTTGCTCGCTGGCTCGTCGTGCGGCGGTTATCTTGCGCGTGCGCTCGCTCAAAGATATCGAGAACAAGTCGACGGTTTGTTGTTGCGGGTGCCCCTCATCGAGCCGACTGACCGCAACCGCGATCTCGACTCCTTCAACCCAGTGGTTTCAGACGAGCATCTGATGTCAAGCATATCAAGCGAAGACAAGGCACTCCTAGGAAATGTTCTCGTTCAAACGCCTGCTTACCTAAAGACTCTGAAGGCAAAGTACGAAGGCGTTTATCTTCCAGCGGTGAAGGCAGCAGACAAAGTCTTGGATCCCATCCGGGCAGATCCACAGCGCTACCAGCTATCGTTTTCTCTGGACGATCAACAGGCGAAATTCTTTGCACCCACACTTGTCGTCTGTGGTCGACAGGACGAAAGTGTTGGCTATCGAGACAGTCTTCGCCTGCTGAAGCTATATCCACGATCAACCTTCATCGTTCTCGATCGTGCTTCACATGATCTTCCTATTGACCAGTCGCAGACCAGCGTTTTTGAGGCTCTGGTTCGCGACTGGATATTCCGGGTCCAAGAGTGGCGGAGCCGTCCTGAAAGCCGAGAGCTATTCAAGGCCTTGCGTCCATGAGCAAAGACACCAACCTCATCGTGATGGCAGCCACCTTGTCCAGGGGCTGGACATTTCAATATTATCAGATTTTAGACCTAGATACCCTCCCCGCAGCATGAGAGGTGTTGATGTCTGCGTACTAGTACCGTACGGGCTTTTGCTCGTTCGCTAGCTCTCTCCCCTGGTGCCACGGTGGGAGACATACTCGATTTGTGGATTAGCCGTGGGCTTTTTTCAGTGGGAGGCCGACTTGCATTACCTCGGCTACACACAAGCTGGGGCTCCTTCGGGGGCAGGCTCCCCGCAGCACCAGTATCGCTGCTCAATCTCGCGGCAGTGTCTGGCTAACTGCGCAGTAATGATTACTGTTCACCATCGCCTGCCCACCCCTGCATGGGCTATTGGGTTGGCCTTACATCTGGTAACCGATGACCGAGGCGATTCTCAATGTCGCCGTGTGTACCCCGGAAATATATGCTGTCCTGGAGAAAAAGAATCTCGAGACTGTGGGAACTCGATGTAGCTCTCTCCTTTAGGCACACCTCATTCCCCAGACGACACGACACTTTGCTTTAGATATTACTGTTCATTCCTCCGTCCGTTCCCTCGAACCGTCGATCGAAATCCTCATCAACCATGGCCAACATGGCATCCCCCGAAGAAGCGGTGCTGTACCGCCAGCAAGGCCGCGTCGCCATCATCACGCTCAACCAGCCCAAGAAGCTCAACGCCATGACCCAGCCATACTACTACCGCGTGTCATGCCTGCTCCGCGACATCGCCGAGAACCCAGACATCTCCGTCACGGTCCTGACCGGCACCGGACGATTCTTCTCCGCCGGGGCGAATGTGTCAAGCACGAGGCCCGGCGTGGGACCGGGCATAACTAAAGACGATGCGCGCAATGATATCCTTAAGGGTTTTGTTGCAAATAACCTCGACATCACACGCTCGTTCTACACGCATCCGAAGATCCTGATCGCTGCGCTCAACGGCCCCACGGTCGGCTTGTCCGCTGCGCTGCTGGGGTTCTGTGACTTCGTCTACGCGACGCCGCACACGTTCCTGCTCACTCCGTTTTCCTCGCTCGGCTTGGTCACCGAGGGCGGCGCAAGCTTCGGTCTCGTCCAGCGCATGGGAATCAGCAAGGCCACTGAGGCGCTGGTCACTTCACGAAAGATCTCATGCGAGGAGCTCGTCGCCTGCGGGTTCGTGAACAAGGTCTTCTCCGGCAAGGACCAGAACGACTCGGATGGGTTCCTCAAGCAGGTTTTGGCCGAGATTGATGACAAGCTCGGAGACCATCTGAATCAAGAGTCGATCGTGAAGATCAAGCAGCTCATCAGAGCCCCGTACCTGGAAAGCCTTGAGGCCCAAGGTGTTCGAGAGGTGATGGAGGGCATGAAGAGATTCGTGAAAGGAGCGCCGCAGGAGGAGTTCAAGAAAATTGCGAGCGGCCAGAAGAAGCACAAATTGTAAATAATACAACCAGTATATTCAACAGACCGAATGACGATGCCTGTCAAGTAAAAGGATAACCGTCCACGCTAGAGTACTGGGGTGCCATGTACACAATACAAGACTTGGAAACTCATGCGATAAACATTTTGTCTTAAATATGGTAGCCGCCAAAGCTTCGATCCAACATGCGTTGAAAGGACGGGGCAAAGCACATTCAGGTCAAAGAACCATCCACTTATATTCCAACATTTTCTGATTAGACTGGAGGGGCCGAGGCGATCTTCTACATGGTAAAGTTGTACAATAACAACGCTTGCGGGCTTGATCTTGTAATCTACCCCGATCGCCCTATTGTCAACAACCGAGCCAAAACTAATCAGAAGAAAACCAGCAAGTCGGCCAGAATGAAAGCAGCATCGAAATTCAGTTCTCTGGATCATCAAAGTTTCCTTTGGGATCAAGTACTTCCTATCCAGGTATTCTCAGTGGAAGTGAGGAGCGAGGTGTCGCTATTGGGACTGGCGAGCCACCGGCTCTTTGATTGCACTTGTTCGCCTGCGCCACTATGTCTCTCGTGCAGCTGAAGTTCAATGCCACTGGCTCGGAATGTTCCTGGTGTATTTCTCTGCTGCGACACCTGCATGCGATCCTCGGACATGAAAAAACAGCAACAGACGTCAAGTTCAAACAGCGAGGGAATCTATTTGGCGGTGTCACCAAGTCGTCCTTTTGGGCCGCATCGATGCTGAAAAAGGCTTTGTGTATGCTGGAGGCCCGATGGGAGTAAGGCTGTCTGCCGTTAGGGCCCGCCAGCCCAATGGTGTGTCATAGGAAGATTTCCATCCTGGTCGAGCTAGCCCTTGCCCTAAGATTGATGCTTCCTACACATGGTATTCGCTGAAAATAGGTTGGAAAGGTGTGGTCGAGCAGGAATGTTGCGATCGTGAAAAGCAGCATGTAGTCGAAGGACAAGCGGCAGGAGGGTCAAGTTGGTTGTGTCATGAAGTTATGCTTTACCACCCATTCTGGTAGGATGGTCTTCCAATCTCATTCAAGCACTTACGGGGCATCCTTGCGATATGACACGTTCTCATGCTTCTCTTCTCGTCGGCTCTACCGCAACGTTAGACAATGAGGGGCGGGGTCGCGGCAAAATGCAGGAGGCCGTGATTCGCATGCTGCTGGAAACATGAAAAGCAGCGATTCAAAAACGGCAAGCATAATCACTTTGCTGTGGCATCAAGTTCTGCTTCGAGCATCGGATCCTCGAAGAAGGGGAATTTTCTCGCTCACGACGCGCTGGGTGGACACAATAGCGCATCTTGCGTGGTGAAGCTAATCATACGAAGAAGTTTCAGGCAAGATATTTAGTGTGCTGGCTTTTCAGGGGAAAACAGGAAGAGTGATCATGCTGTTGAGAGTGAGATTGAACAGCGGGAGGAGAGATAGAAGAGCGTGAAGTGAGCCCCAGGGCAGCCAGATTCTGTCACTGAAAACAGGAAAGCGCTCGGCAACTTCCCAAACTGCTGCTTTGAAGCGATAAAAGCAGCTGCAGCCTGTTCTCAAACGGAAGCCGTTCAACTTGCTCCTTTGCGTATGTGTCCCTTGCCACTTTCATCGACGCCAGATTTCTCCTCAACCCGCCTCAAGCAGCGCAATCAATTCTGAGTGGACGCCAGCATCAAACTTCAACTTTGTCATCGTAACTGATGTAATCTAGTCTTTCTTGGTCTTCCTCTGGCTCTTCTCATCCGCTGCTTGAACATCCAAAGCTCTATCTCAAGCTCTATCTCCTCGGTCGCTGAATGTCTTCAAGCTTTGTTTGTTTGTCAGATGACGTCTCGAGTGCTATGTTTACCACGCTCAAAACAGAGCTTGGTATAGCTCGCTTGGTCGTAGCTATGAAGGACGAGGAAGCTGAGCTTCTGGGAAGCAATGTGAGTATATAAGAGGTGAGGTATCGTGCGGCAACAGCTCTATTCTTCACATACAACCAAGCATAGCAACAGCAAATTAGACTCTCAACCCTCCAAGAAATCCTACCACAAGACCATTTGTTCTTTCCATAGTCTTCAACATGTACGCGACACTTCCCAATGGTATCCGCGTCTTCTACCGAGAAGCAGGCGCCGCAGCCAACCCAACGATCCTCCTCCTTCATGGCTTTCCCTCCTCTTCGCATCAATACCAAAAGTTGATCCCCATTCTATCCGCGAAATACCATGTCATTGCTCCTGATCTACCTGGCTTTGGTTTCACAGAAGTTCCATCGACCTTGGAATTCAAATACACCTTCGCCAACTTCGCAACAACAGTTGGCTCATTCCTCGACGTCCTCAAGATTGAGAAATTCGCAGTCTATGTCTTTGACTACGGTGCCCCAACTGGCTTTCGGCTTGCGCTCGAGCGACCCAAGGCCATCACAGCTATCATTACACAAAATGGTAATGCGTACGAGGAGGGTCTGTCGTCCTTTTGGGACCCTTTGAAGCAATTGTGGGCGTCCAGCATTGGCTCTGAAGACGACACAAAACTGCGTGACACCATTGCCGGCGCAATCCTCACATTTGACGCTACCAAATGGCAATACCTGAACGGCGAGCCCGAGGCCGAGAAGATTGACGACCCAGCATCGTACCACCTCGATTACGCCCTCCTGTCTCGCCCCGGTATTCGAGAGATCCAACTCGATATCTTCAGGGACTATAGCACAAACGTGGCCCTATATCCCAAGTTTCAGCAATTCATGCGTGACAGTGGCGTGCCAGTGCTGGCGGTGTGGGGTAAAAACGATGTGATTTTCCCGGCTCCAGGAGCGGAAGCCTTCAAGAGAGACGTGAAAGATCTTGACTTCCATCTGCTGGATGGTGGCCATTTCCTGGTTCAATCTCACACTGCCGAGATTGGGAAGTTGATGCTCGAATTCTTGGCTGCCAGAGGTATTTGTTGAAAGAAAATGAATGTCTAGGGCGCGACAGGAAAATTCAAAGATAATGAGATAGGTTAATCAAATAGTTCAATTGAGTTCAGCTTCTTGGTCGCGTTTATTCGGTTTTCAATGGATATGATCCTTCAAATTTGTCGTCCATGGTTATGACTACTTGGTCTTCCATTTCTTTAGCACAAGGAGCTGCAAAGAAACCTGGTCTGTGTGTCAAAGAGTGACCAGGGTTGTCAATGAGATTCAGGTGTCATGTCGTATATTGGATCGATTTTGACGGTGAATCTTTAATCCGATATTCTACGCTAAACCGTTTCGATGCATGGAATTTGAGTGCGAAGGGAAGACCATGAGCGGCATCGATCTCTCAATTGTTGGACACAAACACAATAGTCGCACGATATATTGACCACTTCAAACTGATTTTGCTGTCTTATTCCTGTCGCTGTTGGACTGCTGCACCCTCGTCTTGGCTAATACCTTTCGCATTCGACGCCATGGACCGTAGCTTAGATGAGACCATCGCTGAACGCCAGGTTCGTTCTTCTACCCACCAGCAGATCCTAGTTGCATACTGATGGCTTTCAAGAGAGCCCAAAACCGCTCTCGCAGAGGACCTGCACCTCCACCTCGCCGCCGCGATTACAACTACCCTCGAGATGGCGTCAGAAAGGTACAAAAAATCTCACCCAACTTGGACCGCTCTCACATCGGCTGACCTCTTCAACCAGGTCCGAACCTCCTCTTTCCTCCTCTAGCGTCCACTGGACCTGGCTGTATAATTGATCGCCGCATCATTCGATCCGACAATTCGACACCCTCCAGGCCAGGGACATTTTGACAGACAGCTAACCTAGAACTTCCTCCTCCATAGTCTGCAAGAGACGATCGCGCGAATCTGGACAAGTACTGATTTTCGGCAAAAAAAGAAGGGCCAAGGCTAAACTTCGCAGTGATTGGGTCCATGACCGATACGATGACGAGCCAGAGAGTATGTGATGCTTCGAGAGGTTCTGGACAAGAGACTGACCATTGCTGGTAGGCCATCGAAATGACCGACCGCGGGAGCGTGGCCATCGTCGAGATGATGATCGCTCCGCAGAGCCTGACAGGTAAGTAGACTTTCGACAAATCGAACTGCGTATCTAACGGGAACAGAAAACCACCTCCAGCCAAACTCCGAGTAGATAACCTGCACTATGATTTGACAGAGGACGACATCTGGGTACAGTCTTCTTGCCACAGGTGGTACATTTCTCTTCTAACATACCATAGGATCTGTTCCAACGTATTGCACCTGTCGTGGATGCCAAGCTGCGATATGATCGCGCTGGCCGATCGGAAGGAATCGCTCACGTCACCTACGAACATGTCGCTGACGCCAGAGCTGCAATTCGAGAATTCGATGGTGCAAATGCAAAAGGGCAACCGATCAAGCTTACATTGCTTCCTCTTCCGAGACGCGACAATCCTTTTGACAAAGTCGAGAACCCGAGAAGCCTGTTTGATCGGATTGAAGCACCTGCCAGTCGCAGTCGCAGACGTAGTGAAAGTCCTGGTCGTATGGAAGAGGTGGATGAAGAACGAGGGAATCGAAGAGGACAAGGACGGGGTGGGCCACGAGACCGAAGAAGTGACACCACAAAGCCACCACCGGAGAACATTGATCGTTACGTCCCAGGACAGCGAGACAGCCGAAGTTCCAGTCATCGGGGAGGAAGAAGACCTGGCGAACGACGAGAACGAGGTGGCAGGAAAGATCCTGACGGGCACGCTATGGTCAATGGTAGACCTCGGAAGACTGCCGAAGAACTCGACGCTGAGATGGATGATTACTGGGGAGGTAATGGAAATGATGCCGCACCAGCGAACCCAACCCAGCCAGCCCCGGCTCCTGCTGGAGACGACATTGATATGATTGAGTGAAGTTGTCACCGCGTTGCAGCTCTGTGTCAATATGGGTACCGGTTGAGTGAATTGGCGACAGAGCAAAGAAAACGAGGTCTCACAGAAAAGCATAACCTAATTTGTGACTCGGTGGTTCAGCCTTGCGCTGGACAAGGACGGTGATTCTAATTGTGCTGGACACACGGGAAAACAAGCCTCATTGGAGTGCCTCAAATCAACTCATCTTCGATAGCATGAAATCTTCCACCGCTTTCATCCCCTCTGCCGCTCCACTCGCTTTTATATTCCTTGGATACATGATATACCCATGTGGGCCACCGGGGACGATTTTAACCACCGCCTCCGCGCCCGCCATCAACCACTTCGTGCTCATAAACATGGTGTCGTCGAGCAAACAGTCCTCCGTGCCACAAGTAAACAACGCCGCCGGCAGTTTCCCTCTCAGGGGTTCCAAGTCCGCAAACAGGGGAGATATCGACGGATGGATTTTCTGCTCGTACGTCATACCCGGTAAGAACACCTCGATGTAGTGGTCCATCAGGTCGCGGTCCAGCACCAAAATCTCGTCCTTTTGGAAATTATACACGTGCGGCGTCCAAACCATGCTGTAGCAGCCGAAATGCAGCAGTAGGCCCTTGAAGCTGAATGACGAGAATTTCGGGTCTGAGTGGTTGAGCAGGTGGAGCGTGACCAGCATGGAGAGGTGTCCGCCGGCGCTTTCGCCGCCCACGAACGAAAGCGGGACGCCGAACGTCGCCTGCGCATGCTGCACCAGCCACTCGGCCGCGTCGTAGCAGTCCTCAGGGCCCGCGGGAAACGGGTTCTCAGGCGCCAAGCGATATCCCACCGACAGCACCACTGCGCCCGTCCCGTCCGCGATGTCCTGCAGCGCCGGATCCTGCGACTTCTCGTCCTGCAACACCCACCCGCCGCCGTGGATGTGCATGAAGAGTCCCTTGCTGGATTTCCCGTTCTGCGGCCGCAGCACCCGGCACGGGATACTTCGTCCCGCTTCGCGGCTCGGGATGCTGAAGTCCTCGGACGTGGGCAGGTACGTGGCTTTGGGTAGCGGTGTTTCTCCCGCGGCCCGCATCTCCCGGTACTTTTTCGCGCCCACTTCGTACCATTTGGGCCCCTTGGACATGATCTCCATCAGTTTCTGGTTGAATTCGCGCGTTTCTTGAGATATTGCCCCTGGACCGAAAACGCTGGAGTCGAGTTTGAGGATGTTGTGATCGTCCATGGTCAGGGAGGAGGCCATGTTGGCGGAGTTGTAGATTGGTGTCAAAGGGTGTGTTTGTTAGTTCTGTGATTTCAGTCTGGGGTTGAAATTAGTGGGATGTTCTTGGATACTTATATCAATGTTTTTTAAAAAGCCCCGTGATTATCTTCCACGGCTTCTTGGAACATGGAAACTGATCAGATCAGCAACATGGACTTCTCCACCTTCGAGCATTGCAACGGTGCTAAAGCCGAGGGACATGTCCTTTCCACAGGTCTTTCGGTTTCTTCTTTCACATCATGACCCCGTATCTCCGTCTGAGTCAAAGATGGGGGGAGTTGGCCCACGGAGCGGAGAAGTGTTTTAAACGAAAACTTACTCATGGTCCCCGATGAAGTTGAGGTCAACACAGGGAAGTCTTTTTGTGACTTCTCAGATGTCGTGGGGGAAGGAACGCGAGCCGAAACAGAATTGACACGATCCCGCGTACATGATTCACCGAAGTAGTAGGGTGGAACAGGGCGTTACACCACGCTGGCTAACTTCGACTTCAAGTTCGATATGAAATTTACTTTACTTCACTAGAATAGCAGAACAGATACTTTGCGCATTCATCATTCCTCCCATCAGTTCGCTCTACAAAACATTTCAGGTAAATCAGGATCCTCGAATTATTGCATACCTGAATGCGCTACTCACGTCAGGCTTGTAACCTTCGATGAAAATCTTTTGAACCAGGCATCAGCCACAGCCTTGCTTCTCTTCCGCGCAAATGGATGAAGACGCCCTCCAAGACTATCTTCCAACATTTTTCGGAGCCACTGGAGGTGAATTCGATGTAGACGCTCAGATCGAAACGGCGAGGCGAAAAGTACCAGGAGTACCCGAACCCAAGCAGAAATCTGCAAGTTCGCAAGGCGATGATGATTCTGATGGCGACTCGGACGACGATTCTGACGACGAGGATGAATACCCTGTATCCCATGAGATTGTCTTCAAAACGCACAGTCGCCCTGTCACCACAATTACCTTGGACGCTTCTGGTTCTCGAATGATTACAGGTTCAATGGACTGTACGATCAAATTACATGATTTCGCATCAATGACACCCAACACCTTACGCGCCTTCAAGTCAGTCGACCCTACATTTACAAAAGGCTCTGCCAACTCCGAAACACATCCTGTACACGTTGCCAAGTTTAACCCCAATTCACCTAGCCAAGTCCTAGTGATCTCAGCTACTCCCCAAGCAAGAATATTATCTCGAGATGGCGAAACAACTACAGAATTCGTCAAGGGTGATATGTACCTTCGGGATATGAATATGACAAAGGGCCATGTCAGTGAAATTACAGGTGGCACTTGGCACCCTCGCAATTACGACCTGTGTGTCACAGCTGGCACAGATAGCACACTACGAATCTGGGACGTCAATGTACGCAACAAGCAGAAGGAAGTGATTGTTCACAAATCGAAACTGGCAGGCTCAGCTGGCCGAAGTCGCATGACGGCTGTGGCGTGGGGAAGCCAGGTTGAAGGAGGAAACAGTCTACTCGTTGCCTCCGCTCTCGACGGTTCATTACTCATGTGGGGAGGAGATGGCCCGTGGAACAGACCAAGTGGGGAGATCAATCAAGCCCATACAAGCAACACCTGGACGAGTGGTATCGACATTAGTGCAGATGGAAGATTGGTTGTGACAAGAGGTGGTGACGATACGATCAAGCTCTGGGATACTCGGAAATTCAAACAGCCAGTCAATACCACCACTCATACCTCAACATCAAGCCAATACCCGACATCGAACATCCTCTTCGCCCCTAATTCATCATCAATCATCACCGGTTCCGAAGCAGGCGATCTGTACATCCTCAACCCAGCAACCCTGAAGCCCGAAGTGACTACCCCCATAACGCCCGGATCCCCGCTTATCAGCCTGTTCTGGCACGACAAGCTCAACCAGATCATCACAGGTAGTGCGAATGCCGAGACCCACGTCCTCTTCAACCCCCAAATCTCCACAAAGGGTGCAGTGATGGTCATGTCCAAAGCCCCCAAACGGCGACACATCGACGACGACCCCACGCTCACCACGGATATGTCGCAAGGCGTTTCCGGTGATGCGATCGTTAACGCCGGTACTGCACGAGAATCGATCCAGGGAAGCACGTTCTCATCGCGGCATCCGACCATCGGTCTCACGGCCTCGGGTAAATCCCGCGATCCCCGCCGCCCGCATATGCCGGCCACGACACCTTTTGCCAAGAGCCAGCCTGATGAGAAACATATCAAAGAGCGCATTCCGCTGAGTTCGATGCGGGAGGAGGATCCCCGCGCCGCGCTGCTTAAGTATGCGGACAAGGCGAAAGATGATCCGATGTTTACAAAGGCGTGGAGCCAGACGCAGCCTAAAACAATTTATGCGGAGGTTAGTGATGATGAGGGCGGTGATGGAGGACCGGCGAAGAAGAAGCAGAGGTTTTAATTATTGACAAAAGCACAATGCGGAAAAGAAAAATCGACTTTCTTGATGTTTCTTACGCTCACAAGGGCTCTCCGAGGTGTACTGTACCTTCTATTTCTATGACTTAGAGAATTTTTTCACCCTATAGTTCCGTGGAAGGTCAAAGGTTTTGTTGCTCTGCCACATGGTTCGTATTCAAGGGAGCCTATTCTTCATGCGGAGTAGTCGATGGCTTGTGGAGGCTGTGCTTTCCGTTGCCGGCCACATAGCCTAACAGCCTGATCACAACGGAAAGTTGTGTAATTCTGAGCCAGAGGTCTCTTTCAGACCTTCGACTGCTTCCTTCTCATCTAACTTTCGTTTCTGATCTCTGACATCTTCTCTAAGTCGACCCGTTTGGAAGCCTCCGTGCACTGAATGAGAAATGTCGAGGTTTGACACCAAACCATGTGGCTTATCAACACGGACACCAAAAGACTTGAATCTTTTCACGACCCATCGCAAGTGGAATATGTTATCTTGTCTCACACCTGGGGCGACGAGGAACTTGACTTTCACAGTTGGCAACAAATTCACTCCAACCAAGAGCATGCGACCGACTTGAAGAAAAGACAAGGACATGCGAAAATCGAAGCGACATGCTGTAGGGCAAGGCAGCTGGGATTGACATACGTATGGGTCGATACCTGTTGCATAGACAAAAGCAGCAGCTCTGAGCTTTCTGAAGCCATCAACTCAATGTTCAAATGGTACAAGTGGTCTAAGACCTGCTTCGTCTACCTATCCGACTACGTGCGACCGGATTATGACCACCCGTATAAGGCTTCTCTAACCTTTGAGCTCGGCTTACGGTCGTGTCGGTGGTTCACACGAGGATGGACTCTACAAGAGCTGATCGCGGCCCAGAATATCCTCTTCTACGACTGTAATTGGAGCCGTTTTGGGAGCAAGAGAACACTCCTCAAAATGCTCAGTACAATCACTGGTGTCGATGCCAGTGTTCTAACCGGAGAACTGCATCCTCGAGAAGTATCGGTTGCCCAGAGATTATCGTGGGCAGCCTCCAGGAAGACGACTAGAATCGAAGATAACGCGTACTGTCTCTTCGGTATTTTTGATATCAACATGAACTTGATTTACGGAGAGGGCTACAAGGTATTCCTCCGATTACAAGAAGAAATACTTAAACGCTGCAAAGACCTGAGCCTTTTGGCTTGGGACTGAGCCAAGCAGATCCTGGCATTGCAAACACAAGAGAGGAGGTCCTTTTTGCAAGCGTGCCCACAATTCTTGCCGCATCGTCCAAAATTAAGTCTCTTGCACGAACCCAGTGCAGAGGGAAGGACTTCACACTGACAAGCAATGGGTTGATCATTAACGCATTATTCGAAAAATCAAAGGCAGACAAATTCTGTTTCCTCGATTTGGATACTTGGTATGGTCATCCAACTCATGAAGGCTGGATTTGTATGAAGCTAGAAAGAGTGGGTGACTTTTACATCAGAAGGCAACTGATAAGGGCAACATCTCGACTCAGTATGATTACAACCCACTGTGAAGTCCGATCGGTATGCGTGAAAAGAGAATCAATTTCAAACTACGTGCTTTTCAACCGAGATTTAGGCGGGCGAACGGTAGTCAATATCAACTGCGAGCCATCGCTTCAGCCTCTTTTGTCGACAAAAGGTCGTTCCTATGGACTGGAACGTCGAAGCTGGCCCCAAAATGTCCTTACGCGTCTAGATCTCCGGAAGAGGAGGACGCGGCAACCTTCCCCTAATTTCATAGAAGCGACCGTTGATGATACTTATCTGGCGCAAAACGATCTTATGATTTTTCCGTTCATTTGTAAGCCGAGCGATAATTCAAATCAAGTTGATATGGCGATTTTATGCGGAGCTAAGATCAAAAGAACCATGGATGATTCACAGCTGGCGATGTCCCGCAAATTTTGGGTCGGTCTATTTGGCGAGCCCGCAACAGCAACGGAGGTTCCCCTCTTTAACAAGACAAGGCCCACAAACATTGCTGGCCTCTCACATGTTTCGAATATTGCCAAGTCAGAGGTGTTGGGAGAAGTCGCAGACCTTCTCTTCTGTCACTTTTCAACGACTGGGAAAACGTTGCGGATGAAAAGCTACCGAAAGAGGTGGGAATTCCCGATATGAACCTGTCTTCTGCAACTCCTGAAACCGAGAGAGAATATTTTTTATGATTGAACAGGTTGGGCAATCTGAACTCCACGTAATCTTCAAGATCAATATCCATCTTGAGACCGTTGCGGCGTTAAAGAGCGAACGCCGTTTCTGGCCAGTCTCGATGATACGCGGGTTGGTTGAGCTTGAATGAAGCGAGCTACTATAGACGAAAACGACAAGCAACGGCCAAGAAGTCCTGGATGTAACTCTCTTTCGGCGTAAAATGCTGGATTTGGAGGCTCTCTTCTTCTGCAAGCTCTCATCAACCTCGTCTTAGCCCATGACTGACAAAATACCTGCTCCATTTCACACAAAACTACTTGATATTTCTGCCACCACCACACACCCAAGCTACAACTAAAGACACCTACGCACAAGGCATTTTGATACCAGCCTTGATCAACCACCAGTTGATCGGCAAACCGGTCCAGTGTCCCAAGAACATGCCAATCTGCATCATCCACCAGTACGTAACAGTCGGGGTCGTCAATTTCCACTTGAAAATCGCGATTTGGAAGATGGCCATCCAACCAAACAGTCCGATCTCGAAGAACAGCAGCGAGAGGGCATCAGCTTTCAGCGCCCTCACAAGAACCTGGGGTCCCCATTCGCCAGCCATTGGTGCAATTGAGAAGTACTGGAAGAAGATGCCGAACGCAAGTGCGAAGCCGAAATCGACTAGCATTTCAGCCCAGAGAAGACGAGCGGGTGATCCCAAAGACGCATTGGCGCTATACACGAGCCACTCACCGATGATGTCGCCCAAGACGCAGCCTGCACCGCAGTGACAAACTGCCACGGTGACAGTGGCCAGCATTGGGCGGCTGGAGTCCATGTGGTGATGATGTTGATGATGTTCAGAGTGTTCACCATGAGCTCCAGTGCCGTGACTTTCCTTTCTAATGTCCACGACATGGCTGTGCCCATTCTCGAGGTCGTTTTCCTGGGTATTCTCCTCGTAGTTTGGGGGTGGGACTTCAGTACCGCTCGTTCTATGGTTTCCAGAGTGTAGAGTTTCATGGCCTCCTGATGACTTTGTGTCGACAGCTGAGGATTGTTGTGTATTCTTCGTATCCTCCTGATCGTGTTTGTTGAGTGCCGGTGGGCGACCGTACTGAGTGTATACCCAAAGTGTAATCGGCCATAGGTACAAAGCATTGATCACATAGACGGGGATCATGACGTACATCATTGACCGCCAGCTTCGTCGCCAAATAATGTCGAGCAAGATCCATCCGGCGACAATGGCGCCGAGACCAATTGATATGGAGGAGATTACAACAAGCGCTTCGGGTTGAGAATATGAATTCGATGAGCCCATAGTGTCGCTGATCGAGCGACGAATGGCTTTAGGACGAAGGCACCCTTTATGGGGTGTGTGAAGGTAGCGAGGTGCGGTTGAACAACAATGATGCCAAGTCGGGCTTCCTGAGTAGACTATCTACGTGGTTTGGGATGAAAAGAAAGATTTGCCCGACAAAGCAATCTGTAGCGCCCTTCACGATCCAAAGGCTCTAGCTACTATAAGTACTCAGATCCTTCATATGCAAGCGCACCAGTTTTCAACGAAACTCTATCCATAACTAAAATCTGGAATATTCGTCACATATCAGCACAAGTCCATAGTATGGCATGCAAGCAGGGTTAAAGATCTGCATGAACTCCATAAAACGCACAAAACTCGCAAATATGACGATTGTGATGTGTGAAACTATAGTGACGCAGCGAGCATGCCTTATTTGCTGGATCGCGACGACAAATGTTGGAGAAACGCACAAATGTCGCACCTCTGGCGAGATCCGACCTTTGTGAGGGTCGAGCATATGCAATTGTGGCGGCTCAGACTTCTGACGACACGGATGCAGGAGAAAGCGCCAATACGACGCAGCCGGACTGATGTTCATTTTGATGGAAGCGGCATCGAATCAGAATGAGGTCGTGTGTCACAGCGGGGCTAAAGCGGCAAAAATCTCCGGAGGGAATCTGCGACCCGTTGGTCTTGGCTCGAGAGCTTCATCGAGAAAGTCATCTCGATCGGGACGTTGGATTGTCCATTACTATGCAGCTACTTACAAGGGAAATTTTTCAGTGAATGTAAGATTGATGTTCGGCTCTAACTCTCTTACTGGCTTACACTCATATCGAAGACTGGTCGATGGCATATACGATCCCATGGCTTGCTCCAGCTGCTGCCGTTCCTAAGGCTAGTGTGGACGCCGCTGACTTAGATGACTGCAAAGACGTAGCCCCGAACAAGTTGGCATTAAGAAATCCGAATAGAATGAGAATGACGGCGGTACCACCTATCGAGGTAAAAAGAGCATGATAGATGTTGAGGAATGCGAAGTATGGAATTATCGGCAGTATAACACCTATTGGCGCTGTGTCAGCCATCTGCGCAACAGAATGAAGGGACTCGCGCATACCGAGGAGGTAGACTGCCTCCATGATGACGCCAGACCAGAGGGCATCTTTTCGGCGAGGTTTGTCGATCTTGAGCTCCAAGTCCATAATGAACTAAAGCAATCAGCACATCAAAAGCAGGTGTTTACACCTGGTCTATGCCCACCTGAACCAAGTGACACTTGTCCCTACACAGAGCGTCGATTTATGGCTTTGTAGTCTGTCGGCCAGATCCATACGAGTACAAAATCTAGTACACATCCTCCTGTCCCTGGGCTTCGTCGATCTCCCTAACCTTACGCCTAATTTCGTCGCATACTATTGTCGGTCAGTGATGGCTGCGAGGTATCCACCCAAGCCCAGAGAAAGGGCGCCACCGAAGAGCTTAGAAAGACCTCCAATGATGACCAGTTTCCTCGCTCTGAATCCAGAAAGTGTCACAGTCAAAGCAATGGGTACGGTGAGGCCATCGGCAAAACCGAGGACGAAGCTGTGTAGATAATGACTGTTCCTCGCGTCCTTCTCCTTCATTGTATGATGTATTGCGTGCGCGTTGGCCCTGTTCGAATTGGAGAAATGATCTACTGGTCGATCGGTGTACTGAGGAGAATGATCTGGGTGTACAAGTGTCAGAGATACCACGTGATCTGGGAGCACTGGCAATTGATAACTGATGCTGTATTCAACTAACTATAGACCTCTATAGACAACGACTTAACGCTTAGCCAGGAGGAAAAACTCTTCCTACCTAAGTTAGGTGGGTAGGAGTTCTTATAATAGCTCTTAGATTATGTTACGTGTATACTTAGTTTTAACCTCTATTATAGAATAGTCGGGACTACTTTTCTCGTACGACTCTTACTTAAGTTAGGTAAAAGATATACTTAATGCTAAGATATTCATGATAGCTGGGCTCTTCTGTGTTCTCTATGGCCTCCTGCGGATTTAGTTTATATACTAATAACCTCTTTCCACCTGAGGTTCTTGTCAATATGTTCACAGATGTTAACAGACGCCCATAGATATTAACAGCAGTAAATATAGCATCGACAAGCGCTTCTCTACAACTTCACGAGGATGAAGGAAGACAGAGGAGATCGAAAAGACGCCGTACAACTGTTGCCGACTGGGAAGAGCACAAACCCAAGCTCATTAGGCTTTACATCGATGAGAAGCGATCCAAGGAAGAAGTCTTGGAAGTCGTGCGAAAGGAAGATGGCTTAGACATAACGTGAGGCTGTCTTCCAGACGACACTACCGGATTATCGGCTTCAGGAGATGTTCACTGACGAGCTGTTGGTCAGGGAAAAGCAACTCAAATACTGGCTCGAGACTAAATGGAAGATTCCGAGAAACAAGAAGAGAAAATTGAATACACCGTCGAATTTTAGTACCAGAGCTGTCGTGAGAGGACAGCACTTGATGCTAAACATATTTAAAACAAGAAATGCCATCCTCAGTCCATCTTTTTGTCAGCCATCCCAACCAGGCATGTCACCAAATCAGATGTCATAGGAAATACTTGCTGATTGGAACAAGAATCGATGGGAATTATTTCCCACACCTCTTCAAGCGCCACCTCAGGCTTGTATAAAACACTGCCGTCTCCTCGAATGGCAAGCACAATTTTACAGGCTTTGAACCCATCTTTATTGCCAGACGTCATTGGGTGCTTTCCGTCGGATTCATTGAATGATGACAGCATCTCGAACCAAGCATCACCTACTCGCCCTGCTTCAATTTGCTTGGATTCGATGATAGTCAAACCCCACACCTAACAGCGATACTCTGGCTGCTTTTAGTGACCTTCCGAATCTCCTAGGCTCACCCGGAAGTCTATTTCCAGATCTCCAGTCAACATCAAGCATATTCAGAGATGGATATCAAACGGATGATTCTTTCTCTGATCTGCTCGACTGGACCTCGATAGCGCAGAATCCATTTATTGGCGCCGCAGAGGGTACTTCGTCGGTCGGGACTCGATCACAGCAAATGCTCTCGCCGATTGCAGATATCATGGACACAGAGGTGACGCTGTCCTCCGCACCAGCATTCTTACATTCCTCAAGTGCAAGCTCTTCACACCTCCGAGACCGGCTTTCGGCAATCTTGATGCGCAAAGATGTGAAATCGATCATACCGACCTTGCAATTTATGGAGAAGCAGCTTCTAGAAGCTCGAGAACGTTCAGGACGAGGATTGCGCATGAAACTTGCTGGGCAATCTTGCCATAAGCTTGAAGAAGCCTTACAAAGTGATTGGCTTTCAGGAAGACTTTCACACAATCATGTATCAGACTTATCAAATAGCAGCTAAAAAGAGGTTCAAGCAGATTTCAAAGCTCACCGATGCATATGATGCCGTTTACAGCGGCACTCGACCGGAATATTGCTCCGAGAAAATCAAAACAGCACCAGCTGGGAAAATTTGCAGTCAGTTTGTGATCAGACCATCCGACAACTTGACTCAGGATGATTTATTTCTTGCAGAGCTCCGCAATTCATCCAGCGACCACGAAGACGAGTGCAGGACATCCATAGATACCATCACCGTTTCCTATACGCCCAAATCACAGTGCGAGTAGGGTAGGTGTTTCTTGCATTTTCAAACGAGCTTTCAAAGACGGAACCAGGATTCAAATCCCTCCTAGCATCAAAACTTTCAACATTGTCCCATATGAGTCTGAAATCATACGGTTGGTAGAGAGGAATGACCTTGAAGGTGTCCGCGAGCTCTTTGTTACCGAAAAGGCGTCACCTACAGATGTCACCCCACTCGGTCACTCGCTACTCTCTGTAAGAAGGACTCTGGCCTAGTGTGCCTCGACTAAGGCTAATGTTCTCCCAGTTTGCAATTCTCTCAGGAGCCTCTGAGCTTTTCAATTTACTTCTGCAGAGCGGAGCAGACCTACAACATTGCGATATGTAAGGTAGTTCGCTGTCATTTAACTGTTTCTGGAAGAACTAATCACTACAGTAGGTCGAGGAACACCTGCGATCTCATCACAACTATTTGGAGTAACTGGGACGACTTCGCACTAAAAGGACATGGTTACATAGGTGCCGACATCACGAAAATCACTGAAATCGCTGAGTGCAAACAGCTTACTGAGATTGCTTTGTCCAACGGATGCGAAGTTCAGTCAAATGTATACGACCCACATTTTCCCAGCCCTCTATTTCGATACTTTGTGGCTAGCGAGGATTCGTATGAAGAGTCAGAAGTTAAAGACACTATCAGATATCTCTCAACTAGGGTGTTTGACAAAGAGGAGAGAAATGCTATGGGACAAACGCCACTCTTATTTTACGCCATGAGCAATGCGGAGCCTAGCATTATCTGGCTCGAAGCTTTCCTATCGGCAGGAGTGAACGTCTTTGTCGTGGACAATATGGGAAGAGGAGCCCTTCATTCTGTCCTGCTGATCGAGAGTTGCCTACACCGACGGAAAGTAATTCAATGTGAGACGGCTGAGGACGATGAGTTTAACTACTACCTCGAAAAAGAGGAGGATGAAGATGAGTGGGAAGATGAGGAAGACGAGGAAGATGGGTGGGAAGATGAGGAAGACGAGGAAGATGGGTGGGAAGATGAGGAAGACGAGGAAGATGGGTGGGAAGATGAGGAAGACGAGGAAGATGGGTGGGATGATGACTCGATTGCGTGGAACGAGCGTGGCGACGCATGGAACGCCACTGGCCTTGAGGCACAAGGTTATGACTTGCTGCTCATGGCGTTCCGCGGCGAAGAAGGTCCGCTCTGTCCCAAACTGCATTTACTGCTGCAGGCAGGATGTGATCCGAACCTACGAGACGAGTTCGGCGAGACTCCAAGCGACTACGTCTTAGGAACGCTTCTATGGTCTGAATGGGAAAAGGCGCTCACAGAATCCGGGTGGATTTACGATACAGAAACCGGGCAATGTCTCCGGCAGGTCGAAAGTGAAGATGGAACAACTCCGCAGGGAGAAGGTCAAGATTGATTGTGATGTAGCATCGCCATTAGATAGCGGTATGTATCGGAGTATTAGCACTTCAAAATAATTTTTTTCTCTTTTTCCGTCCCAGAGAACTGAATGATACATTATATTCGGCCTGTCCCTGGTGAACCTAGCTTGTTGTAGACGGTACCACCAATTCATCCGCTATAGGAGACGTTCGCCAACGGATTCTTTGTGTAGAGATAAACAACTGAAATACTGGCTTCGAGATGAAATGGAAGATTCCATTATATTATGTACTTAGCGGCGAATCTTGACACTCTCCAAACTACATTTCCGCTCCTGAGACCTGAGTATCTCGCCACTTAACGTGAATCGTGACTGAGCCATTCTGAGCTGTGGCTGTGTGATCCTGAGCACTGCTTGGTGAGTGAGCCCTGAGGCTTCCCTTGAGTACTATTGTGTGTGTAAAGCTCAGACATTCTTCTCATCGGCCGTTTCCTTGTGGAGAATTTCAATCTCTTTCGCAGTCTGTTCCATGCTGATATGAGCCACTGCATGGTCACCATCGAAAATCTTGGCGACCTCTTCGAGGGTGGGGCCCTTGGTTTCCACGAAGACGAAGTAAACCCAGACAGCTTCGAGGAAGTCCCAGAGCTAGAGACACAATGTGTATTAGAAAACAGGACATCAAAAACATCCTCGGAAAATCGGAGGGTGGGGGGTCTTACAGTATAGAAGAGCCAGAAGTTCCAAGCATGAGGCAAATTGTTGATCGCGAGAGGGTTTGTCTGGGCCGAAAGGGCGAGAATGGCTTGGACGGTAATGTTCATGATCATGATACCCTTGGCGCGGAGGTGGAAGGGCAGGACTTCGAGGGTATAGGCGACAAGCAGACCCGAGAAACCAATGGAGTAGAAGATACCAAAGATCCAGATAAAGACGATCTGGGCGATACCAAAGCTTTGCTCGCTATCGTGAGATTCGTATTCGCCGGCCATGGCAGTCCAGAGCGTGAACGAAACAACCATGCCTAGAAGGGAGGAATACATATCAGTGATCCCATATCGCTTTTTGAGTTCTGCATTCGGTTAAAACACATACCAGAGATAGAGATCAAGAAAAGCGGGCGTCGTCCGACCCTGTCTACTAGAAGAGCAGCGCTGATGGAGACGATCAAGCTGAGGCAAGTGTTGCCAAGAGAGAGCTGAGCACGCCAGTCAGTAAACGCCAGCAAGTTTTGGATGGACAGGGGAGGCCAAATGAGTAGTATTGTACTTACACCAAGCTTCTGCGTCTGCGATGTAATGCCAGCACCATTGTAGATCAAATTTGCGTAGTTGGAAATAACAGCGTTACCGGAGTATTGTGAGATGACACCGATGGAAATGATGATGGCGAGCCTCCAGCGATTACCCCTGGTCCTGAAGAAGTCCATGTAGCTGGTGGTTGAAGCAACTTGTTTCTCAAGCCGAAGAGTTTCGCCGATTTCGCGGAACTCGAATTGCACCGTAAGATCCTGATCATTACCATTGGCATGCCACTTAGCCAAGGTCTGGAGGGCCTCTTCGTGGCGGTCCTTGGCGATCAGCCATCTGGGAGATTCGGGCACTCCTAAGAAAAGTGATCAGCTTATGTCGTGGTCGGGAATCCATATGATCAGGCTTACCCCAGATAAAGACAAGTTGGCAGATGGCAGGCACGATCTGAAGGAGGGTCAGGGTTCGCCACGACCAGTCGCTCTTTGCGTATTGGAGGCCAAAGCCGATGACATTACAGACTAGTTGGGGTCAGCGGGCTCTACCGTGAAGCAAGAACCGTGGGAGGAAGATTCCTTACAGAAAGATCCCAAATTCCACAAGCAGTTATAGACGGTGGTCACAGGAGCACGGTGCTGGGGATGAACGATCTCGGTCAATAACATTGGTGAGGCCAGCTGGCTGAGCGAGTTGCCGAAACCGAGAATGAAACGCCCGGCGCAGAACACTGGAGGTGGTTAGCATCTGCAAATGTAAGAGTATGTGCCATCGCAACTATGTGCAACTCACTTCCATAGTTTACCGACGCAGTGTTGATGATACAACCAATTACCATGAAGATGCAGCCGATGACGATGCATGGCTTGCGTCCCCATCGATCAGTGATCGTCGGCCTTAATCTCAGCATTAGCCACCCAGCCACGCACCGCTTCCTTCGTATGCACTTACACGGTGAACATAGAGAGAATGGAGCCGATGGTAAACATGTTGGTCAAGAGGCCGAGAAGATTGGACTTGGATTTGTCCGTTCCAACATCATCAAAGTAACTTTCCCAGTAGTCGTACTGCTGCAAGAGGTTGAGAAGCGATCTGGAGAAAAGCAGGCTTAGCAAAAGCCGTGATTTCTAAATTACGCCAACATTATTTCCGTGGCAAGCGACTTACCCATCGTAACCAGTGGTGGCGGAAGCGACCAAAAGACCGAAGGCGCAGTTGATGTAGAGCTTGCGAAGGCCCGGGTCCTGCGTCCAGGAGACCTTCTCGAAGTCCGGTGCTTCCTCAACGGCCATCTGCAGGTTTTCCTGGGCCGAGACGGCTGGCGCCTTGAGATCAACCATGTTGGCGAGGGCTTCTCGTAGAGCTATGTGACACTGGCAATATTGTATGGATAAGAGCAATATGGAAAGAAAGGCAAAGCACAGACAGCGAAAGGGTGACGGCAGGTGAAGACAGGGAGGCCTGTGTCTCTGGGGGAAGCGCACATGTTGACTAAATAGTCGTGCATTTGCCGTCTCAAGGGTCTGCAGGCGGGCGCTCCAGGCTCATTCTCCAGGTTCTACTCTCCAGTCTCCGCAGTTTCCCCATCGAACCCGGGGTCGGAGATCTGGAACCGCGCTCGCGTAGATCCATGCATTGGATGGCATGAAATCGCCGGTCCCTGGGTAATATCTGCAACGGAACTATCGATTCATGGGGTGAAGTGCACGCCAGGTGAAAGGAGGAGTACAGGCTAAATCACCCAAGCAAATGTGATTTCTGACGGGGTGATTGGGTGCGTCGCTTACCTGGGGTGGTTCTAGACTCACTAACCGTCACCTGGTTCAAATAGTGCACGTGGTATAGCCTAAAAGAGCCAACACCGCACCGTGTTCGGTTACGACGTCGCAGTTGTTTCCCCGGGATAAAGCCAGGAATCCTGGTTCTGTAAGTCAGGTTAATTGCAATTCACCCCGGCGTCTTGCCGCCGCGAGCAAAGCTGGCACATCCTCGGTAAAATGTCCAACACTAAAACCGGGGATTTCGTAATCGTGCACGAGGTCGAAAGCCTCGAACCAGTCTTGATCGTAACAAGATCTTTGTTTGTAAAGCTTGAAGTAATGTGCTTCTTCCACTAGTGGCAACGTTATATCTGATTTATCCGATTGCATGGTCGTGAGGGAGCGACACCAACCTGATGTCGTTTGGAAGTCCGTAATCATTTCTGGGTGCTTGAGAAATCGATCCTGTAGTGTCTTTTAGTCGCACCGAGTTAGGATTGCAGTTGGTGTATTTGCGTTTGTCTCTCCAGATGAGGGCTTGCATTGAAGGTCCATGTTCCAGCAATATGTTGAAGGGAGGTGCATGCTTGACTGTACGCAAAGCTATATGATATGGCTGAATATAAACGATGGAGACAATAAATAATGAGTCGATAGACTCTCTATCCGCAGATATACAAAGACTCAAAGCCTCAAGGGAGTACGTCCCTTATGTGTTGGGCACCCGTTAGGCAGCCGTTAAGTCCCCGTGGGAGGCCTTACGTGCCTATCTAGACCTCCCGAGTCCCTCGTCGGGTGGATGTTTGGCCGAGGCCGCCGTATGCCTCTGGTATCTATGTTGGGGCTGTCCCCAACGTTGATCTTTCGTATTAACATATATCGCATTGCTTTCAACGAGTCTTTCCTATAATGTTTATCTACATTTCAGTGCTAGGTCTTGAGCCCGTCCTCCCATTATTGTCAGGAGACCTCTTCCAGGATGTTCCACAATAATGTGGCGCTGAAGGCGGTAAATCTTCGGACTTTCTGCTCAAGCTGGTGGTTAGTGCCTCGGTGCTGACCTGAAAGTTGAGAAGGAGACTCCATATTATTGAAGGAGGCAGTTCCGAAGATTTGGAGCCCATACAGTCCAGTCTACGGCGTGATCTCCTGCCGAAATTGTAGGGTTTGCGGGCCGCAAGCCTTTTCCCGTCTGCGTTCTACTTGATGAATGAACCTCAATCGCCCAGTGCTTACTACAGCAAAAGAAAATTGAGACTCAAGATGTTTCGTTAGTCCCGGACTACAAATTTTTTAATGCCTACTCATACGGCCGCGCCACATACCGTCATTGAAATCCGAGACGCGGCCTATTATCACAACGATAGAAGCTGGCGAACGGCCGCCGCAGCTACCACGTCGATCATCTGGGGAGAAAAGAAGCACGTGGCCAAATAATGTGTCCTGAAGATCAGCTCATACGCGGATTCTGGGGCGAGCAGAAGGGAATGGAAGCAAGCAGTTTGAGATCGAAGCTTTGGAGGGAAGTTGTGGTCTCCTAAGGGACTGGAAGCTCTCTAAAGGCGTACCCAAGCCCACGCAATGGTACCTCCGTAGGTGAGATGTCCTTTGCCTCCTTTAGCTTCCCCATTGTGTTTCGTGGAAGCCTTTCGCCGACTTCTGTCTTTTTTTTGTTGTCGAATTTTGAGTCTGCTATCCAATTTCACACCTTTCCCGTCTCATGAGTCCTTTGGCGGTCCGCTTGTTCTGTTTCCAAAACGGCCCCACAGTATGTCCAAGACTAAGAGCGCCTGGTGAAGCGTTCATAATCCTTCTTTTGATCTGCCGTACTCGTCGGTGCGTCAAACGTCTTCATGCGGCCAGCATCATCCATCTCCTTAGCATATTGACATACATACGGAGGCGAATTATTTCCATCCGTGGGGATATTGTAGTTGTCCCAAGCCCAGTTCTTCATGAGAGACCCACGGAAAAGCCCCTCGTTACCAACCATCCAGAAGATTCTCCTGGCTCGCGTACAGGCCACGTTGGCCCGCTTCTCATCACTGACGAAGCCAAGGTCCCATGGCATATTGACTCCTGAAATTCCGAGGACGTTAACAACAAAATCCTTTTCGTCGCCTTGATATGCATCGACGGTGGCGATATCTGGGAAGTCAAGCATGGTAAGTTTGTGTACCTTGTCTCTGTGTTCGTTTTCTTCCTGGATGGCTTTGTGCAAGAGACGCTTCATCAGCCTGACCTGATCGCCATAAAAGGCAGTGTCAACCATCAGATCGCGAAGTTTAATTCCATGTAGCTCGAGATGCTTGAATAATGTCATACAGAGATTGCAGGTCCAAAGTGCAGTCTCAAGACAGGAACGAGATTTCGTGAAGTCGCTAAGTACAGTCTGTGCGTCTTTGATATTGACAAAGGCAAGGCGTGCATCCTCAATGTCCTTGGCGTCCAGTATTTCGACCAACTTGGAATCGAGGAACGGGTCTCCAGGGCGCTCATCGACTCCGGCTACTGTTGTCAGTCAGCTGTCGTAGCAGCGCTTGTTGGGGAACTTCAGGAGGGTCGAATGTGCGCGGTGCTGCTTGTAGAGCGTCGAGACCGGAAAGCCGACGTCTTCTAAACGTTCTAACAATGATCTTTGGATTTGTTTACCAAATGCATTGACGTGTTTCTGAACAGACGTGACCAATGTTCCCGTCTGGTGCCTGTCCCCGACCAGCAAGATGCCGACAACGTTGCTAGCCCAATGAGCGCCTAGCAGGGGCAGGAGGATTTGAGGATCTCTGGCCAAAGATGCCTCTTCAAATACCACAATCACGCCATTGGTAGATTTGGCGAATTTTTCGACGACCCTCTTCGTGACCATCATCGAGGTTGTGACCAGACACTTACGAGATCCCACCAAATCCATTGCACAGGTGTCGAATGCGTATGTAAATCTCCGAGAGTCTCGTGGGTGCCAGGTACTGATTGGTTCTCGGCGAAGTCTTTGTGTAAATGTACGAAGCTCCGCCATCAAGTCGATTTCATGTTCAGTAATTGACTCTGCTTGTTCTCCTTCGTGTGCTAGAGCTTGAGGATAATGGCCCCATACTTGCGTCTTCCCCATCTCAGCAGCGGCCAGGGTAGCAAACGAGACAGACGTTTCTGGGCGGGCGAACGATTTTTCCTGGTCTGCGTCACGGGAGTCACGGTACGATTTGACCTCCAGGGAAAGCATGGTAGCAATGTGGCCGTTCCCGGTGGCGTATTTCGTTGACCTGCCACTCGAAGGCGCATGGTTTGCTAGGTGGCCGCCTTGCTGCGAGTTAGCCTCCTCCATTTTCCAACGATGTAGGCGGATTGGTGCTTGGTCTGGCCGAGGGCCCTTGCTGTAAATGCTAGCTTGGATGTTCTGAAGTTTCTCAAAGAAGCTGTCAGACGCGGCGTTAGTGATGGCTACACAGACCACATGTGCACCGAGCTCTAGGAAATACTGGACAGATGCCGCGCTGCAGAGAGATTTACCGGTGCCAGCAGCAGCTTCCAAAACAGCTGCACCAGCACGATGGCGGTTACAAAGTTCGAATACTGCGGCGCTTTGGCCTTCATTCGCGTTGATCTTGTCGAGTATGTTGGGCAGGATAGAGCTTGCATTTTCCCTTGCATCTTTAGTTTTGAAGAAATACTCACTTGGATTTTTCACAGGAGCGACACCCGCATCTTGGTTCACGAATAGTTGTTTCCAGCGTGTTCCCAGCGGCTGATTTAGTTTGTTCAACATATCGAGGTATTTTGCGATGTGATCGGTGTCAATAACAGCCTCAACAAGACATTCGAATTGGTATCCATCTGTTTTGGGGTATTGTGACAATATTTCCCGACTCCTCGAGATAGGCTTATTGAACATTTTCCGGAATGTCAAAACATTATCGTCAAGCAGGACCAGTGCCAGCTCACCGGGCCCACCAACTTGAAGAGCATCGTCGGTCATAGCAGCTTTAAAACCTCGGCATCTGTCCATAGAGTTGATCGCAGCTGTGAGCAGTCTTATGTTGAAGGTCATGCGGTCGGAGATTTTGATTGATTCGAGGTCCAAGCCACGAATCTTGACTTTCGCAACGATCAAGTCATGCTGAAGAGCAACGAATGATACCTGGTGCTTTTTGTCCTTGATTTTTTCTATCTGGGATCTCTGAAATTCCCATTCCTGGTACTCACCGTATGCAGAAAACAAGCAGTACTCCTCAACGTCACGAAACGAGTTTTTACCCGGGTACTCGAGGAGCTTGGCTGGCCGGCTATTGGGATTTTTGAGGTCACCGACAGACAAAATGGAGTTGAAAGTAATGTGAGGTCTGGACGGATTTGTAGGTCGATAAGGGAAGTAAGAGCGATGCTTGCTGTTTTTGCCGAGACTGTGGATGAGATCCATGGCTTGTTTACGATCATAGCTGTATCGACAGCTCACTCTCAAATGAAGGTGACGTTCTGCATCATCTTTGCGGAGAGAAGCCAGGAATTTCAAGAGCTGCTGGTACTCATCTGTCGCGCAACTTGGAGGATTAAAGACATTTGTGACTGAAGCAGAGCCAAAGAAGTTGATTGTTGCCTCAAATTGACCCCGGATGTGGTTGAAGATGTCGATTTTTCGGGAGCTTGCCATCGCATCAAGGTGGAGAGCTGCGTGAGCTGTGTGATAACATCCCAATGTCCCAACCTTGCGGAATGATGTCCGAATGACTGCTCGCGGATCGTATCCTTCACCACATTTTCCAAGTCCGAGCGTAACATCATTGGAGGGTGTTTCGGGGACCCAGGCACCGTTGATTTTGATTTGAAGCCTCCACCAGAGATCAGAGTTGTCGTCTATCCTGGAGTGTTTTTTAACTTGAGGTGCAGTCAAAGCTTTGTGTGGGAGATCGAAGTCTTCTGAAGGGCGACTCCGAAGAAGTGGTGAGATGTTTATATTTTTCAGCTCCTCGAGCGCACGATCTTCGCTGGCATTGATAGCCTTTGTCGCTGATTTCATTTCATTCGGAGCAGCCTCTCGGGAGGACTCAGCATTACGAGATTGTGGTTGGATGATTGTTGATGTCCGGTTGAAATGTGTCTCTGTTGTCGAGGCCAAGCCAGAGGTCAAGGTACGCACGATTTCCGAGGCCATGACTGCAACACCGTTATTCAGTTGAGAACCTGACTGCCAACAATAATTTCAACATGAGCTCACTTGACCCTGGCGGAATGCTGGGAGCTTTTCGAGACCCTTGCAGTGAGCTGGTGGGATGAAGTATGATCTGTGATTCTCTTATGAGCTAAAAGCGAGGAAGACTTGGAGGCTGCACTTACCAATTGAGTCAGGAATACATGGCAAGATGAGTCTTCTTGGAGTGATGGCTCTGCGATTGGCTTTTAAGAGACGGTAGGAGAATGAAGCATGCTGGAGGCGTCCGGTGTGACAGAAGGGCAGCCTTGGTTTTGTTTCAGCACACGGCAAGAGACCGAGATTGAGGTGAATAAAGTAGGCGAGGTTTGCGGTTCTCAGATGCAGAACGAGTGTTCTGAGAAGGAGGACAGTGAATTCGCGACTGAGAAAGAAGAAATATGGAAGGTTTTCTTGGATTTTGGGTAGAATTCTGCGCACTTTAGAGAACCCTGGAGATCAGGCGATGGAAGGAGAGAAGAAAGAGGGAGGTGAACTGACAAATTTGATGCCTCAAAAATTCGTGCGCAGTGCGCAACATCCAGCTCGGCGTCGATGTCGGAATAGACATTGCGTAGTTTCTCATCTAGCCGGCTAAGCCAGGTATCCCCAAATTCGCCAAATGCTCTAGAGACATCATCTTACTCACACGTGGAGGGTTGCTGAGCAGCTCAGCTTCCCGAGTCGGTCTCATCTCCCATGGCTCTTCATCATAGCAATGTTGACAGATAAGGGCATTTGTAAAAGCAAGAAGCAAAAATTCATCCATGTTAGCATCAAGAGACATTCCGGCTTCTTCGCTGCATCGTCTGACCACTTAATGGATCTAGGCAAGGTGGTTGACACATTGAGTACTACAGCACAATTCTGGAAGCAGGTTTGGACGACTGCAAATGCTCATAGCTATCATGATCGTCTATGAAAAGTGTTGGATCTTACTTCGGTGGACGTGCTTGACGCGTGCAATCGCTCCTGCTCTTGGCAAGGATGACAAAGCAATCACTGGTCAGTTTTGGCCAATCAAAGCACGAGCAGCTTCAGTCGCGTCTTGGCGCGGTCGCGTGCCTTCCTGAGCAGCTCGTCTACCAGCTTCAAGCAGCTA
Organism: Cladophialophora exuberans; assembly: GCA_030068005.1. Taxonomy (NCBI): domain Eukaryota; kingdom Fungi; phylum Ascomycota; class Eurotiomycetes; order Chaetothyriales; family Herpotrichiellaceae; genus Cladophialophora; species Cladophialophora exuberans. The sequence continues at coordinate 133,854 of JANSVK010000014.1, forward strand.
CAGCCACTATCAGTCTTTAGTTCATCCTAACCATCTCAAGGACCTTATAGGTTCATTCCGCAGGCTTCAGCTCGTCGCTTGCGGCGCCTCAACAGCTCCGACCAGCGACATGAGGGGTCTCAAACCTTCAACGCCTTTGGAGATGGTCCACTGGAGTCTAGGCCTACCATGAGCTGAACACCAAAGGATGCCAAGCAGCAATAGCTGAATTGTCGAAGCACGACATATTCAGGAAGGCAGAAAGCTGACGCATTCGTGAAAAGGTCGAGTATTCCTACAAGAACATAAATCCCAATTCAAACCTCTCTGCCTTGCACATTGCTTCTCTGACTTCCAGCCCCTTTCCTTCCGGGTATCTCGAACTCGGGCATAAGCTACTTCTTACATAACACCACAGCAGTTCAAGACAGATTGAAGATAATGGCAACGGAGACAGCCTCGTATGCTTTTGACTCACCTCTATTTTGCATACTGACCCCTCCCACAGAGATCCCCCAACGCTCGACCAGGAATTAGGCCGCCTCAATCGAGAACAACTAACAGATCTTCTGAGACACTGTGCTGCACCTGCGCTATTCACTTACTATAGTGCAGCGGCGGAGATTGCAAAAGAAGGTACTCTTGATTTCAAAGGAGACCCGTTTGAGGGTCAAGCTCCTCATTTCGAATTTTCCGAACATCGCTGGCTCGGAAACGAACTTCGCCTGCAAGGGCACGACAAAAAGGAATCTGGCAATCTTTCTGCTGAAGTCAACCCGTTGACGTTAAAGAATGGTGTCACCTTGACATATGGAACGATCAACGGACTCGCCGGGGACTTCTTCAGCATCACTGATCCTATCTATCAAGGTTCTAATGAAAAGCAACGTGGAGATCGCTTCAAAGCCGCGTTTGACTCCCTGGAGAACGGCGATCCAAAGAAGATTAATGCAATTCTAGCCATTCTCAAGCAAGAAACTGATGGTGTCACCGAAATCCTTAATGGCACCGACGATAAAGTAGACAAGGGGAAAGCTATCCGGGACTTGTACGAGAAGCTCGATCCGAAGCTCTTGAACCCGCTGGATGAAGCATCGCAAACGGGCACCAATCCCGGTGCTAGCTACAAGAACCTACTCAAAACAAATCTAGACCACTTCGCGCCGAATTCAAAAATCGTTTACGACACAGGCCATGCATGGGCTCTAGAAATCGCCGCTACTGGGGACTTGAAGCGTGCCTACACCATCAACGCGTTTGCCGACCACTTCTTGGAAGACAATTTCGCAAGTGGTCACCTGCGTGTTCCGCGAGACTATATGTGGGACAACCTCGCAAAGAATGTGTGCGTTAACGTAAGTTTTTCAAACCCTTTTTTCCCTCTCATCCTTCTCTAAGCAACGCACGCTAGATGATGCACAATGAAGACAACACGCTAGGCCTCAAAGTTCGCACTCGCGGCTCTTCACCAACCGAATGGCGCGCGTACGGCGACAGCATGCTGTTCGACGACAAAATCAGCAAGCCAACTCAAAAGCAGTGTTTTGCCGCGCTCAAAGCCTCCGTCGACGAAGTCTTCGAAGCCTTTTCCAACAGGAAGACAAAGCCCGCACAGGAGTTCAAGGCCTGGGACTTTGCCCCGACTATGACGCCTATACTGGAAACAGCCGCAAACCATGATAAAGAAAACCATCCGCCCATGTTCCGCGTCGAGGGTGGAAAGGTCATGCAACGCAAAGGATTGCTGCCGTACCATGGTTCGGTCCCCAAGGACGCGAAATGGGAATTCGAACCTGTGGTCCTGGATCAGATTTTCGGTGTTGATTTGCCGAATTGGGGGGACTTGAAGAAACATCTGGAGTATCTCTATTGGAGCATCTTAGCGTTCCGATTGACGCCTTATTCTACTGTGAGTTCTTGAAATCTATTCCCTGATCACATTTATCATTTGATGTCTTGGATTTTCAACATCCACAGTCTTTAAGCAACACTTGACTAATATTCCCAACCCAAAACAGATGCGCACAGCAATCTCAAACGAAGTCAAGGCCTTCCTGGGGCAGAAAGTGTCTTTCTTAATGAAGCCCGCGTTCGACGCGTTCAATGCTCTGTGGAACAAAATGACCAAGACTTCATGAACATCACCCAAACGAGAATTGGGTTTCATATCTTTCTACCGCAGGCAAATGTCGTGGCGCCGGAGACGTAAATGATAGTCTTTAATAGATTCCATTTCAGATCAGTGCCTATATCCTTCAAGACGTCCCTTATGGCAAGCTTTTATCCTTTGTATCTCTGCCCCTTGATCTGCCTGGCAAGCAGGGCGCTCATGGTCAAGGGTTAGAAAGAACTGTTTCTTCAGGCTTGAGGCTCGACCATTTCCGGCATACATCCCAAAGCCTTGCTTGAACTTCAGGATCTTTGCTCAAAGCAGCCGAGGGACTCGAATTCCGACCGATGTAGTAACCTCTCTTCCCCTGAAAAGCCGGTCCAACGCTGACCTCCACAAGGTCCCGCGCCGCATCACACGTGGGTCTGAAGGTCGAGGTGAAATGTTTCAAAACTGGCATGCAGAAATTGACTGCACTCATGACTCTTCGGATAGACTTCTTTTGTTCCGCCTGAGCCCTGGACGCAGCGAGGCCGCCTGGGTCCATCGCAGTTGCTGTCAAGTTCGATAATTTGGGATCCTGGAAACAAGTCAGGCGTCTCTCCTTCAGATCAAGTCATGCTCTTGCAGCTAAAGACAAGATTGACTTACTGCTTGAAGTCTCTTGTTGAGATCATACATGAAAGTGACATTAGAAAGCTTTGCCGTTCCATATCGTTGATATCCTCTGTCGTGCGCCTCTCCCGGTTGATCAGGCTTTGGCCTGACGAGATAATCGATATCTGTGGGAATTTCTGGTCTGAACGCCGACAATGGATTGGGTTTCTCCGGATAATGCGTGATGGAGCCAAGCATGACGATGCGGCCGGAGGTCATGTCCATACTGCCCAGCAGGTTCAAGACCAAGAAGTAATGTGACAAGTGACCAACCTGGAAGGTTGCTTCAAGATCGTCAGGCGTGAATTTGAGTCCAGACTCGAGGGACCATGTGGCGGCATTGCAAACTATCGCTGAGATGCGTGGAAGCTCCCCTTTCGCAACTTGATCTGATATCTTCTTTGCGAAGCTGCGTACGTCTACCAATTTGCCGAGGTTGACTGGGTGGATATGCATCTTGGCAGCTGGATGTTCTTTGACTATTTGCATGAGACTAGCAGTATTTGGGTCTTTTTCCGGTGAAGAATTCCGTACAGTCCCCACGAGGGTGTATTGAGGATAGGAAGTAAGAAGAGCTCGAACAAATTCAAGGCCCAGTGTGCCATTGGCACCGGTGATGAGCACAGTGCCAGCCATTTCTTCAAAGGGGTATCAAGGGATCACTGAGTAGTACTCATATATCTTTATTTCGAGAACTAGCTGCCTTTATATACGCCGTAATGCACGTCTCTCTATTTGGCGGGCCTGAGGGGAGCATATCATCAAACCTCAAAAGCCGCTAGTGGCATCCCTATCCGGAAGGACCAAATCTTGGCAGTGGTCGCAACATTTGTAAGCGATCCTCTGCGGTGGAGCACGCCGAGATTAGCACCTTTTGCAGATTTCAGGCATCCGGAGAAAGAAACTCACTCCATCGAAGCAGCCCTGAATTGCCCAGACAGTTTACGTATGCTGCACTTCGTTGATGTGAGCCACTCAGGCGGAGTTTCCCAAGGGAAGCAAGCGCGGCGGGCGGCCCAGGCGCACTCGGCTCGGGCTGTCCACAGGAAGAACAGGCAGCTTCGGATGATCCAGCACCAAGCTAGAAAGCCACATGAAGGATCTAAGGAGCTTAGAGATCGATATCTGAATTCAGACTCTGCGCCAGCCCTATGTTTGAGTGGGCCGCTATCAGCAGACCGAAAAGACCCCTTTGAAAGCTTTGTTCGGCCGTTCAAGCCGATTGAGCACTTCCTGCTCGACCACTGTACGTTTAAGGCCTCCCAATCCGGGTCCATCACAAGGGCAATGATGCTGAATTTATTCCGCGTTATACAGTCATCACGACTGTGGTTCCCCTACTTCGCTGCGACGAGGCTGCCCCTTACTACCTGGATCGCATGACCAGGGCATGGGTCCCACTTGCATTGACCGAGCGCGGCCTTCTCGACGCCCTCTTCCTTGCCGCGTGTCGACAAATACAAGGAAGCTGCCACCAGCGGCCGCAGCAACAGCGGCAGTTCATGCAGCTGGCTTGCCATTATAAAGTTGCGTGTGTCAAATCTCTGAGTGACTCCATCTCTGCCGAGGCGGTGTTTAGTGATGCGACGATTGCGAAGACGCTGATGCTGGGATATGATGAGGTGAGTTTGAAGACTGAAGTCTATTGCATGTAATTGAGAGAATGGAATAGAAAAGCAAACTGACCGCACTCAAAAGTTGGCCGGTTCGAACATCCCGATGTACAGGCATCATGTCAAAGCAGCTGTCAGAATGGTCGATTTAAATGGTGGACCTCAGACGCTCGGCCTGGATGGATTCATTGAGCATGTGATTTCACAACTCTGTTTCAAGCTGGGTCTGTATCCTTAAGGCATTCAAAAGTCAAAGTTGATCCATATCCACAGGCTTGATGATCGTTTGGGACAACCGTCCTGTACTGCAAGCGCCTCAGCTTCCATCCAATCATATACCCCAGGAATGATATTTATTTACTTGTGATTACCTACAGAATCTACACGCAGTCTCACACTCAAGTTCTATGCGTTGTGTTGTATTGAGAGTTGGCGTGGAGAATGCGTAGAGAAAAGGTATCAATGGCCCACTTTGATGCTCAGTGCATTTTGAATTCTCTGTGTCCGTTTGTGTGGCTATTTCGGCAGTAAAATCCAACAGGCGGAGATGGGCAACTGCCATCTTGCAGGTCAAGGTATCAATCCAAGGCTCTTCCTGATTGATTTCACTTACTCAATGACTTGTAGATCCAATACAATACATGATACATACACTAGCCCATCTTCGTGTGGTTTCTCTTCTTGTGGTTAATAACAACGACCAAGAATCCTTCCTACTATGGTTCTCTTCCCAGTTGTAAGCAATCCTCGTAATATAGGTCCACCAACTTGCTCTTGTTTTCTCGCACATCATCTGAGGACCCTTCTCTATAGTTGAACAGAAGAAGAACGCTCGAAGTTTTCGGTGAGCTCTCTGCATCTCAATGAATTTGATCTCGTCGGTTGAAAGATACTCGTCTTCTTGATCATCAGAGTTGTCACCCTCGCCAGAAATAATCTTGTCCAGAAGCGCCTCTTGGAAGAGCTTAGCCCGCAGCCCATAGCGTCTCTCAGTTGAGTGAAACTAGGTAAAATCCGGAGACCTGGTAGGAAGGGGCTCATGTCTTCTTCGTCACCTTGGATTCGTCGCCACCTAGGTGCTATAATGGCATTCGCGAAAGCCTGAGCTGCAAAGCGTGCGTCAGAAAGGTCGCACCACGGGAATTTTCGGCTTCAAGAGTTGCGTGGAGATGACGTGTACTTTCCACGTCGTCAGAAGCCTCCAATTGGAAACGGATATGTGTCGGACGGATGGTGAATTTCAGGCTTTCTCACACACCGCGAAGAAGATGACCTCCATGAAGGAAGTGAATGTTGAAGTAATCTCTCCTGCATCAAACAACAAAGAGAACGATGCGGTAAATAGAGCGCGCCTTTGAAGAGCCCGGGGAGGTCGCTGAACTATAAAGGAGAGTATGCCAGAGGTTTTTTCCAACCTCCTGTCCTCTCAGAGAAGCCTGGGTGGGCATCGAAATGGTAAATGTCGTTCAGGAAGTCGAAAAACTCCAGTTGCTCACTTCTTCGAAGAGCGAGGGAGTGATTTTGAGCGATTGAAAGATGTCGGCTTGGTCTGCGCCGGTGCCATTCCTGGGTGGAGCCGTGGTTCGCGTGGTGTGCAAGGGGTTCTTTCATCTCGGAGCTCATGGAGGCATCTCCCCCTCTGGGTGGACTTTTCGTATGTTCGCATTCATATACAAAAAGTTGTTTCGTGTAGAGCACCAGGGACAATGACTCGAATGGCACTGTCTACGATGGAGGGTTGGTCAAGACGTTCCTGGAGGAGCGTCGTCGACTACGGATCCTTTTGCCGTGATATTACCTGCCAAAGAGAGGCTATAGATGGGTAAATCCGCAAGGAACGTCGAGATTTCCAGGTCAGGCTCAGATTGGAACCCTCAATGGACCAAGCGTGCCTCTTGCAGACGGCAGGACGAAAGAGTTTTTTTGACAACAGCATATGCTCAAAACTTAGCTAGGTACTGATGCGGGTCACCTTGAAGTCGCCCACGACAGCTTCATGCAAGCCGAGCACAAGTGATCTTGATCCAGTCGGTGCTCGGACAGTTGCGTAGAGGATTTTCAGGAGTGTCATGCCGTCCTTGGGCAAGAAACCCATCCAGGGCTGGAGTCCTATCACGAGCCAAGGCCAGTATATCATTCCCTTGCCCAGACACATCCGCGGCACGTCCGCTCGGGCCCGTGGGCCGCCAGATCCCAGGGCGTCGAGCAGGGTCTTTATCTGGGTTTAGTCATCCATAATCACTGTATGTGCGACAACAGTCTCGTCTTGCTCCGGTGGCGTGGAGCGACATCAGAAGTGTTGACGGTTCCATTCATCCTCCAGCCCACGTGCACAGCATGTGCCTGGCTCTGAGGGAGTCGGTAGCAGGATTTGTCAGAAGGGGCTACAGTGGAGACACGTGCTCCGTTCCGTGCGGGCCTTTCCTCATCGCTTGATGGCTCGTTCTAAAGCCATCCATCAGGATCCTGTCCAAGATGATCTTCTCCTCTTGGACTTCGATCCCGAGGATTTCGAGGTCCTCTGTGGTGGTAAGCTTGAGAACATCATGCAGCGCTCTGCATGGCGGGATATCGCTCTTGCTCCCCCGTCACGCGTGGGAATGACCCACTTGAGGCGTGCGCCAGTAATCAATACTCCAGATTCAGACACAAACCCTTCTGCCTGGGCATAGCGGAAGAGCCAAATTCCAAGTTGGCCGGTGGGAGGTGAGGAGGAATCCTTCTTCTGGGTCGGATTTGTTGATGCAATGCAAACAGCGACGGCCCGGCTCTGTGACGTCGAATGCGTCCTTGCATACCTTTCTCTCGGGCCCATGCATAGATGTTCGCGAAAGGAGGATTACGAGATGACGTGGTCGATGCATCATCTCTTGAGCGAATAGTTGCATTCGCCACAGCACGGGCATAGCTGTGATTCCATTCTCTGGTGCAGCCCTGATGCTCGTCTCACCGGTGTTCGATTTCGTGTTATCAAGTCAACAGCGACTTCAATGGCGACTAGTAGGGGAGCGAGAGTCTTTCTTCACAGACGACACAATATCAGGCGCAAATGCTGCAAAATTTTGTCCTGAGGTAATCTGTGGAAGGATGAGTCATAGCCATCGTTCTCAGTTGCATGGAAGTGATATTCCTGACAGGAACCAAGGACCGCAATTCTGCAGATCGTCGATTCCTTGTCATTGACCCGTCTTTGCTTGGTGGAGAAGACGCTTAGTTTGGCGCAGTGTGGGTTGCGGCTCAGAACGCACCGTGAGACGGCAGTATATACATATACATAGAGTATGTCCAGGTTCAATCGTGGAAGAGACCATACTGTCAACAGTATGGAAGAGGACAAGCAGCTCCTCCAACTATGATGAGAGAGGAATGTTCGAGGAACTGTGGTTCGTTCGCGACAAAGTGCCTCCGAAGGACTGTGTTGCCTTGTTTTTGGGCATTTCTTTTGCAGTTCGACTTGGGGAGGATGTTTCTTGGCCGGCAGGGATCGTGCGACTCGGATAGTATCGTCTAATCGAACTGGGACGTCGAAGGTCAAATCCCAGGACTCCAGGGGCAGGGCCGAGCAGACTGTCTTATTGCTCCGACCACAGCGTCTTTGGAGGGAGAGTGATGCGCTATGCACTGAATCTGAGGCGCAGGATGGTACTCGGCCATGATGACTGAGCTCGCAGGTATCAGCGTCTCTTGGCCTTCCGGACCCCAAACCCGTACACCAGTTGCTTCCGGTGTGATGTACGGACGACTCTTAAGCAGAGTCGGGTCATATCGATGGAGTCTCGCTTGCACACTATCGTGATCTAGGCTGAGCTTTTCGTTCTCGCTGCACTGATGTTCGGCCTGAAGTTAGGCCTGGATTCCCGCTAGTTGGACGGAGTAGTGGCTGACTAGGTTGAATTTGGCGCTTTCGTACATAGTGGGCGCTTCGGCGGCTGCGAGCCATGGGTGGTTCCTCAACGCTTTTGTGACAACGTCGAGACAGCCCCGCCAACATTTCCTTCATGTTCTTCGCGGTTGGTCAATGACATGTTGCGGAATATCTTCGTGTGTGCTGAACAGTGCAAAGCCCGCCGTGGAAAAGGGGGCCACGCGCAAGAGTCATGGATCCTTGACAACGCAGACGACCTGTATCACACGCAGCTCCAGTCGGGCTCCTCTTGGCACTGGGGGTGGTGTGGCAACAAAGTGCCCATGGTTCGCTTCATCTTCTAATCCGCGCCCACAGCCCACGCTCTGCACTGGTGGAGATGGAGGTGCGACATTCCGGGGGGCAGGTATAGCGCTCTGGGATGGATTGGTCTTCGTCTCTCATAATGCGACCACAGACCTTCTCCGAGCCTGTGAGCACTTGTACCGCCTCGCTCGGAGAGGAGCGACGATTTGAGATTACTAGGGTGTTTTCCGTAGATCCCCTGGTTGTCTGCCGTCATCAGCTTCGACTCTAGCATGCGCAATTGAATCTCAGATCGACACACACATGTAGCATAGCTTTCGTTGGCCTTGGCTCTCTGAACTGGCACTTCGGCTCATACTGTCAAAATCCAGGTCGTCATCGGTTGAGATTTATGACAATCGAAGTGCAGTGTTGATCAGAATACGCTACGCTCCAGTTGATTCGCGTATCATTCGTCAGATTCGCGTCTGCTAAACTTTCGCTCGCGATCCGTGCCATCTAGAAGGAAGAAGGAATTGGTCATGGCCTCCAAGACTTGGCGTAAGTCTCCGTTCTCGCAGATGTCTGCGCAGTAATATATATATAATAAAGTTGGAAATAGTTCGACTGACTGTAGTCGCACGGGCGGTGGAAGAGAGTCCAGGGTGTGATGAGCTCTCTTCCGGCCGTCTCCTGCGCCTGAGGCACATCCAACACTCGAGGGATAATGGTGGTGACTGAATTGTACTTTTAGTTGGTGAAGGCTTCGTATGCGGAACCTCGACCACATATCGAGGCACGGAGTGAGCTTGGGGTGGGATTTTGTGCCTCCGTCTGGCACTGCCACCATTGTCGTACATTCGCTGAGACTTTATGGCCCCTGATAAAGCGTCCAGCATTCCTTGAATCCTCGTTCCTTCGGATCCTTCGTAGATTCGCACGACAGTTTTGAAATTCCCATCAGAGTCCCGACATTCTGGCACTGACGGGCCAGTCCTGACTTCGTTTCGCGCACGAAAAGATCGTTTTGCGTGGCCCGGAAATGTGGAAAAATTCATTTTCAAGTTGTTTTGGCCAAAGATGTGGATGGTTTCGATGTCTTACATGCGTGGAGGCCAAGACCCAGCTGAGCAAGCGGCGTCGAGAAGTGAGCTCTTCTTCGAAAAGTCTGCGCGGAACCTATGCCACGTGTACCCTCTCGCTTCGACCGAGATGATTCGAGCTCTCGAAAGCAGGCTGGGCTCACGACGTTCCTGTATGATGCCATTGTTTGAAATGGTCTGCTGAATGGTGTGAAGCATGCACATAACAGCAGAGGCAGACGCGTGCTGCCTGCCGTGTGACCTGGCGCCCCTTCAGTGGGCTTGCCGATATGGGTACAGTCAGGTCGAGGTCCACGATCTCTGACAATACTCTCGTCAGAGGTTTTGAAGTTTGGCGTCCACCAACTTGGCGACACAGTTCTCCAACGGCTGACGGCCATGGCAGTCGTCGCGGTAGACTCGGAGTCGGAAGCCTCAAGAGAAACGGGCAACTCGCTGCGCTGCTGAGGCGTGACTATTCTGGGCCACGGAGTCCACTCAGGCGCTAGCGCGGCAGACTCGCTCCGCGATCAGTCATTTTCTGGTAGCTGAGCCCCAGGAGAGCCTCGGCTTTCGTCCACGGGTGGGTCTCTTCTTTTGAGGGTGCTGGATGCCGTCCACACTCAGTCCATTTCATACAGCTCTCCTCTGCGAGCCGTTGGAAGATAGAGAGAGTGGGAAGGCAGCAACGAAGAAGGATCACTTCTCCCAAACATAGAAAAAACTCATTTTGCACGTGTGACGTCTCTTTGCTGAGTCGCGCGACAAATGCGATCACGCTCCGCCCGCAAAAGTCATCGAGGTCAAATTTTGCAGGCGAAGAGGCGTCGCTCCACCCGAGAGTCGACACCGCTGTCCTGAAAACCAAGTCACCTTTCTCATTATATCCCCTGATGAAAACGTATCGCTGGACTCACTCACATTCAAGAGAATTGGCTGCTGGGGCGATGCTGCCTCATGGCTCGACCTATGGGACCAAAGCGGTAGACTGGGCCAGTCTACCTCTTGCTCGTCTTGATGTTGTAACCCTGGGAATCAGGTAGTGGTCAAACACCTCGAATAAGAACGACCAGACCCGACTTTGAATTGGTTGAGTTGGTGGAATCGATACCGTTGTCGTGAATGCATCGCTCTTGTGGAAGCGGCTTGCAAGGGTCCGGAGCGCCAAGCGATCGAAAATCCCAGTGGACCTGGCTGCTTCGCCATTTGAGCCATAAGATCAGTCTCTGTGAAGTGGATATATATATAAGAGAGATAAAGGGAAGGAATATGGAGATTTTTAGGGGGATCGGGTTCATAGCCGTGGGATAGAGATGGTGGTGTAGGAGAGAGATAGAGGGAAGGGAAGGACGGAGGAATGTAAAATTGAGGAGGTCAAGTCTTCTTTACATACGCTATCTTTTGTCTCCAGGGTCTACAAAGTGATGAGTCTTCTGTCCGAATTTGAATCCGTCCAGATGTCTCAAGTTGTTTGTTCGATGTACCTCCCTAACCGCCGGTCTGTCTGGGTCGAGAACTCGGTGAGCAGTCGAACTTGATGTTCGCGTACTTTTCTCGTCCAGCAATTTCTATTTGGACTCGAGTTTGTTTGCCAACTGTTTCAAATTGTTTGCTCCTTCCATTTTTCTGGCTCCGGATTGGCGTGGGTCAAGATGCAGCTTCAGCCCACTTCCTCACCGAGTCTTGCTGCCTAACAATGCGACGCGTGGCTGCGTAAAATGGCTAGGTCGCCTGACGCAAGTGTATCATCGTCAAAGTGCGTCTGTCTACCTCTCACCCCATGTGTATAATCTCATTGGCGTGGAATTGTTTGCTCGACCCCTGTCTGGCAGCCTAATGCAGACGAGGCTGGGAATTTTCAGGGATGTTCGGGGCCCGAGATGCCTAAACGAAATACGCCGTCCTACGTCAAGACATCACGGTCGCGTGGTCGAAAGACGCTTGTAACCGAAACGCGACAAGATTCAATGCATGCAAGCGCAGTAGCTTAGTGGCACGAATTCTGAAATCACTTTCCTGCCAAATAATCGTAACAGCAACAGGGTTCGGGCTAAGCAAACCGCACTGGCATATGCAACTAGGAAGACCAGACTTGACCTCGTCTTGAAGTTCTGTATCACAATCGGAACAAACTGCATTATACTCCAATGCTATTGCAAAATGCCAACACTGGATGGCAGTACTGAAGACATCCTCCACCTCCTGAAAACACGGGTCTACACTTAGGGGCGGCAGCAGGGAGCAATCAGCCTGCACTATCGAACTCGAAGTGATCCAGATTTAATGAACTCGTGTCAAATGCTGAAAGATCGGGTAATTCGCCGTTGGGAAACAGGTCCAACATCTCTGGGTCAAGTAGAGGTTGGAAGATATCGAGCGTATGATTCAAGCTGTCCACCATCATCGGTTGTGAAGGTGCTGGCTGGTGGTGGTGGGTGAATGTAGATGGAAAAGTTTGAGCTTGCTCCTGTGGCGGTGGTGGCAAGTGTTGTTTTGAGTGCTCGCTTTGCTGTGAATACAGAACATCATATTGATATTCACCGCCAGATTCTGGTGTAAATGGTATGTCTGGACAGGTGGCTGGTGGCTGTGAAGATCGATCATCATTGGTCATCTGCGTATTACTGGTTTCTGCAGATGCCACTGCCGCATCCAGTGCTGGGGACATGTCAGTTCATTTCCTCCGAGTGTGTTTTGTGTATGTACCTTGGTGGTCCTCTGGGACTGATGTTTCAATAGGTGGTTCAATATCCATTCCGTTGTCTTCGATTTCGAGACTGGCTTCCTCTCCAGGTCTAGCGTACCCATCCTCTCTGGATCGAAGGATGCCAATAAACTCCAGGATTGAGGCCTGCACATGCGGAGCATTAACCTTAAAACTGGTCAACTTTTTTGCGTTGATAAATTTCGGCTCGTCCTCGAGAATTGTGGGATGCTGCTTGTGGCCGTTGTACAGAAATTGAACGTATACTTTCTGTCTCTCAAGAGGGCCTGATCAGCAAGGCCACATTCATTGAGGATGGGGCATAGCGACGAGTGAGAACATACCAATAGGGCTGCGAATCTCCAGTACTCCGACATGATGCTGATCATTTTAATGTTGGTCTTGACATTGGTGTAGGCTCTTTCACGCACAGATCGATGGGAACTCCACATAAAAGGAATTTGTATGGCGCATCCAGTGTAGGCTCCGTAGCAAACGAAACTTGGGAGCGCGCTGAACTTGTCAAATATCTCCAGTACGGCACTGAGAAGCTCGGAGGTAGTGCCAGCATGTTCGTATGCCAGCTGTGCGGATAACTGTCTGGCCACCCCCCAGGAGTCGACGTCCTCGGGCTTTGACCAACTGAAAAGTGGAACAATGGAGGCATGGAGAGCGCACATGCATTGATGGTAAACAACATTTATCAATAAGATATTTGGCAGCCACATTTTGGGTGCAGCTGCAACGTTGCTTGGGGTAAGACGCATTTCTGGCGGTAGAGATTGCCACCAGTTCGATAACTTCTCGTGGATGGCATACATGGCTGGTAGTTTCATGGCAAGGCTTGGCTCTGCAGTTTTGACGCAGGTTGTAACCGAAGACCTGTGAGTCGTGATATGAGTTAACTTTACGATCTTCAGAAAGGGCTCCTCTTGGGAAAGACTCACCATAGGGTCAAAATCTTAATCACCTCCGCATATATTCCGCCATTGCTCCGGCAAGACTCCAAGGTAACCGGGGCGGATCGAGTGTGCCCAGATTCGAAATCTGTTTCTGGCCACGGGAGTGCGACTTTCTCCATCCCAGTGATGGCAAAGTTCGACAGTGACTCGGCATTGTGACAGTGCATGAGATAAGTTGCCCATGCTCGACGTCGACGACGTTCAATTTCCCATGAGCCCTTCTGTTGAGGTAATACGGATCCAATGCCTATAATAGATAGTAGGCTACAAGCACTTGCTGCGAGCGTGTCAGTATGCTGTCTCTAACATGCTCAAGGAAATCGGACATTTATTGAGAATGGACATCCTCCATGAGCCTTGGCTCGACCAGAAAACACTCAAATTGACAAATGTGACAAGACTGTCTTCGACCAAGTCGTGTACTTCCTGAAACACCAATTTCCCAGCACGTTGAGCCCATTCAAGCATGAAACCATGGTCTCGTAACGTACGCTGGCCATTGGGGTCCTGATAGAGGCTATGCGGCTCAGATTAGCCATGTTAAATTGATGAAAGTGCGCCAGATGTATCTACCTAGCCCCCCAGGCGCATATACTGAGAACGACATGCGCCCGCACGGTACCCGCGGCGACGGATTGCTGGAAAGACTTCTTTTGGAGAAGGAGACTCGTGTTGTACACATTATCGAAGTAAAGGTCGATCAATGTTGAAAGCAAGGCTTTGGGTATTCCGAGATATCGCTCGTCAAAATCTGGCTGTTGCGTAAGGCTAGGGAAAATAGGCTGCTCGTTTGTGCTATTTCCGGAGCTGGATCCAATGACGAAACCCTCTCTTCGAGTGGCTGGTGGTGTTATAGGAGCGCGTCTTTTATTGCATGTCGGCCGCGGAGGTCGTTCTGGGTCCAAACGAGGCCCAGTTGGTGGAGTTTCGTAAGTACAGGTATGGTTTAACCTCGCGCAGCGCTTGCAGCTTGGTCTTTCTCCTGAACAACGAATCTTTTGGGCCTTGCATGTGCCGCACGCCTTTCTCGGCCGCCCGGTAACGGTCAGCATTGTGATTTCCGAGCTATAGAATGCTGATTGAAGTGTCGACTACTTTCCCGTGTGAAGTATACCGATAGAAGAGTAAGAGAAGTTTGATCTGAAATGCGGGGAGAGAAAGCTGCAGCCGAGTCGGAAAATGGAGGTCTGGGGAACGGCATGGACGAGCTAAGACACGGAAAACGCGGCAAAGGCTCAGGGTGCGGAGAAACATAGGTATTTGGTGGCTTTGGGCATCGAATCTAGACTTGAAGTCTTCAATCGGTTTAATCATTGACTATGGAAGTCCCCGTTCGCTCCTTTGCTCTAGCCATGGTATCCCTGGCTAGAGGCTGGCTTTACGTCGTTGGTTGATAACGTTGATTGTGTTCACCATGTAGTCACGAGTAGCTTCTACATCAGCGAGGGGGACTTTCTTTGATCGCTCCATCTGGGTTTGCACACAGGTTAGCGCATTTACAAAGCTTTTGTTGGGGCATTAACCATGTTACTGGTCTGGTCAAAGAATTTGAGGCTGCAAGAGGACTTACAATGCCGGCAACCGAAGCTCGAAGTTCTTTTCTCAATGCGGGCCAGTCAACGTTGGTCAATTTTCCCCCAGATTTCACCACTTCCCCATTGATCATCACAGTATCAATGTCTGAGCCGTTGGCGTACAACACGAGTGCGCCGACAGGGTCGTGGACCGGGACCATTCTAGGAGCGTCACACCTAGTGATTAATAGATCTGCTCGTTTGCCAGGAGTGATACTGCCAATGACGTTCTCCAGTCCTACTGCCTTGGCACCTCCAAGTGTGGCAATTTCCAGTATCTCGTCGCAACGACGCGACATCTTCAAGGGTGCGCTTTCTTGGACATCATGCTCTCGATGTCTTTGAGCCTGTAGCAATAGTCGCATCTGCGCAAACATGTCTGCCGGAGCACTGCAGCAGACATCGACTCCGAGAGATGCAACACATCCACGATCCTTGGCCTTGAATGCAACGGGGTGATCCATGCCCATTTGCAGCTCAGTATCAGGAGTACTGGAGATTCCACAACCGTTCTTGGCAACAAATTCCAGCTCATCATCGCGCAGCGTGTTTCCATGGGATAAGATCAGGTCAGGCCCAAGGACGCCCTTCTCCCCAAATTGCCTGATGATACAGTTCCCTGGATCCCATTTTCCAAAGTTGAAATGCCCGGTGATGACTTTGCAGCCAATGGATCTGGCATGCTCGATTTCCTTAACAAGCCGTTCAATTGGAGTCAGATCAGGTTCGGACAGAGCAAAACCCATTCTCAATAAATCTGTAGGTTGGCTTGACCTGAAAAACTGCTCTGCGACACGCTTGGTATCATGAAGCCTCCAGTCTGGCGTTTTCTCTTCACGGTCTTTGTCCATGCAGGAGCCTTCCCAGTGAGGATTCGCATACATTGCATAACAGAAAGTCGCCCGAATCTTGGCATCCTGAAGCCCCTTGATGGCAGCGTCGGCATGGTCAGGGCTGTTGGCGATATGAGAGTGGTCGATCAAATATGTAATGCCATTATCGATAGAATCAAGAGCCCCTACATAGTTCCCCAGGTAGGCATCGTGAACCGTGTAGGAAGCACCAAAGATCTGCCTTAAATTCAAGATGTAGTCAGACAGAACGTAGTCAGACCCAATAGTCCTCAGTTGAGTCTGCCATGTATGTCGGTGAGTGTCGATGAAACCGGGTGATACGATAGTGTCGGTGCCATCTATCACGATCGGATTGGATGAATACTTCAAATTGGGTCCAACTTCCTTGATAATTCCATCTTCTATCAGGACGTCGCAGTCTGATACGGTGCCGATGGCCTTGTCGACGGAAACGACTGTGGCATTTTTGATGATATAATTGCCAGGCATTTCTAAGATGTTGTATTGACTGGTGTGTGTGTGAGTGTGTGTGTGCGTCTGTTAGAATCTTGACACTGCAACTTGTCACTTAGTTATGCCTTTGTGATTCGGCCGTACCCAAGCCGAAATACTACTGGGGCGTGCATCGTCAACAACAGCGACCTGGAGTTGTGGGGGGTTTTGCAGGGGCCGGCTAAGGTAGTGGGGACACGGAAAAGGCATTATGAGGTCGATGGGGCTGGCTCTGCGGGGGAGGGTCGGTCAATGAATCAATCATGAGACATCTGAGTTCAGTAACTTAAACTGCGCTGAAGACCGAGGGAGTTCTGAAGATGGCCAACCCACCTCGTCTCGCCCAGGCATCATGGTACGATAGGCCGAGGGAAGCGGATAGCGAGTCTGCATTGACATCTCGAGTATCGAAAATGTGGTCTTTGAAGATTTGTGGCAAAAGTGAAGAAGAAGTGAAAGTGACTTAAAGGTGAAGAAACCCGAAGTGGGTGGCGGCTGCAAAAGACCGCAGACCGCAAATCTGGGTGTCTGATGCACACCCCTTCGTTATTCGGGTAATCTTCTCTGCATATCTAGATAGCTCCCACTATACCTCGAGCAAACTACTGCTCGATCGCCATACGGACTACGTCTCGGAGCTTCGAAAGGTGGTTAAAGCCAAAGTAGCGAGCAGGCTTACCTCAATACATCGGCTGATTCTTTTCAGATGCCTCATT
This sequence comes from Cladophialophora exuberans, assembly GCA_030068005.1. Taxonomy (NCBI): domain Eukaryota; kingdom Fungi; phylum Ascomycota; class Eurotiomycetes; order Chaetothyriales; family Herpotrichiellaceae; genus Cladophialophora; species Cladophialophora exuberans. The sequence goes on from JANSVK010000014.1 coordinate 150,747, forward strand.
TACTCACAGTAGCACCTGCTAGCTCTGCTGCTACGGCATAACTTTCTTTACTATTCAATTCTCTCAGCTCTTATAGGCACTGATTAATCAAGTCTATCAATCAATATACTAGTCGTTGCCGCTCTTCGGGAACACGCTGTATCCAACATCCCCCAGATCCTCCTTGAATCTCTGACCACCCACTATCAGGGGCTTGCAGTCCTGCAGCACGAACATCATCCTCGCCCATTCAGTTTCGCTGTTATTCTTCCACGTATGCATTGTTGCCCGTTGGACAGCGAGGTCGCCCTTTCGCATGACTGTCTGACTTCCATCATCCAGCTCCATAATCACTTCTCCTTCAAGTACCATGCCATAGTCTAGACTTTGCGTGCGATGCATCATGGAAAAATTCCGAGGTGCAAAGTTGACTATTCGAATGATTGTTCCCCCTGTGTTGACAATGTTGAGCTTGCCTGAGGCTTTGTATTCTTCATGGAGCTTGATATCTTTGTCGTCATTAAGGTCAGGCGGGAATTCAGATGTGGTGTAGAGCAGGCTATGGCTGACTCGCTTTCCGTGGTATGATTTGGCTTCTTCTACCCTCGAGCTTTGGACAACGGCTTTGCCGTCCGCATTGTGTCCTGTGATTATGACCGTTGGATCCGGGAATGGAGTTTTTGGGTTCCCCTCGTCTTGCACACTGCCCATGTTGAAGTTTTGCTGAATTTTCAATGAGAGTAGGCAAAAAAGAGATCAGACTACGACAAAGAAGAAAGATTCGAGGTCAGCCAGAAGAGATAAGGATCTTGTCGCAGGTTTCAAACCAGGAGAAGTACCGAATCGAAGTTTAAATCCCTCTTTGATGACCTTTCCCGACGATGCATGACCTGGCTAGAGAACCATGTCCTACAACTGACCCATGTTAGTTGCTAATCCTTCTCTCGGTGGTCTAGATATCGAGACCTCCTCATCTCAACGAAAGCGCCCGGAAGAGGCGTGGAAATGCGGGAAACCAGTACGTGTGGATCTCTTTTCCGTCCCTCCGAGGTGTAAGGTGTGGACGACGGGAATCTGCCTTTCCCGCTCGACAGAGTGTGAGCGTCGACATTGAAGCGAGTATCGACAAACTCTGATCAGTATGCTCTCGTAGCATCGAAATAGTCAAACAATTCAATCTATCGATACAGTACTTCCCTTCGAAGGAAATACTGGACTGCATAAATTACGGATTGCTAATGAGGGCGCGTGAACCTCGGTAGCCAGAATCGATAGCCATCGTATACCCGAACATCTCTACGAAACAAAACTCAGACTCCCGTCGACCACCAAGAAGCGAGTAGGATCCTTAGCGATTCGTGACCAGAAATTATTCATCGGCAACAATGACAGAAACAGCCCTTTTCCTTTGGGACCATCCGGTCTCACCTTTCTGTCAGAAAGTTCGCATCGCTCTCCGCGAAAAGCAAATCCCCTTCCAATTCTCAACTCCCAAGGGCACAGGCAGCGGTATCGCCTCTAACATAGACCACAATTTTGCGGACCGAAACCCACGGCTCGAAGTGCCTACGCTCGTCGCCGACGGTGGTGCCGTCAAAATCTTCGACTCAACTATCATCCTCGAGTACATCGAGGACACATATCCTGACAGCGTGCCACTGCGCGCGGCTACTGCCGCTGAGCGCGCGAGAGCCCGAATGATTGAAGATGTTTGCGACTCCCAGTATGAAGCCGCCAACTGGGGCATGGGCGAACTCACGACGTTCCGTCGCACCGAAAACCACGGCGATCTGGCGGAAAAGCTCAAAGCCAAGGCAGCCGAGCACGTCGGTTTGATCCAGGCGTGGCTGACACAGCACTTGGGTGACGCGACATGGTTTGGCGGCGAGACATTTGGGTACGCCGATGTCTGCGTATTTCCATTCGTGAACCGCTCTAGTTCTTACGGGCTGGAACCCAAGCCTGGCACGCCGTTGGGTGATTGGTATGAGCGCGCTAAGCAGCGGCCGAGCGTGAAGTCGGTGTACGACGAGTTTCTGGCGAATACAAAAGGGATGTCGATGGCATATGAGGCTGTACAGAAAGGATTGCTTAAAAGGCAGTATCGTGACCATCGACTGGAATGGATGATCAAAGCTGGTGGGATGGATATCGTGAAGGAAGGAATGGAAAAGGACAATGTTCGGTTTCAGTGGCCTTCTTGATTGGATCCGTCGCTGGTTATTGAGTAACAAAGGAATTTATTTCATGCTTCTAATTATGAATGCTGAATAAACCTACTTCACTCATGCTATGCTCAACAGCCCGCATCACTGCCCCGAGTCTTCAACCCAAATCTCTCAACAATCTGCCACTGGATTGTAGTCCAGATGAATTGTAGACTGCTTCACCTCCAAAACTCAAGGCGCTGGCAATACTTTTCCAGAACAAACCCCAAACCCTATGCTTCCTGCCCCATCACGACCCGCGACCCTCGCCGAGAACTCGACAGTATCATTATCCTCCAGATAAGCTCTATGAACGCTCCCTAGACTCGACTCCTCCGCCATCATTTCATAGGGCTTTGTACCACCCCAAGTCTGCTCGAGCAGACAGCCCGCGTTCTCTAGGTTCGGACCAGAGAGCGTGCCCGTGGCGATGAGATCTCCCGTCCGTAGGGGACAGCCTCCGCGCGTGTGGTGGGCGATCATCTGCGCGAAGGAGAATATCACGTTGTTGGTGTTGCAATCTGCGACTTTATAACGTTTTCCGTCCGCTATGCATAGGTTAGTGAGTATCAGAATCTTTGCGACTGATTTGTTAGGGGTTTTCACCTTCCAGAGTTGCTCGAATAGGAATGTCGTATGCTGATGCTTGTTTCTTCTCCACGAGATAATCGGGGAGCTCGCGCTGTCAAAATTTCAGCCCGTGATCAATAAAGTCAGACTCAAAGCAGTCTATTCCGATACTCACCGGTGTTTCCTTTGGCGCAACCCGAAATGGCTCCAGCGCTTCCGGCGGAACAACCCACGGAGATACTGTGGTGCAGAAACTCTTCCCATTGAAGGGACCCATAACAGTGGCCTCATACATCTGTATATCACGGGCTGACCAATCATTCATGAGGACAAAGCCAAAAATGTAGTTCTCAGCCGAATCCACGTCAATTGAGTGGCCGAATTCATTACCCTGTCCGATGAAACACGCAAACTCGACTTCGAAATCAAGTTTTCGACATGCTCCAGATACGAGTTTTCCATCTACTGGAAATTGTCCGTTTGGTCTGTGAAACGGCGTGTCAGAAACGACGACAGACGAGGCGCGGCCGTTATATGCGACTGGGAGGTTGTAAAAGCAGGGGCATAGTTGCTCGATCGTCACTCCTGGCTTCACCATTGGTGCGCACTGTTCTTGGGGGAAGTGTAATTAGACCACATGGCTCTGCGTAAAAGTCTGACATACGAGCTGGGGGATCATTGACTTACATTCTTCGCATGATGCAGCCCGACGAAGAAATCCGTATAGTCACCGATGGCCATGGGCAGGTGCATTTGAACATTTTCCAACGGGATCAGCGCCTTATCCCGCAGCAGCCGATTGTCACGCAGAGCCTCGCCATACTTTGTGTCCTTTTTCAACAGGTCTTGAAGTCTTTGGCGGAAACGGGAGTGCACAGCTCTTCCCAATGCAGCATACGCGTTCAGATTCGGTTGGCCCAGCGTGAAGAGGTCGAAACCCAGGTCGTCAAAGACGCCGTGACCCTCTTTGGCCAGAACGTCGATGTCCAGCACGAATTCTCCGATCGCCACACCAATCTTCGGACTCGAGGCTGCCACGCTAAAGACGCCATACGGGAGATTGTCAAGAGAGAAATCTGAGTCTTCGTTTATGGGCACCCAGGAAGCCATGATTGATGTATTATTCTTTTTCTCGATTTCCCTTTTTTGATTAATGATTGCTTTTGTTCTTCCTTTTACGGCCACGAGCTTCACTTTTATTTTGCACAGAGGCAAGGACAGTCTCCCACATGAATTCGTTCCATACCACTCCTCGCCTCTATGGCGAACGTCAACCCTATTAGTCGTGATGGTGTGGAGTTTTCCGAGCGTACTCGGTAAACGACTTTTACGACACGGAAAACGAAGCCGCGGCCCCTTTTTACGATAGCCTTGGCATACTAGGACCACCTCCGCAGGCACCGGGTTAAGTGTCCCGACTGCATACATTTCATTTCCACAAGCGAATCTGGGGCATGATCGGGAAATTGTTCTTCGCGGATTGTTAGCTCCCTTTGACAGGTGGTCTAGACTTCTCTTGATTTTGCCTACGGGGTAAGACTCTGTGGAGGTTATATACCCTGGACTGGGTCATGGGTCATGCATTCATCGCCAGCTACCTTTCTAAACCGAGTCTGTCCTCCGTGTGGCGTTAAAGAAATGGAGTCGAAGATTCCTGTCAGCGTACACGATGAGCAACCTCAGTCTGAGAAGGCTCAGTCGCACCACAATGACCACATCCACACAGTGCGCGGAGCTGCACTTGCTGAGGAGGCACATCTATATCGAGGTTTGTTCTATTCTCACTTCCGATGCAGATGACTAGTCTACTGACATGGAGAATAGAGGACAGTAATGGCCGAGTTCTCGAAAGACTCCTCCTCCCTCGTCCGACTGAAGACCCTCGCGACCCTTTGGTGAGTTCTCCTAGCACCCCTCGATCGACATCTGGAAACATCGCTAACTCCCTCCGTAGACCTGGGCACCATGGCGCAAGCACTTGGCCTTCGGCAGCGCCTCCTTCTTCGTCTTCATGTCCAACTACATTACCGTCTCCATCTCGCCTCTGCTCGTCACAATCATAACCAACTACAACATCACCGTGACCAAAGCCAGCTATCTACTCACCGTCAACCTTCTCTTTCTCGGCCTCGGCAACCTCTTCTGGATTCCACTCTCTGAGAAGATCGGGAAGCGCCCTGTCCTGATCATGTGTTCGGGACTGTTTTTCGTCTCCACCATCTGGGCCGCAGTAGCCAGCAGCTACGGATCCCTCCTGGGCGCCAGGATCGTGCAGGGCTTCGCGGCCAGTGTGTCTGAGGGCTTGGGGCCCGTGATTGTCGCGGACGTGTATTTCCTACACGAGCGAGGGCTGTGGGTCGGTGTCAACCTGCTCGCGTTCACGGTTGGAACGTCTCTGGGTGGCATTTTCTCCGGCTTGATCGCCAACGCGAACCCGAATTGGCATTGGGTATACTGGCATCAGGTTTTTCTAACCGGAGCTCTCTTCGTGGTCACGCTGCTGTTCCAGGCGGAAACCAACTTCAACCGTCCGCCGGAGAACGAGGCTGGAGAGGGTTTGCCGTCGTCGCAGCTGGCTGATCTGCGCGCCAGGGCGAAGAGCAGTTGGGTCAGATCGTTGGGTGTCACTTCGTGGTATAATAGGTATGCTAAGGTGTTATCCTTGATAAGCGAAATCCCTCTAAACGCAAAGAACAATCTTGGCTAATGTTTTGCCCCAACAGAGAGTTCTCCATCTGGTGGCTTCTATGGCGACCATTCCTCACTCTCCGCTTCCCTGCCGTATGGTTTTGCATCGCTACTTACGGCGTATGTCTAGGCTGGCTGTCCTTCCAGATCACCGCACAGGGTGCTTTATTCCCCGCAGTCTATGGCTTCTCCTCTCTCGCAGTAGGCAACATCAGCTGCTCGGTAAGTTGTTCTACCAATACCACAACACTTCCACTCCCTCCATCCGATTTTTCTCACTAACACTGACCCACTAGTACCTCGTCTCCTCCCTCCTCGGCTGCTTCTTCGGCGGCCCTTTCACCGACTGGACGGTCCGCAGCCTGACAAAACGTGCGGGCGGCTATTTCACACCCGAATCACGACTATGGTGCATGATTCCGCCGGGTATCTTCGCACCCGTGGGGCTGATGCTCTGGGGAGCCGGGATCGCCAACGGCCTGCACTACATGGTTCCCATTGTCGGCACGGCCATCACGTACGCGGTCATCTGCGCCGTGCCGGGCATCGGTATGACGTACGTGGTAGATTGCTACCGGCCCGTGGCGAAGGAGACGATGACGATCGTCACGGCCGCGAAGAATACCTTCGCATTTGGTCTCAGCTTCGCGGTGTTTCCTTGGATTGAGAAGGATGGCCTTGTCAAGGTACGTGTGTGGCCCTACGCCATCTGATTGTTTATTTTTCTTTGTTTCTCCTGGTTCATGCACACTGTCTGAAAACGGAAGTCTTTTTTTTCTTTTTCTCAAGCGCAACAATGCTCTGGGTCTCCAGCTCGCTGACTCACTCCTTCTTCCTTTTTGATACACACAGGTTTCGGGCTATCAAGTCCTTATCTCAGGCATTATCCTCCTCACCACGGTACCCATGTACATGTACGGCGCACGGGCGCGGCAGTGGACGAATAAATTCGACATCTGAGACTACGAAGGGCTGTTGGAATTTGCATGAAGGCCAATTCGATGAGGGGGAGGGAGACAGAGCTGAGAATAAAGAAAGAAGAGGAAATTTTACTTTGATGCTACAAGGCTATGTAAGCCTTGAGGCTGTTTTGCAACTTTTTCTTCAAGCTGCGATATGCCAGCAAGACTTAGAAATGTTTCATGTCCCTTAGAATCTAATACGCTCCCCCTTCTCAAGCCCCCGGCGTCAGAATCTGCTAGAGCGAACATCACGACACTGGGCCGAAGAAACTAGCGAGGATCTGTGTCAGTCATGCTGATCGAAAACTAGAAGTGTTAAAGGCCCTCGTCCAAGTCAAGATGGCTCGAAGGCTGAAGCGTGCGCTGATTCATAACTTTGAAAATGTTCAACGGCAGATACCTGTCTAGTGCGCTGCCTAGGTCTTTATGCCTACATACGTGACGGGGGGTAAGATGAAATGGAAATCTAGCGTTTTTGGAAAGGTCACTGCATTTTGTGTCTATGAACACGTACAGATTTCGACGCTTTGCGCATCCAGCTATCATCATCCAGAACCGGGGTCTTCAAAAAGTGCGCGTGTAATCAGGAGTGCTCGCAGAGTTCACATCTCTCCCGCGAAGCACGACCATCCAAGACAATTTGAGCGGTATCCGAAATGATCGCTTCAATTCAATGTTTCGACAGCCTTCGCCTTCATGTCATTTGACTTGAATCATAAGGATTTCTTGTACAAGTCGTAGACAGTAGTGGTGTGTGTCATGTTCTGCTGCAGGTTTGAATTGGAAAAGGACTGTCAGTTCTCAAAGATTTCTCGTTTAGGCCCGTATCGAACCGATCTTAATGTTAGTATGTTCCAACCCCACTGACGTGGGCTTTTGTTCATAGAAAACTCCATCGCACAAGGTCAAACTCCGAAGTGGAAACTCAGATGATTCTGACTCAACAAACTGTAAAAGTTTCCCATTGCAACAGCAGGCTCGCTCTTTACTTCTGCCATTCTGACTGATATGCCTTGTCCCTGGAATCTGTCTTGGAAACGCCGCCTCACGTAAGGAGGGAAGGAACCCCATCCAGTGAGGGCGATTTCGATCGAATTTGGAAGCCATGGTGCTGATTTCAGTTCAGAAATTATAAGGTCAATTTTCATCGCGATTGGACTGAGCCATTCATCGAAAATTTGTAACAAGAACAAATGTTTGACATAAATGGAGCCTCCGGCAATTTTGAACCTATTGTAGGTCGCGTCGGGAAGACAGTCCTTAGGCGGGTTGGGGTAGAATTCGTACTCCGAAGAAGGGTCTTGGGACCCCCAGCCTTGGAAGTTCCATTTGATCTCTTCAAACCCTCGCCCAGCAGCTTCGACAAACGTGCGCTCGTATAGATTCAGGTCGGAGAGACTCAGGATCTGGCCTTCTTCCAAAGAGTGTACCGAAGTCGTACGGGCGCTCTTCAGTTCCAAGATCATATATTTCTTCAATATTTCATTCAGCGACTGTGAGCCCCGCATCATGCCAACTTGAGAAAGTACTTCAGCGACGTCGAAGATGCCTGTATTGTCGTCGCGGCTGAGCAAGACGCTGGAAATGTCGACTGTTCCTCCACCAATATCGACGACAACATTGATCGATTTACGCAAGTCTTCCCAACGGTGCTTGTTTCTAACGGTATCATACAGCGCTGCTGATTTTCCTTCCGATACCAAAAACGTTGTGTCCGGGAATTCGAGGCTCCGCAGTATTTGGCGCAACGTGTCTTTAGTGCCGGTGGTCCAGAGGACAGGTACTGAGACTGCAATATCGGTGAATTGGTGGAAGAGGAGTTCTAAAGCCTTGCCATCAATTTTCTCCTTTCGAGCGACATCAGACTTGACTAGGCGCAGAAGATATTGAAAGTATAAGCTGACGAAGTCTTGGATGTCAGAGACATTGACTTTTTCATAGGTCTCTGTCAGTGGGTTGAATGTCCGCAGTGGGGGGACCAGACACTGGAAGCCCTCGTCAAGATCAAGAGCATCCCAGCTATCTCCAAATAGAACACGCCTCATTGCCGTATTATGGTGGGACCGAATATTCGCATTCAGCCAGACTCGTTCCTCGTCATCTCCGCATAATTGGCGTCCCTCACGGTCGACGAGACCGACGAGACTCAACTTCATGAAGTCAATACGTGTGATGAGCTCTGGACTTGTCGAGATGTCTCGTATCGGCTGATTGTCCAAGACGACTGTGTCAAGTTCAATGCCTCCAACTCCTTTTGTTTTGAAGACTTTGACAACAGTGGGCAGCCTCTCAGATATGGATTTTGGACGCTGACACTCAGCTAAGGATGTGTTTGCAACGGCAGAATCCCAACAAAATGCACTGGTAGTCGAGCCGAAGTCTATACCAACTTTGAGTCTCCGTCCCTTGAGGAGATGTTCCATTTGTTGGCGGTCGTGAGCGGTGTGCCAGTGTGAGGTAGCTTCAGCGGCGCCAATAGATAACGAGTCGATGTCGGGCAAAGACATGATGCTAGGGCTCTCAATGGATAAGAGGGAGGAGATGGTCGAAGAGTAGTTTGAGGCAGAAGGAACAGGAGACGATCAATTGGCAGGGCGAGAGGAAGAGTAGGAGGAGGAGAAGAAGAAGGAATTACTTCTAAAAATCTCTGCTTTCCAGACCAAAGGAGGTGTTTGGGGAGTCAAAAGACGGAGAGTTTTGAAACGGGACTTTTGAGACAGCAAAGGACTATGTAGGAAAAGAGCAAGAGAGAGCAAAGAGATGACAAGAAGGAAACAAGAGGCAGTGAACATGGTGCAGGCAATCAATGAATGGTGAAGTTGTAGAGGTGCGGCACTGGCGGTCAAACTCCCTCAGATTCAATTCACGCTGAATCATTTCACCTTTCACCAATGGCACAATAGTCAATGTAAAAATTTCAATGAAAGATGAGTGAGTGAAGCGAATAGAGTCAAACAAAGAAAATCGGTTTGATCTCAATCAGTCAGGATCAGAATTGTTCTTGCCACCGCCGCATTCAGCGATTCTCTCTGCATTGACCACCTTTTAATCACACAATGGACAATAGTCTGGTCAGTCCTCGCTCATCTATATTAATATACTTCCTTTCCTTTCTTCGTTGCCCATATCAGAAATCTTGAGTCTTTTTCTCCCTCAACAACTCCCAATTCAGGTTCTCATATTTATTTGCTGCCTTGAACTCACACACATTCGTCCATTATCGCCATGGTCAACCCAAAATCCCTGCGTTGGACACTCCACGCAGAGGGGCTGCTCCTGCAATGGTTGAATGAAAACAAAGGTCCTCGGGGAAAGCTCTATGAAGACGACACAACTGCATTTAACGAACTGCTCGCAAGCTTCAAAAACGACTTCTCCGAAATCGAACACTTCCCTCTCTCTCAACGACCGGGCAAGATCCGCAGCAAAATCGAGCGACTCTGGAACAAATACAAGCCAGCCAAACATGAAAAAGCGGGACCAACCATTCTCTACAATGAAGGAACTACTGCACTTGACTGGAACAAAATTGGCAGCACATACGACGAAGTATGCGATGCCGACACCCTCGACGCTCTCAGACAGCCCGCCACCCGCGGAACACCTTCAATCAGCAGCAGCGCAGGCTCCAAGCGCAAGGCTGATGACCAGTCTCCGTCCACTGCCGATTTTATGCCTGATGGCTTCAGTCCTAGCGCATCCAGAGCCGGGTCGCCAAAGCGTCAGAGATCTACTGAGCCTACCGACACTGCTGAGCCTACCGACACTGCTGAAGCGGAATTATCAAATGATCTTCCAGGGACCCCAAAGTCGTCCACAAATAGCCGCAGCCCAACTCCGACGGGTTCCGAATCATCTGGCTCAAGCATTCACTTTACTACGGGAATCCCTATCCCAGTAATAGATGAGCCTAATTTTCGTCCTCCTCCTGATCACGAAATCAACCCACTAGCAATTCCAACACCCCCGGTCCCTGCTTCTTCAGGAGCTCAAGCACCCAGCCAGCCATTAAAAAGTACAGACACCCACGTCATCCCAAACACGTTGCCAAAGATCACGCTTCTCCTTCAGGACAGGCTTCCAGAGCCCCAACACGGGGCATATATCAGCTTGCCTGTACACTCCAACATCCGTACAGACCTCTCCGGATGTATATCGAGATACCTCTCTGGCTACCACATGACTGGCGATCAACCGTGCTTCTTGAATCCTGCAGTGATATACCCTGAGGGCCTTCGCAGCCTGTTAGCATCGGTCCTTGGCGGGAGCAGCAATGGGATTGAACAGCGCATGGTTCGATTTGCATCTGTTCAACAGACTCAGTTTGTGGACTACGGCGAGATTTTTAAAGCTTTGGGCGGTTTTGCTGTTACCAAATGGTGTTTCCAAGACTTTAACCAAATCATCGCCAATAATGTGTGTCGCCAACAGCTTGCTTCCGGGGTACTCCAAGAAACACTACAGAAGTGTAAGTCATCTATCAACTATGTTGTTCTCTTTGAACTCGCTCACTCCTAAGTAGATCTCGATCCTGACGTCGCTGCGAGAATAAAACAGAAGCTTGTCGAGGAATACGTTGACCGCTTCATCGCCGCAGAAATACCTGCCCGAGCCGAGAAGATGGCGTTGGAGTTATTCTACTATTTCGACTTCCTTCTCCCTCGCAACCCTGCAGCAAGGGCTAAACATCACACCGGAGACATTGAATCTTTTCCAAAAACTGACCCCTTCCCTGAAGAGGAATGGTCTTTGTCAATGAACTCTTTTGAGCCACCAGTTGAGAGAACAAATTTCCTCAAAAGTCTCACAGAAGTTTTCGAAAGATGCTTGACTTGGCGGGCAGAGATGCATAAGCGGACTAACGAGGACTGGTACTTCAGTTTTGCCAAATTCGGAGACACATACAACAAGTCAGAACTTGTAGCTTATAAAATGGGGATACACCATCACGGGATGCTCCCCATATTATACAAGAGACAATTTGAGCGGCAGGGCAACAAGGATAAAGCAGCCGAGTGGGACAAAGTCGTGATGCTGTGTCTCTTGCCGATTGTCTACCGCCGACACCGCCAGAACGAACAGGAAGCTTTCGGTGAGTGGGAGCTGGTGGTTCAAGGAGAAGTCGTTGTGAGCAAAGAAGATAATAGGTACCGTGCAAACCTTGCACGGGGGGATCAGTGAAACACACCAGCAGGCAATTTGAAATCGGGACTAAGAAAGATGGGGGATAGGAAAGGCGGCGAATACCCATCCGACATCCTCGCTGAGAAAACGGAGCTGTCAGGGGAAGGGGAAAAGTGAGACAGTATCAAACGACATCGAGGACGGAAGAAAAAAACTTTCAAGATCTCACGCAAAGTTTCAACATGTGTTCGGGGAAAGAAGGCACAAAGATCAAAGCCTCAGACGCACAGCATCACGCAGTGGCATCTCCATACAACTTCCATCATATCTCTGGCCGAAGAGAAATAAGCTGCATAGTACAGTATGACATTACCATACTAAGATACCAGGTCCGGAGACCTCTTTTAGTCAAATCAATACACGTGGTCCAGAAACCGTGCCGTAGGCATTTTCCGTACTTAAATTATAGCTAGCTGTAGGTGCCGAGGATGAACTCGTTTTCGAGGTTTCCTAGTACGTTCGTCTTCCTATTTCTATCGAAGGGGGGGAGTGCAATCGTCGGAAGCGGGCGAGCAGTGCCAAACGAGAAAACAAAAGGTGACGCTCGAGAAACGCTGCGTCCGGGGGTTGGGGACTTCTTTTGTTTGTTTGTCGAGTTTCTGCTTTTTGTCCCATGAAAACTCGGGGGGCCATTTGCGGACAAAGAGCCGTTTGGCGGTGTGGTCAGACTGTTCATTCATTGTGTTATAGAGTTCCAAGTCCACATACGTTGAGGCGAACAGAACTAGTTAGTTGCATATGGGGCGTATTGTTGTGCAGCCGAGATAAGTACTGGGTATGCCGTCGAACATCTAACTAAGAACCCTGGCAGCCACGGCTGTCATGACGGAGCTATTCTCCCTGGGCTCTGTTTATTTTCAATACCTAGACGTCGCGTCACCACAAGAAGCACCCGAGGCAGTGTCTCTAACATCCAATACTATGTACCCGCGCTTGTCAATGGCCAAGATCATCGAGCCCCTAAATTGCGTGAGCCTCGCTACCGTGGAGCATTTGGGCTTTGGCAAAACTCTTGCCCAAAGACCTTTTTTTTTTCTCAACATACTTGCAGCCCTGACAAATTGCCCTCCTCTAGGTACTCACATCGCGTACTTCAACGTCCATTCTCGGGCAGTCCTGTGATATTCAGCCCGGTCACGCAGATACAGCTTGGCGCTTGGAAACCAGGAGTCCGGAGGCGCATACGGATCTGTCAGCATGCTACTGATGGTCAACAAACCTGCTCAAAAAAAGAAAATCACGTCAGTCTTTGAAACGAAAAGTATTTGCTTCAGAAAAAGAGGGCAAGGAAAACGAGGAGGCATTTTACATTTTCCTATTGTCAAGGCTGAGCTCCACTGGTCACGAAGAATGTCGAGTGAGATACTCCCAAATTCGTTGACATTGGTGTGGAAGATCTTGGTCGTAAATTGAATACTCGGAGGTTTGAATGGGTAATCCGATGGAAATTTGATATTGAGAAAGAATATTCCACCCGCATAGTCTGAATCCGAAGGGCCCAAGATGGTGGCATGCCAGTGAGATATATCGTCGTTGCCGGCATACGGTCCAGCGGAGGCTCCGGAAGGAGGATCGCGTTCGAGGTCAGCAAGCTCCTTATATATCCTTTTCTCGACGCCCGTTCTTGGCTTGGGCCTTTGCGATTCAGCAGGGATTGTTAGTCCTGCAAGGGCCGAGGACTGTTGTGACTCCGAAACATTCATGTTAGTCTCATTGATAGCTCCTATAGGCTGGTTCGAAGAATTTAGCGCTGTGTCTCGAGGGTCGGACTTGCGTGTATAATTGTGGTCTGTGTTGCGCGACACAGATGAAGTGATATCTTTCGATGCTGAAATCCTGGACTCGCTTGGTGCGACTATCTGCTGTGGGACTGAAAATTCTCCGGCGCCATTAAGGCCGTGGGATGTTGCAGCGTTGAGCTTCGTCTTTCCATTGCGCGTCTCGGCACCTAGACCCGGGGCTTGATCCGAGAGCAGTTTGACAATTGCTGTGTGGCCGGCGGCGGCGGCTGCGTGGATTGAAGCGTTCATTTCGACGTCGTTCGCAGCCTTGTCATACTTGAACTGTAACAGCAGCTTGCAAGTGCCGATATGGCCATTCTGCGCCGCCTTGTGGAGCGGAGACTGTCCAGAGTAGTCTCGGAGACTGGGGTTCATCCCTCGTTGCAGCAAAATTCTTGAAGTCGACTCGAAGCCTTTAAGAGCAGATATATGCAAGGCGTTTCGACCAAATCGGTTGACCTTTTCTGGGTCGGAATTCGCCTCTAATAGAAGCAAAGCCCCAGCACTAAAATCGGATTCTGCACAAATATGTAGCGGTGTCTCTCCAGCCACGGTCATTGTATCGACTTCGGCGCCGTATTGTAGAAGTATTTGTGCAAGCTGCATATTTCGATTTGCAACTGCACTATGCAACGGTGTCCAATGGTCCGATATGGTCCTTGAGTTCACATTAGCACCTCGTTTGATCAGAAGACTGGCAATCTCGGGGCGGTCATTTGCCACCGCTTCATGCAAGACGCTTCGGCCGCCTTGAGATGTCAAAGTAACCTGAGCACCTCTGCTAAGTAGTATGTCGATGAGCGTCCCATTTCCGGTTTTGACTGCCTCAATAAGGGGCCTAGAACTTCCAGTGCCATCGACTGAAGCTCCAGACTCGAGCAAAAGGAGAACGATATCCTCGTGACCAGCTTTTACTGCCGCACACAGGGCATTAGAGCCACTGCTTCTTTCGTCCACCCCGTGACCATGCTCAAGTAAGTACTGGCACAGGATTTTCAGGCCACAGAATGCCGCAAGCCATAAACTGGAAGTGCTTCTCGGATATGTCAGGCTATAGCCATCATATCTATGTGGAGATAAAAACAAGACCTGACAGCAGCTGTCCAGTGAGCCGGGTCTATCCAATAGCGTTATGGCGAGGGACTTTACGTCCTGATGGTCCTCGAGGATGTTTCTGGCGTGGTAGCTCCAATTCTTTGCTGCGTATATGAGGAATGGATTCTTGGCAAGGCGCTCGTCAAGGTCGGAATCAGCGAGACATTTTCCAGAGCTAAATTCTTCAAAGAGGAGATAGACAAAACATTTCCGTGATACCTCTGCTTGCATGACTGAAGGAGAGAATGGTGGATTTTGCGCAATAAACACTTGAAAGGTGTAGTGCACAAATCTAACCGTTTTGCTTTCCTGGTCGACCGTTATGATCCCACCACAAGAGCTGATAAGTGAGTCGACGTCGCATAATGCTTCGGGTTCTAATTTTGTGTCGTCAATTTCAACTGATAGGGCACATTGGAGCTCCGCTAGGCTCAAGGGCCTCGTTGCTTGTGATAGCCAAGTGAAGACTTCTTTCGCTCTTTGGGTTTGACGGTCTGGCTGAGAGTAAACACGGGAGAGCAAATTTGAATAGGCCGAGTCGACATCTTTCGGGAGACTGGTCAATGACTTTAGGACTCCCCGAATGCTGTCTTCAGTGGCGATATGGTTCATGTGCAGCAACCCCAGCAAAAACCTGTTAGGCTAGTAAGAAATCTAAATCAGCTATTACCAGTCTGAATTTCAACTTACATTCCATTCGACCTTTGCAAAATGGTTCGCTTGATGTCCTCGTGCATTGTTGGTGAGTTGGACAAGTGTCGTTGAAGCATTGGCTCGTGCTGAATTCGGCTGTCAATATACAAACCCAAATCCGGTTCCGAACATAGAATTTGATATAGCGAATGCTCCTGAAAGTGAGGCAGATACGGCTTCTCGTGACGAGATGTTGCAAGGATATTTATTGCTGCCAAACAAGGAGCCAACTCGTCAAACACCTTCAGGGTGGACTCGTGATCACTCTCATCCACAGCGTCTATAACGAGGAAAATCTTGTCATGCTTGATTATTTCTTTTCGCAGCAAGTCTGATACCTCTTCTATGCTAGGATTTGTACCCTTCAAAATATTCTGGTGGTACAGCTGAGCAACATGCTGATCAATGTCTTCGTGATTTGCGATCTGCATCCAGATACTGGCCAGGATGTTAGCTGGGGTTTGCAGAGCTTTGTTCTTGTAATCGAAGAAGACGCCGGCAATCTTGGTTTTTGATCCGTCAGGAAATAGCTGCCGAAGATACTGAATTATGACAGCAGTGTGCATCGTCTTGCCGGAGCCAGGAATGCCCGGACACCATAGCTTTGTTCCCATGCCAGACTTCCAAGCCACGAATTCGGCAGCTTGTAAGATATCACGGCAAGTTCCCTTTTCACACCTGGCTAAGATATCTTTCTGAGTGGCGTAGAAATTCAGAGGGGACAGCCACGAAACAATGGCTAAGCGCTCGGTCGCTACAGAATACCAAGATTAATCAGCCGCACAGACCACAAGCCCACAAAGAGATCTTGACAAACCATTGATCTTGCTTGCCAATGCAAGAATTCTGTCGCCCGTCGCAGTGGACTGATTGTGGATCACAGGTATTGCGTCCGTGTTTCTCGTAATGTCCCATGTTGTAGAACTCAATAGCGCAGTCAACAGCGAGGTCAACGGAAAAAAGATAGGTAGTAAGCTTACAGGAGATCTTGCTGCAAAGCTAAAATGACAAAGGTCTTCGTCCGTTCGATACACCCCAGGAGCTCCATGCACCTTTTCTTCTCTGAAGGCCAGGCAAGCTTCTGCGGTAGAACCCGAAGCTTGTGGCGGATCAAATTTTTCTGTGCCGTGGATTGACCTAACCTTGCTGTCAACTCCGAGAGAGAATTCTCCAAGGTTGCTAGTTGACCCGAGGATCCGCTTAGTAGGCGCAGGCTGACAGAGCTGCCGGTGCTGCGTTGCTGAGCCTGAGTCAGTTTTCCTTCCAGCTGGAGCAAGAGCCCTTTCAACGCAGTTGCCTCGTCTCGCAGTTGCTTCCGACTTTTGGAGCTCGTTCGCACTTCGTTCAAATAATTAATGGAAGCCACAGCAGCATCGATAATCTGGATCAGGCTCGCGGCTGCTCCAATGGCCTCCATGATAAGCTTGCTGGTCGGAGATCCTTGATTGCAAGGTGAGAAGTTTGATGGGCGGTCCCAAGTACGAGCAAAACAGGCATCCGGGCGATGGCAATTGCTCTCCAACCCATCTCAGGACGTAGCAACGTTGTGTGGATGCATGTGTTGATCACCTCTACTGGTGCTGAATGGCCATGATAGAGAGCTGCACATGATTTTTGTAACACCTTGTAGTAGAATGTGAGTCCATGTGGCTGAAATATAGGCAACTTTTACTTGTACGTCTCGCTCTTTCCAGGTGCTCTCGCCATCATCAGGGCTGTGCTCAGGGGCTGCGCTACACCCAATTGAGGTTCTCGACTTTCCACCGCCAAGCAAATCCTCGTCAGGCACCTTACAGCGTCTAGCTTGATCGTTCCAAGGGCTGCTTATCTGGACCAGTGGTTTTGGCTACCAATTGCTTTGCAGGTCTGCCTCGGAAGGCGCACGTCTAGAACTTTGCGACTGAGTGGGCGTCAAGACGTTCGTGTGGCTTCACTAACCAAGCTGCGCCCCTTGTGGCTGAGACCAAGGGGCCACGGACTCGCGCGCGGTGCTCCAACTTACAGATCTCAATTAAATTGCTTGCCACCTAATCCTTGGTCTCTGTGAGCATGGTTTTCAAAGCCTTCGCACAGCTCTTTGAGTAGGATTTCTTCGTCCCAGCTTCACTGCCACGATTTCTCTTGATGATGTCGTCGGTACTCTTCTTCCCGGGCGCCAAGGGTCTACTGATCGGTGCAAGCGGCTCGAGTCCTTAAACGGATACAAGAGTTACAGGTTGAGTACTCACCCGCCAGTCTTCACTTGTTGGTGCACATCAACTCCAGGTCTGATATACCCCGGTGTTTGATAGTCGGCAGCAGCAAAGAGATCTAGCAGATCTATGGCGGAAGCATCATATCTGATATCTCGAAGTGTGTGTGGTACACTTTCCTGAATGTTCGGACTGGAAGCTTCCGAATCCCATTCCACCGCCAGTGGTCCTTTTATAAGTTCTAACGTTTCGGCCATTGATGTCTCAGATCTGCTGCGCTGAAGCACCTCCTGATCCAATTTCCGCGGCATACCACTGACAGGACACCAATCAGAGCCGAAGCACAGGGCAATGCAGATCTCTTCTTGCAGGTCGTGATCAGTGAGCGAAGCCCACTCGACTTCCAAGTACCCTCTCTCCACCAAGCTGACAATATCTATGCGGTCAAAGTAGACTACTTGCGCAAAGTCTTTTCTGCTGGTCACCTCTATTCCAAGGTACATTCCCTGCCGTGAAGCCCTGTCTGGCGTAAGAGCGGCAAGGGTCTTGCCAATGGACTTTATCTCAACAGAGTCCGCATCGAATCGGCACTGAAGTTTGCCAGTAAGTGTGTTCGGCAGATCCCCTGGTTTAACCTCGTCTTCTTCGAAGTAGAAAACAGAGGCAAGCAGACGGTTCGCAATTGCCTTCACTGTGTGGCTATTCTGATTAAGCTGGGCTAATGCCAGAGATTCCAACTTTATCGTTGACTTGACGTCGTCAAATTTAGGATTTTCTTGCCCTAGGTCGATATTAAGGCGACGGTACCTTTGGTCAAAGTCTGAAACTTCTTTTCCGAAAGCCCCACGCAGATCTTTGATGAACCCGCTCCAGGTTGATTCTGCATCCAATGTAAGCAGCATGGTCCTCTCAAGGCGTTGCAAGTATGTCGGGGTTTTACCGCTGACTGTACTCTCCATTTCTTCGCGCCGGTCTCGACTGCCTGTACCGAGCGAGAGAAAAACATCATGAGGTGCAAGTTTTGTGTCGGGCCATAGCAGCCTCGATTCGTGCATAGCTACTGAAACTGGGCAGTTATATCCTAGACCACCGTCTAAGAATGTATAGCCCGACGGCTGATGGAAAAATGGCTTGAACAATACTGGCACCGCCGATGTTGCTCTGGCAGCTTGCCATATCAGAATCTCGTCAGCTCGTCTGTTAGGTCGAAGAAATTGATATGGCAACTGTTCCTCCGCCGAATCTGGGCGGCCATAGTTCGCAAAAACAACTCCTTTACCGAAGGATGTGACGGCAGTCACTGCAACCTTTGTGTTTCTTCCTGTGGCGGCGACCTTTTTATTTGTTCTATCTCCCGCGGCCCCAAATAGAGGTCGTTGTCCAAATGCTGTTTGCAAGGTTTGCTCCAGCTCTCTGGTATTGTATCGACTTTGGTTCGTTGCTGAGATGAGAAAATCAATTCCTGGAATTCTAGCTGCGCCACGTTTGGAGAACGCTTTCCGGCAGAAACTCTGGAATTGCTGAATGCCTTCTTGTACACTCCAACCATTAACTCCGAGGCCAAGGGCGATGATACCTCCAGTACTAGTGCCAACGATCAAGTCAAAAAAGGCTTGGATTGGCAGGTCCTCCCCTAGATGTTTTTCGAGCGCTCGCAGAATTATCAGCTGAAGTATGCCGCGAACTCCACCCCCGTCCAGCGCCAGGACTCTGAGGCCTACGCCTTTTGGTTTGATGGTTGCATGCATCAGCACAGGCCAACGGCTCCTGTCGTGTGAACTACCTGGGTGGTGAAGCGGACATTCGTGTAGTTTGAAAACGGATTTCGTTATGTGCTCCCCATAATCAAGCGCGCAATAAGAACATATGGCATGACCGCAGGGCAGCAGGTGATTGGGTACATTTACTAAGCATGAATAGCATGCAAGATTGCTCTGAAAAGCTCCCGCGCCGCCCAAATGTCGGTAAAGAGGCCTTAGAATGTATTTTTTGTGGATCATTGCAACATAGCGGGAGAATATATCATTCGGTCGTGGAGAGCCCATCTTGAATGTGATCAGAAGAGCTTTCAATGTTGACATGATAATGCCATTGAATATGGACTGACATTCTGGAAATGCATGTCTCGTCTGCCATTCACCCGTTGCAAACACCTTGCCATTTTCGAATTGATGTCCTTTTGTCGAATGAGCCAGTCTGACGTTAGCACAGCGGTCATTGCTTCTCAGGTCCCTGTACTCGCATCGCCAATAATTGTCATGAAAGACCCGGAGAGATTGAGTGAGTGAGTCATTATACCGCCACAGTAGTTTCTCAGCCGAGTCAAAAGTTCCATTCCGCACACTGTCGAGCAGAACACATGAAGCGACCATGAAACCCAATTCACGGAGGAGACTAACGAGGTCGATCTTATCCTTCCAAACATCTGCAATCTTTGAAGCCAAGTATACAAAATGTTTGGCAAAAGTTGATATTTCACTACCTGTGAGCGACGCTTGTTGTTTGGAAAAGTCGAAGGGTACGTCTCTTTCAAGGGTGAAATGGTCAAATATTGATTGAACATGAATGTCAAACTCTTCTGCCGACAGTTCGGTTCCGTTCTTGAGCTTGTCGGTATAAGAGAAACGAGCTAGCGCGCTAATTTCAGAATGCAGTCTCTCTATCTGCTGGCTGAGTAGGTTGACTCTTTCTGTGTGGGGAATGTAGATAAGACGAGCGCTCCTGTAATACTGGCTCAACAAGTCTTCGACACTGTCGATATTTATTCCTCGGCTTCGCCAAGCAGCTGCGATCGATTCCATGGTTGCATCGTGATCCAGCGAGCTTTTTAAAGCGCTGAAGAAGTTCTTGGTCGAGGCATCCATATCCCATGTGGTTGGATCAGAGTCGCCGTCACGCTTGTTTTGTACTACGATGAGATGTGGGAGATTTGACCTATTACATGACGCTTCGTGAGCTGTTTTGATTAAGCGACTGATATCCAGCGCCAAAGTTGTTGGATTTATTCCCACGAACACTACCACGTCCGAAAGTGCGTACAGCAATTTCTGGTATAAGTGCGATACCACATATTGTCTGCTCCTGTTCACTTGTAGATTAGGCCATTGTATAAGCCGGCGTGACAAGTGGTTCTGGTCCCGAGCCTTTGTAGCAGCCTCATTATTCCGCATCCACCGCGACCTAGCACCAGTAGGGGCCGGTGTGTGAACGGTGGGGACCAGTATGCGAAGGGGGTCTTTCTCGCCGGCTTTAGGACCCTTGAAGTCACTTATGGAAGTTGGCATCGTGCTCGTGATTTGTCTTAAAGGTGAATTCATGGCGCCAGCAGGACCGATTTCACCACCGTTAAGGCCTTCACAGTCTGTGAACAGGATTGGTAACTCCGTTTCAAAAGACTGTGGGTCTGCGTAAAGATGTACGTCACCAGTAGTAGGTATAGCGGCATTTCCATCCATCATTCCTGCAACAGGAACTTGTGATTGGGTATTTTTGGGAGAATGGAGCCCAATCAGCAGTTTAATTATGGTCGATACTCCAGCCCCAGTCTCCCCTCCAAATGAAACCAAGGCAGGGAATCTGGATTGCTGGGTCTCTCGTGGCTTTGTCATAAGTGCCGCTAGACGACCATAGTCGTGAAAATTGAGACCGCCATGCTGGGCGGGACTGACACTGAACCAAGTGGTGTCTTCGTCCTTGAGAAGTAACAAGGCCTGTTCTTTGTCGTTGGATGCTCCTTCCAAGATGCGGCGAACTGTCCTTGCCAGTATCACATTTGTCTTCTCGTGTTCTCGGCCAAAGCGCCACCCGCGGCGATGTGCCGGTTGTATTTCCCAGCATTCATCGCAATAGACAACATCACATGCTTGACACAGATAGACTTCTTTTTCAAAGGAATGTTTATCGCAAATTTCGCAGAAATCCTTGTCATTAGAATGAACCGAACGAGCTCTCCCCTCCATGCTATAGTCTTCTGCTTTCGATGCAGTGCCCGCAAGATCGATACCCTTAGGTGCTCCAAATTCAGGCATATGCTGATTGACTGCGTCGCGGAATTGCTGTTGATATTGCAAAGGTAGCTCATCGAGATCATCATCAAAAATATCAATCTCAGCTACTTTGTCCCAAACAGAGTCCAGTTCTGTCTCCGGTCCCGCGGTGGAAGCGGTGGAAGCGGTGGAAGCTGTCAGAGAGTGTGGACGAATAGTGCTTTGGAAACTCGGATATCCTGAAGGCGACTGAGCGCTCTCAGAATCAACAGATTTGTTTTCATTGACTAGTTCTTCGTGACCTCCAAGCAAGGCGTGGGTCAGAGGCAAACTAGCTTTGGAGTCGATGGGAGTTGTAGTCGCAGGTCGCTTGATTGCTGGTGCAAGCCGGTAAAGGTCTCCAACGAGCGAGGCTACAGCACCGCAGGCAAGCCTGAGGTCTGCATCGGAAGCTGGGTTATCTGAGCTGTTGTCGTCGCTCGAGCTTTCACTCCCTGTGAAAATCTCTCCAATATCGGTGGCTGTGGCCTCAAGTGACGATAGGTTGAAGATTATCTGTGATTTCAGATGAGGGGCACCGTGCAGGCGATGATTAAGTGATTCAGAGCCAGTATTGGCGACGCCGGTATTGGCTGCCCATAGACGGATTCGCCCCAGTTCATCTTTGAGAAACATGGCAGGACCTGATGGCAGGAGGGAAGTTCCTTCAGACGATATCAACAGATTGAAAGCGGCTATGCAACTGCGGAGGCCTTCTGCCAGAGCATCATTGTCAATAGAGATGGACGAGACTGCTCGTTGCAACGATGACGACGACGCTGGAGACGAGGCCATTTGGGCGGGCCTCTGAGATCTGGTGTTGCAGCTTCATTCAAAGAGTAGTCTGAGAGACTCAAGATGACCATATCGCCGAGGGCCGGAGACGCTGGCCGTTGGGGCGAGCTCTAGCTTTGATGTCAACAAGAGACAGTGTATGAGGCTGAAGGCTTGATGGAGGATTTGAAAAGAAAAGCAAAGAAGATATCAGGCTGGCGGCACGATCGTTCTTGCCGTGCCTGTCAATGCAAGAGCGAGCGAGGCGGGGTAGTTGCATACACCGCGCCTTGCTTGGCTCGACAACCGCCACCAGCTCCGTCTCCAGCTCAATTTCAGCCGCAAAATTCACAACCTTCATCCTCTTTCACCTCGTTCTCGGGTCGCTGTCCCCTGAAAACAACGGATGGAGTCCACGCTAGATTTTATCGCGCTCTGGATGACCGCATCGTATCTTTATTGCTGAGTGGTTGTCCGTTGAAACACAATCATGGTGACCGGTATCGAGACTGTCGGCCTGGTCCTAGCCATTCTTCCATTATTGATAAAGAAAGTCGACGACTATGCCCAAGGATGGTCCACCATACAGGCCTTCCGGGGCAAGGCTCATCGTTTGGAGATGAGGATGTATTCTGGTAGACTGGGTGCCCAACGAGCCATTCTGACAAACGCCGTTGTTCTCCTGGTGGCAGACGCCGTTGACAAGGATATCGACATCTCCCAGGCCCTTCAAGATCCGACTAACTCTCTTTGGCGGCAACCCTACGTCGAAGCAAGGTTAGGGTGGTATCTGGGGGCGAATTACCCTGTTTTTCTCGAAAACATGACGGTCGTCCTCGAACTATTGCGGGAGTTGGAAGAGAAGCTTGGTTTGAAGGACACAAATAATGCATCGCACGTAAGGAGCCATCCTCACCCCTTATCCTGCAAATGATGTTCGTATTCAAAGCGAGCGTGCATTGATCTGCAAAATTGTCGAGAATGAAGGATACAACCGATGAACAATCGGGCAACCCTGGCTGTCCAAACGCGCTAAGTATCCATATATTGTATCCCACAGGTGCCAAAGCCAACAGCAAAGGGTCTAGTTCAACGCCCACTTTAACGACGTCATGATTTGGTTTCGCTTCCGTTACTGACCGACTTATAGGGCTCCTTCACTCAAGCTTTCAGTCGGTTCCGGCATGTCTTCTCCCGGTCCGTGTACGACAAACTCCTAGAGAATATCGAGGCTGCCACGTCGGCAATGCGCATGATGACAGACGATGCGGTAACCTCGATGATGACTCAACCAAAGCGTCATATTGACAAACGTCTCCTCGTGTACGCCAGAAAGACTCGGAGATATGCTGGCACGTTGCACAACATCCTAACTCAAGGCGAACACTGGAAATGTCTACCAAACCACGAGCATACGGTCAGCCTCAGACTCGATCCGAACGGTGCACTTGGGACGGACTTTGGAAACCAGGCAATCTTTCATTTGGCGGTTCTGACACACCAAAACGTGAACATCTGGGATGGCCAAGAACTCGAGATTCAATCCGTTGACATTGGAAATCAAATATTCTCAGAGAACGACTCAGCTTAGAGTCAACCAGAATACTCCAGCCTCATCAGTGAGTGGAGTTCGGGTTAGAAACCCGGCGGCGAGCAATCCGAACCCGGCGGTCACCCAGTCGACAACCCCAGCGGCAGGTAATTTGAATGCAGTGGCCTCTCAACTTCCACTTCATTTTCAGAATTGCTGTTCCGCCCTGGTAGCAAGTGGGACTACTTGTTCTGACGGCGATTGTATGGGTTTTCTCAAAGACAAATATCCGTCAGATCATCGTCACGATATATACCTCATTGGAAGAATCACCAAGGATCCCAGTCCCCAGCCATTGGACGATTCCCTCGACCTCGCCGTACATGATCGCACGTCGTGGGGCAAAGACCAGCACTATCTCTCTCGCCGCGGCAACCGGCTCCGAGTTGCTGCCACGTTGGCCATAAGCCTTCTACACCTACAGGGAAACTGGCTCAAACCCGAATGGCAGAGTAGCGACATTACCCTGACCACACCGGGGCCAGATCCACCAGGCCAGAAGGCGAAATGCACATGGCTGGAGTTTTCCTGGACAATCCCACGCACACAAGACCCACAATCTCTCAATTTACAACAATCCAGCAGCCCTCTAATCCGAAGTGCCGCATTATTTCCCCTAGGCGTCGCACTTGTTGAACTCGCTCTATGTCAGAGCCTGGCGATGGTGTACAAGGAAGAAGACGCCGACCGCGTCGACGATGTTGCCAAGCTCAAGACCGCTACGCGGATGTTGGAGTACGTGGCCAACGAGTTCGGACTGCCCTACGAGGGAGTGGTCAAGCAGTGCCTGTACTGGCAAGGTCCATCGCACAGCGACATGGACAATGAAGAGTTCCAGAGATCAGTGTATGAAGCCGTCGTTTTTCCGCTGATACAGTCGCTCAGAGATTTCGAAGGTTGGTCGGAAAGTTGAATCGACACAGGCGTTTGGGAGTGGGAACCCCAACGTCTGGAGTTGAAGCTGTCCTAGCAGTGGCGGACAGCTGCCTGCCGGGATGGTATTTGTCCGAGTGGCACTCCAGATACAACTTTGTCTGTATCTTGCACTCTATATGTCCTGTAAATCATGAGCCATGTGACCGTTAACGTAGCAATATATACCCCTATGATACCACAATGTTTAGCAAATGACCACTACTTTTTATCAAGTACGACGGGGCATGTGTGGAAAGTAGCGGGCTGAACTTTCTTAACCCTACCCCTGAAGTTTCCAGCCTTCCTTCCTTTCTTAAACTTAATCAACCGAAGCAGCCCGATCGCATTTCTTGCTCAAATTGATCTCTTCGGTCCCAGGCAAGGACCTAGCCGAACGAAGTATGCGAACACGCCCATGAAAACCGTCCCGAGACGTTAAGAGAATGCAATCATCCCTGCCTGGTTAAGGATCAGACATTAGATGACTATTCGTCGTGAGGCCCATCTACGTACTGTATCGTTTCCGGCCCCTTTTACTATTCAACTCCTGCAAATTATGAAATCATGAAAAATGGAAATTTTAGTGTGGGCAATTGGTTTAATTGTGTTGGTACAATAGATTGTGGTTCGATGCATCTTCTCACTTCGCTTCGCTTCATATAACTTCACCTCTCCGACCTCTCTCTAACTTCTATGCTCACACCGAGTTCAACCAGTCAAACCCACATGTCGGGCATAGATCATTGTCGAAATGACTGTGCTCGTCTTCCTCCATGTCGTCATTCTCTTCTTCAGACCGCCTCAAGTCGAGGAAGCTCTGTACCACCTCAGGGGCATTTATCAAATGCTCCGCGGGTTCCCAGCTGTCCTCTGAATCAGGTAAATCAAGCCAGCGGACGAGGTATTGTCGGCCGTTGTTGGTCTCACGGACGTCGAGAATGCGTTCGACTTCGTATTCCTCCTCGTCTTCATCAGTCTCGATGGGTTCAGGCGATGATCCCGGCTGGCTTGACCGAGAGTCGATGTCGAGGTCGACATCAAGATCTAAGTCAGCAGCCCCATCCAGTTGGAGACGTCCTCTGATGTTTGGAACTAAAGCATCATTGTCAGCGGGTCCGTACATGTCGGAATCTTCAGAATCGTTGTTTACCTCTGCCAAATATTGCCGCTCGATTTCAGCGGCCGCCTCTCGATGTGGGGCCTCCACAAATGCAGAGACGCCCCCATCGGCATTCAAGAAATGAACTGGTGAGACTGGGGGAATCGTGAGGGCCAAATCTTGGTCGAGAAGGCGCGGGTCGATGTTCTGGTACAAATCGTCTTGCTGCGGTGGTGTAGGCGCCCGCGGTGGAGGTGGCGGTGGCGATGGAGAGCGCTGACGAGGTTTTGAAGGTCCAGCAACAACAGGTGGAGATGGCGGTGCCTGAGCGGTAGCAAAGATGAACGCAGGAGGAGCGGGAGCGTTGGTCGATGCGGGAGGAGGAGCGGCAGCGGGAGCTGGGGCTAAGGTTGGAGCAGCCGTAGGATGCTGAGGCGTGAATCGGGCAATCCATTCTGCGTGGGTGAGGCCATCAATCTCATCGATCTTACGATCTCCTGTTGCTTTCTTGTGGAACCATGCCGGTGTCATGTTGTTAGGCAGCTGGCGCCAATCCCGAGGATCAATTCCAATTCCAATGGCCATGGCCAGGGTCTGTAGACGCTGTCGCAAGGCCATAAGAATCAACTGGCGCTCTGAAGGGATGCGAGGTGACGGTCCGAAGGATCGCAAGAAGAAGTCGAGCGGCAGACCGCTGTCCGTATAGCCAGTAACAGTGTAAAGATTGGCATGAAGGACCGGTTTGAGGAGGCGGTTGTTGGGCAGATCGACAACCATGCTAGTATTGAGAAGGATCTGCTCACGAGTTACGCTGTCCATCAGCTCGACTTCGAGAGCTGTTGGCTTTTGTCTTCCACTCGTCACAAGAGGGGTCTGGATTGTCTGTCGGAAGCGGAGCCGACGCATGTTCAGGGCGGATTGGGCGGGTGGTCTTGCACCAGGGCGTACGTTCAGACGATTCAAAATGTCCTTCACCTCTAAGCGGGGGTCTAATCTCAGCCAAATCTCCAGTGTCACTCCAGAAACATCCATGCCAACCCATCTAGGAAGAAAGCTAAAGTATCTCAGAGGCGTTCCATCATTTCCGAGTACAACCTGGTTAGTACTGATATCATGCAACTGTGGAACTGAGTACTGCCCTAAGGTGGTCGGCGGGAGGTTTAGGGAGAAAAGGATTGGGTGTAGGTTGACGCATGTCACTGTGTCGAAGGTATGAGGCGATCCAGCACCGTTCGCAGGACGAGCACAGATCTGGTCTCGGATGTATGGCAGCTCCGCCTGCGGATCGTAACCAATATCGTAGAGAGGGTATGGGGTCTGGGCCGGCGGGTTTGGGAGTGTTGCTGGCACTTGAGGGGCGTATGAGGCAACCACATGAGTAGCATCGACGTTGAGCTGTTTTCCAAGCTGGCTCAAGACCAGTGGGGAAGTCATTTTGATTTGATTTTTTTGCGCGTTTCCAATGCTCTTGCGGGTTCTTCGAGGTTTTTGTGTTGAATTGGGATAAATTCAAGTCTTGAAGGCCTCTGATCAATATTTATAGAGAGTCGATGAGACTCTCAAACAATCGTGCTGTAGAATTCGTTGTCGAGCAAAGACAGAGATCCGTACAACGAAGTGGTTGAACGAACATTTAGTTTCATCGAACAAGCAGTTGTCTTGTTAGAACAAAGACATGCGCATTGTTTTCTTTCTTAGCCGCGTTGTTTGAGCTGCCTCGACTTCATCAAGCTGGGTGCCAGCACTGCGCTGCGATTGTTGCGCGGTTGCTCTGCCATTGGTGATTCATGCTTCTTCACCGAAGGGATAGTTGAACTTGAGGAGTCCGTTGAGCCCACCCACCCAGCCATCATCACCGTCCGGTCCAGCATGGCTTGTTCGCATGATACAAGGGATCCCGCCGCCAGTGAAAGCTCCCGAATCCGATTTGATCTCTTCTCCCGATACGCGAAGCTCAGTACCGACTCCAATACCTTCAGTTCGTCTCATGCCGTCAATGCTAACTTCAACTTCTCGACCTCGGTTCTTCTCGCTGAGCTTCAAAGTAATAGGGGTCGTTGCAGGTAGAACAAGGGGTCGGAAACTCAAGCTTCGGGCACAAATAGGGGTGAGTAACAAAGAACTGACTAGTGGATGGACAATGCTCCCACCACTACTGAGACTGTACGCGGTGCTTCCGGTAGGGCTGGAGATGATCATGCCATCAGCGACAGCTTCAGTGAGGAATCTACCTCCGACATAGACATCGACTATGGCGAGGTGAGGATCTCGACCTCGATGCAGAATGACTTCGTTCATGGCGTAAATGTCGTGCAGGAAGTCTTCTTTGCCGCCCCCATTGCTGCTGAGACGTTTCCCATCCGCATCAAATACTCCGACTTTTAAGCGTTGACGAACCAAGACCCTTGCACCTCTTGTTGATCCCATGGATTTTCCATGTACCGAAGACCAACCTGTGCAATCGCTTGTTGGTCCAGAAGAGGCAGCAGAGTTATCTCCTATGACCGTATGGCGTTCCGAAGCAGCGCCTGACATATATACTTCTCGAAAGGCTCGTTTGTACTCGGAGAATTTCCATTCGCTGAGAAATCCTAGAGTACCCATGCTGAATGAGAGGATCGGTGGCACATGTGAGGCCGTGGCAAAAAGAGATGCAGCGTGCAAGATGGTACCGTCACCACCAAAGGTGACGACGAGGTCGACTTTGCCATCGTATTGTCGTCTTGAGGGCTCAGCTGGTGGAACAGTGAAATGTTCCCCAAGCGATTCTGGATCGACATCATCTGAAACCCGTGGTTCAACTATGATGTTGATGTTTGGGTATGTGGAGGAAACGTGCCGGCTGAATTCCAAAAGAGCATCGGTTGTTGAAGCCGAGCAGTCCTTCTTGATGAGCAGAATGTTCCGGGGCGGTTGAGACCATTCAAGACACAGAAGTTCTCTGGCGGGAGTTTGCTTGAGGCGAAAAGCTGTTTGAGCCGGGAGCTCGTTTAAGAAATGTCTTGACGTTGAGAGATGAGAGACATGGGCGCGGGCGCGCCATGATATTGCAAGTGTTGAAAGGAGAGGCGATCGTACTTGCGTCATTCTGTTTGCTTGCAACGCCGTTGCAGGGATGAAAAGAGATTGAGAGGCTGGCTTTGTGAATGCATAAAGCATTGCTTTGTGTGGCTTCATTGTTGACATAATGGCGAGCAACCTGGAACTCCGGCTAGTACGTTACTGACTCTGGAAGAAGTTCAAACAGACAAATACAAACATGCTGAACACAACACAGCACAACAGGAAAACAGTCTATCGCATTCAGAATGATGACTGAAAGAAGGAAATGACCACCGTGAAGGTTGATGGCAAAGGCCATCATGATCATGACGCTGAGTTGCGATTGCTCCAGCTACTGCGGAGTGTAATCGCAGCGAAAACTACTACGGTCAATCACCACATCCTTATCCGCATTCTACTTTGCTCCTTTTTCCCGGTTCTGTACACCTTACAACAGAACAAGCATGATGCTTTTCTTTGTTCAGCTTTCTACTAAACATGTCACGCTCTCGTGATCCTCTTCTTAGCATGGTCATGACGATGAGTTATGCTGTTCGTTTGTAGCCAGTATCTCATCTTACCTACCTAGGGAGGTCGTGATATCTCTCTCCAACAAGGCTGAGATTCGAGCACAACAGGCACGTCATTATTGCTCTTCCATGATTCGTAGTGGTCGTTCGTATCCAGCCAGAGTTCCTGCTTCTTGACACTTTTAGACGCTTCGTGACTATTCAGTATACCGTTGTCTTGATCTGGAGGCCTTTGATCCAGGGATTGACTGACCGACTTGTCACAAGATTCCCAGCTAGGATGGCCACTGCCCAAATGCCTACCTCTCCATTGCATAAAGCAAAAATCACCTCAGTAGAGCCACTGGTCCGTCCACCTAACATATCTCCCGCCCAGATCTTAAATTTCACTAATCAGATCTTCAGCCCCTCTCATCCGCGAAATGGATCACACTGAAGAAAATCACCTACTTAGACCCCTCGGGCGGCACTCGGTTGTGGGAGTCCGCCGAGCGACAAACCCGCAGCGAAGGCAGTGACATCGACGCCGTGGGCATCGTGGCCGTGCTCAACGAGGACCCGGACGCCACTTCTACCGAAAACAAAGGCCCAAGCATCCTACTAGAGAAACAATTCCGCCCCGCCGTGGGCAAAATCGCCGTCGAAGTCCCCGCCGGCCTGATCGACGCGGGCGAATCGCCCTCCGAAGCCGCGATCCGCGAGCTGCGCGAGGAGACGGGCTATGTCGGCACAATCAGCTCTCGCGGTGACGGCGGCAGCGCAGCGGAGGGCGTGCTGATGTTCAACGACCCGGGGTTCTGCAACACGAACACGAAGATGATTTTCGTGGACGTGGACATGCGAGATCCGCGGAATAAGGACCCGAAGCCGGAGCTCGAGGACGGCGAGTTCATCGAGACGTTCACGATCCCTCTCCGCGAGTTTTGGAGCGAGTTGGGCTGGTTGGAGAAGCAGGGGTACGCGATTGATGCGAGGGTGGCTACTTTGGCGCAGGGTCTGGAGATGGCGAAGATGTGGAAGGGGGTGGTGTAGAGCATTCTCTAGTAGATTTGGGATGCCATGGGATGAGAGTGCCTTGAAATCGAGATTTGTAGATTGTTAGATGCCCAAATCCTATTTGATGAAAAGCATCTTTCTGTTCAACATTGGATATCTTCTTTTTCTCTATGCCCGAGTTCCCTTCGCTACAAGGATATCAAGAAAACAGTATTTCCTTTCCCGTCCTGCAGGAAATCAAAGAGCATTCATCGTCTATAAATGCCCGTGCCCCAGCAGATCCGCAAGAGGGCCAATCCCCAAGCCATGCCCAGGCTGTCCCTCACCACATTCAATTTACTGCCCACAACCTCCCGCCAACCCACCGCGACCTCGACGACCGGGATCTTCGCATATTCGGCCAGCATCAACATCTCGACATCGAAGATCCAGCCCTCCATGTGCATATGCGGCACGATCCATGGCAACGTAGCTCGTGAGAAGAGTTTAAATCCACACTGCGTGTCCTTGATTCTCGCCGTGGCCGGGGGCGTGAGCAGCCAGAGGAATAAATGAAACGCATGCATCAGGAAGTTGCGGAGCTTGCTTCGCTTCACTACCGCCTCCGAGCCGACTAAATGTGCGCGCGAACCCACCGCGACACCCCGGCCCCTGTCGTCTTCGATCTCTCGACAAGCAGTCAGCAGCTTCTCCAGGTCCGAGAACTTCGAGGCGCCGTCCGCGTCGGCGAAGATGACGTACGCGCCACGCGCGTGCCGCATGCCGTGCGTCACGGCGCCGCCTTTTCCGCGATTCTGCTCTAGTGAGATCATGCGGATCGCACCAGGAGGGATCTTGACGCCCCGAGCAGAGCGGTGTGTCCACGGTCCCGAGTCGCGGCGTGGGTTGGGAGGGAGGATATGTGCCCGCGCGAAGGTCTGCGCTGTTAGGAGAGTGTTGTCTGTGGAGCCGTCGTCGACGAGGAGGATTTCCCAGCCACGGAGGTTTTGTGAGCTTTTGGAAGATGATGTGGTGTTTGCGGTCCCGTTGGCTTTCCTGCGGCGGGGACCGTTCTCAGTAGCGGCGGTCTCTGATATGCTCTCCACGTTCAGTGAGGTAGAGGATGTGCCGTATTCCGTCTCTAGAAAATTGACAGCCTCTTCCAACATGCCCGTCAATCTGTCCTCCTCATTAAATGCAGGGATCACCAGCGAAACCAGTACATCTGCGGGTTCGATCTCAATATCCTTCTCCGGTTCGATGTCTGCGTCTGGGTTCTCTCGTTTTGCTTGGTAGAACTTCCGTAACATGTCGTCGTACCAGCATGGCAAAGGTTCAGGGTCTGTAACATCGCCGGTCTTGTCGAATGTGGTAAATTTCTTCTCTGAAGGGAAGGGTTTTCGCGGGTCCGGCACGAAGAGGTATATGAACAGCCAGACCTACGAGATGAGAAGTCAGTATGCCGCCCGCGCGGTTGCAGCGAAAAGGGTCATTTGCGCACCACCAGCACAAGTACAAAAGCAACCCAGATCAGAATGAACGGCACGAGCCGCCAGGTCAACAACTCGTCATTCTTAAAGACGTTCATGAAATGCCCGCCCATCCCAATAGGGCGGTCCAGCCCAGAGAAATCCATGATGGGCGCAGCCGCGGCTGCATCAGTGAGAGGTAAAGAACGTAGGGACGGTAGAGGTCAGGTCGATTTTTATGGTAGGGACTGTAAACGGAAGTTCAAGGCCATGTGTAGGACCAAGGGCAGTGTAGCGTGCGACCTCTCTGCAATCAATATGATCGTCGTTCGTAAAGACAGATTTACTTCTTTCAGGTCGGCATCGGCGAATCGGCATGCGACGTAAACAACGTCAGCCACGATAATCAGGAACCAAACGACGAGCAGGCTGTGTACCTTTTTTATTCAGGTGCTTTAACTAGTCGTAAGAAGTGGTGAATTTGCTTATAGCATTTATCATTGTTCTGTTTCTACGCACTCGGAAGGATCGAGCACTTGACAACAGAAGAAATCCTTCGCAGCCTTCCATGAATATACGATACAGCTCAACCTCATAACCCATCAGACTCAATCCCCATGTGTCCCAATCATCCCCGTGATGAAAACGAAGTCGACCCTGTAACCTTAGTCCACGCGCTCTCTAGTTTGCTTTCAATCAACTCGTTGACAGGCTCCGTGCCGACGCTGCTAACGCCGACCCCTTCTGATGCCTTCAACCCACTGTCACCATTATAAGGTTGATTTTCCTCCAAATTCTGATCGAGGTTGCTGGCATAGATAACCGCTGCGAAGGCTTCAAGCTCTTTTACTTCCGCCTCTGCTTTAGACACATATTCATTGGGTGGGTTGTTGCCATTGCCGATCGCGTGTGCCTGGCGTGTGATAATTGCCAGCACATTTGCCAGTTTGACTCGAGGTTCTCCTGGCACAACAGTAACTGCCGAGTCCAACTCCTGAATTCGAGGATGTTGTGCGCTTGATATCGAGGAAGACGGAGAATGTGGTCTCGGTTGAGGGTAGAGTTGTTCAATGACCCGATTATCGATCAAATGTGAGAACATCGACCC
Source organism: Cladophialophora exuberans (assembly GCA_030068005.1). NCBI lineage: Eukaryota > Fungi > Ascomycota > Eurotiomycetes > Chaetothyriales > Herpotrichiellaceae > Cladophialophora > Cladophialophora exuberans. Next base: position 183,626 of record JANSVK010000014.1, read on the forward strand.
AAGCAGCAGGGTATGGATCCGTGTAAATGTCGGCGAGTCGATCAAGTCGGCCGTCTCATCAAGCAACTGGCGCAATGGCCCTGTCGATGTGTCGATGTGGATGGAAGCGTCCTGAGCTTCACCGCTTTCAGATTCCGGAGAAGTAGCAGGCGGAGTGATGACGCCAGACTCAATCAACACCGCTTCCTCCTCCTCTTTAGGCGGAAGCATGTATGGAAGCCATCTTGTTGCATATCTTTCTCGCTCCGAAGCACCTTCAACACGCTTTCGCACAGACAGAATCAAGTCACTCAGCCTGGCTGCGGTGATTCCCTCGCTGGGAGAAATGCCTCCGAAGACCTCCTCAACCGCTTCCCTCACCTTTGTGAGGATTTGTGCATAGCCCTTATGCAACAGAAACCATGAAAAGGTCAAGTATCTCCTATTCGTCTCAAAGTCGTTTCCAAATCCTGCTCCTGCGCTTCCGTCGTCGTGATCTTCCAATGAGATCGAATGTGCCCTGCCGGGAGGTGGTGGCTGGGCAAGTGATATGACCGAAGACAAATAATTCAGCCGACCGAGCAGATTCAATTGTATCCTCGTGAGTATCGTCAAAAGCGATAGACTGTAAATCAAGGTAATAGCTCTTGTGAGTGAAGTGACCTTGACCTCATTCCATAATTGAGCCTTCGTTCGTCGGGGTCCAGAAGACTGGCTACCATTGAGTGGAAATTGGCTAGCATGTATAAAGCTTCCCGTCTGGAAACTGGATATACTCGCCGTATCGCCATCATGCATCGATGAGGCTTCGGATTTCCCTTCTCCTGTAGCACGTGCCAACCTTTCGGCTTTCTTCTGTTGGAGCTCGTGGGTCAATTGTTCGACGGGGAGATCATCGATGATGTTTTCGGTGAGGGTAGGAAGAAGAGCAAGGACGGTTATGGTGCAATCGGTTTGGTTCTGTTCGAATCGACGTCGGATGCTGCACAAGTAGTCAGTACATACTGTCAATGTAGCAGGAAAATTGTTTGCCTTACTTATCCTTCGCAATTCGGTCCATCTGCATGCGCTCTCGCGCTTCATTAATCTTCCCAATGACATATTGGCCCGCGAGATATGTCGCGCCGACCACACCAGCACCGACGGCGATTCCAGTTCGATGCCGCTTGAGCCAGCGACGTGTGGCTGATATCATTTTGAACCACAAGGGACGGAAAATGCACCTTATCTCAGGTACAGATTGTCGCCGGGATAGGACATGATCGCAAGCTATAAGGCGAGCGATAGACTGCCCAGGATGAGCGCCTCGGTCAGAAAATCCAGATATAGCGAGAAGAAGAGGGTGAACTGGCAAAGCTCGATGTTGACTTGATCACATTTGTCGAATCTAATGGGGATGGGATGTGGCGGTGCCTCGGCTTGAATGAAAGGCTGGGACGGGGAATCAAAGAAGAGGAAGACGCTTCGGCAGGCTGGTACCGGGAACTTGCTGACTTTGGGCTCCCTAGGCATGCTTAGCCAATGAGATGTTTAACCATGGAATTCACTACGTAACCTGCAGCGGGCATGGTTTGTCGTTAAAGGAGCCTAGCGAACCATGCCGGAGTAATGCCTACCGTGCCATTTCTAGCCGTCCATGGCCGCAAAGCCCGCCTGGACCCCACCATTTGCGAAGGGGAGATTGAAAGAAGTTTCAGCAACCTCATCATCCTCCCTTTCTGGACTCTTTTTCTTGCAAACAACAGCGACATGATCACCTGCGCACGAGGCGCGTTTGTCAAGCACCTGCCAACGGCCATGTCTTGAACCGAAGCTCAAACGCAGGCGCCACTCTGCTGGCTGCCATTACATCTATTCCCTCCTACTCCCCTTTGAGCGCCAAAAAATTTCTCTACAAACGAATAACCCCGCCATTGTAACTTGAACGTCACCGACAGTATACGTTTGCGCGCAAGCAGTTATCACTCAGTGACCATGGACCGAGGTCATCGTGAGTACGATATTGAAGTCTTCGCCGACCAGACTTTCGTTAGAGACATTGTCAAAGGTGTGTGTTGCGCGAGCAAAGAGCCCGTCGACGCCCCCTCTCCTAGTCAAGGAGACAGAGTTCTGACAGACTCTCGATGAGATGTACAGGAGTCCTCCATACAATATTCTTCCACCGTTACTTTCCACCAATCCGTCCATCTCTATACACTCCAACAGCCACCTCCCTCTCGCACACGCATACCTCATCGCACTCGCAACAATCCCTCCCCATCACACTCCCTTCCATCCTCGATCCTCCCGAAATCTCCACTGCGATTGACTCCCACACGAATCTCCTTATATCTCAACTCACACCACAATCCTCGGCGGGCCCTAGCTACACCTCAGCCGCTGCGGGTGGATCAAGAGGCGAAATCGTCGTGCGCTTCTATGATCGCAAGAGAAGAAAGGGCGGCATCACCACAGGATGGCTGGGGAGGTTAGGCGGTGGAGGACAGACGGAAGAAGAAATCTGTTGGGAGGAATGGTGCGTGCAGGTCATCGTTGCTCGACCTAGAAGTGAAGCAGGTGAGCTCTCTCCATTTCGTTCAAACATTCCTTTTTCGCGGTGCGCGTCAAGGAATTCCTCGTTCCGTGTACCGCCAGCCCTGCTAACCAAGTCCCTGCGCATATGCGACAGATCGAATCAAAGTCCGCCGCGCCATGGAATCGTCTCTACAAAAGACGGCCATGAAGATTGTCGCCATTGTGAACCGCGACAAGGATCATATTCCCCCAATCACTACAAGCGACCAGAACCCCTTCCCTTACAGGATTTTCGTCAATCCCAGGCAGCAAGAAGGCGCTGAGGGAGGGTTCTTGGGAGGATGGAGCTGAACAGATGATTTCAATCATCGTCCTTATTTCGGGTCTATTTGTATTCCCCTCAAATCCACGGTGGGTCGACCCCGAACCAAAAGTGAACAGCTGGCAAATATAACCACTTTGCCCTTACAAAAAATAGAAGACGTATAGAAACAAAAAGTACAGTATTTGATTTTCAATTTCCGCGAGCCTTTCCATTGTTTCTACTGCTAGAATCAAGCACTACTTTCCGCCCCAAAGACAGATCAATGGGTCATCTGCTGCGAAAAACACTCACAAGATCAACGCAGGTCTATCGAGAAAGTTCATGAGAATACTCGCACGCCTCCAATAACCATTGCCCTCCAAGAATAGTTGTTGCTCTCATAGCCCACTCCACACAGCTCATTCTCCCCCCTTCGTCATGCTTGGTCCCGCCAGCGCTCTTCTGTTCTTCGTATCTCGGTCACATTATCGCATCAAGGGTATGCGCATTCCGTTGTCATTTCTGTGTTGTGTCGCGTCAAGAGGTAGCGATATCCTTTAGATCCCGGACAAATTCCCGGTATGATTGTTTCAGTCGTTTACTGGCTTTTGAAAGCAGCATCGGCCTTGCCTCGGACATCGGCGGCGGTGGTGCCTGCGCTGGAATCAAAAAAGCGGGCGAAGATTGGGTGAAGGAGGGATCGGAAGACAATTTGAGCGCCGTTGGTGACGGGAAGAGCCATCCACAAGATCAAGATGAACTTGAAGACGTAGTAGAATGCTGCGGACCAAGGTTAGCACATGCTTCGGGAGGTGGGGTAATACTGCGAAAGACTTACGGAACCAGTAGACAGCATTGATAATGCTCTCAAAGACGGTCAGGAAGGCATAGACAACCCAGTACTACGATAGACGTCAGTGGGAGGTCCCGGGAGATATCGGAAGTCACATACTGTCAACCATTGAGTATCATCAACCTTGGAAGTACTGAACAATGCTTCCATAGAGTAATATCCAGGTATGACGAAGCCGGCGAAGTTGACGAGGAACTCGCCTCCGATGTTAAAGAAGATGAGGAAGAAGTAGAGACCGATAAGGCCGAGGAAGACATAGACTTTGGGAACATTGGTCTGTTTCTCAAAATTGTTGAGCATGGGATATTTGCTCAGCTGCAATCACCATCAGTTAGCTCAATCCCATCTTCGAGGTACTTTGAGACCATTTCTCTGCGGCGTAGATGATATACAGCTTGAACTGTGGCAGGAAAGTGGGAGCCTAGTTATGACATGTGCGCACTTACTTCCTTATCGATCTGAGAGATCTGGTGTTGAGCTTTGTCTTGGAACGACATGTTGAAGGCGGTGTGGGATAAATCCTCAGGGGGAGTAGTTGCAATGTGCTGGTGGGTGGGATTGAAGGGTGAAAGTGGGTGAGGCTCGAAATGTTGGTAAGTTGGAATTGTAGAGGATCCGAAACAAATGTGCGAGCAGGAAGTGCAGTAGTTGAAATGATGGAGTTGGTGGAAGGGACTCAGGGCAGCAGGGGGCAGATGACGTTGTCACTCTGGCTTCAACTTCAATTCGTGATCATGCGATGACAGAGTGTGCGCAGCTGCTGGTCATTGCCCAGTGATCACTTGAAGCACTGGCACTGGCAGCTGCCGCAAGGCCTGATCTCCACCGCCTTTTTCCGCGGCCCAATAAAGTACCACTGCCTTTCGGAGCCACGATCCCTCAACGTAGTGAAATTCCATGCCACTTTGCTTCACCGTTTTCCTGGCTTTCCTTCGGGTCGCCCTGGCAACTTGAACTCGTCCATCCAAAACACACACCATGCCATTGATTGCATCGCCGACACGCCCAAGTTGAAGTGACCCATCACAATTAAGCCCGAATTGTCATCGGTGGCACATCTTCACCACATCCGGATCTTCATTGAATCTTCCCTACACGCCTACTCATTCAAATTACACGTCCCACCTCGTCACCTCGAGATCCGTCGCCTTCCATCTACGCCCCAAATGTTATGTTATGATCGCTCGAATTCCCCAGTCAACTACTTTCACAACGTGCTCATAACATCCAGTGCAACTATCTAGGTTGCCAACGACTTGAGGACGCGAACCCAAAACGTGAGACCAACTCGTTTGTTGATTCCATGACGAAAGGCTAATCGGTATACAGTTCGACATGGCGCAGTCGCCGATAACCTCCATGGAAGGGACTCCAGACTTGAAAGATCCTCTACCTCCAAAATTACACAGAGAAAAACCGCGCGCGAAATCGCGAGCATCTACAAGCAGTCTACAATCTGTTGGTGTTGGAAGCGCCTTTCAACCCGCGCAGCAACAACATACACAACAACAGCCGGATGACCCGGCTATACCTTTAGATCAAAACAGTTTCTTCTTACAACACGGCGCTCATCAGCCTACTGCGATGTACGAACCAAATGCAGATGAAATGTTAATGCACTATCAACACAACATGTCCGCGCATCTGCATCAACAAGCCATAGATCCTGCTACCGGTATGCCGCAACGAGCATTCCAAGACATACAACAATACCCTATGCAGTATCCCCACGGCTTACCCACATATCCTGTCGGTCATCAACACATGCAACACATGCGTCATCATTCTGAACAATTCGAAGGATCTCCTGCTCCAGAAGACTCCAACAACGAAAATGGTGGCGCCAAACGAAGAAAAGGCGCAGCTTCGAGCGTGGCCAACGATCAAGAGTTGCGACGACTCTTGGCTCAATATCAAGGCAAGACTTTGAAAGAAGTTGCGGCAGAAGTTCAAAAAAATGAAGGTGCGGGAGGAAAATCCGAGAAAGCAAAACAAGTCTTTGCCATGCTTTGGTATGTGTTTTGACATCGCGTTGGCTTCGCCACTAATAGATACAGGCTACAAGAGAATTGTCAAAGATCCTCACACTCAGTCCGCCGAGACCGCGTCTTTACTAGGTATACTGAACGCTGTGGCAATGAGCGCGTCCCAACACTCAACCCTGCATCGTTTGGGAAGCTCGTCCGTATTATTTTCCCTAATGTGCAAACAAGAAGATTAGGAGTACGAGGCGAGTCTAAATATCATTATGTGGATCTGTCGTTGGTGATGGATGATGACGATCGACCATACTCTGCACCGATGGAACGACCAGGAACTTCGAGCGGAATCCAGCATGAACGAACCGCTTCAAACGTCGAAGCAAATAAGATCTTCAAAGCTCACATTTCACCTCCCCTTGACCGGCCCATATCACGGGCAACCATGGAGACCGCAGACTTCCCTGCTCCCAGCGCTGCTTATCTATCCAAAGAAGTTGAATCCCTACCAGAAGATCTACCTCCAACCACACATACTCAAGATGGCAGACTGGATTGTAAATATATCAACACTCCCACCATTCGGTTTCCGATCAAGACGATGCCTGCAAATGTGGTCGCTGCTTTGCCGTCGATTCGAAACCACCTGCCAGGCAGCATGGCTGCATACCTAGGAATGCCAACAAGCAATTCGCTCTCTCAGCCAGCTGCTTCGTCACAAGATACACCGATTGATTTTCCCGACATCCACCCTTATCTCGAGGGCGAGACATATGACAGAGCCATCGCACAAGCGTTGTATCATCTATATCGGTCATATTGTATTGATGTTATCGACGCATTCCGCAAGTGCAAGGAAAAGCCATTCTTCAATCACCATTCAGCATTCAACGGCAAGATGACAGTCCCTGTGTCCAAAGTATTTTCAATGCCTTGTTTGGCTCCTTGGATTCAAGAATGCGATATGCGAATGTACAAACAAATCGTTCGATTCATTGCACCATTGGCATTACAAAACGTCCCAGATGTGGTATGGAACGTGTTTGATCGCATAGGATCCAAATTGGTTGGTCACCTTATTTCAGCATTTGAAGAAAAGTGCCCTGTTCATGTCATTGTTGCAAAGATTGGACCAGCTACCCGATTTGTCAACGTCCTAAAGAAGCTCAAAGGAGCGAATGCTGCCACACTGCAACTGAGTCGAATGCTGGAAGATCCACAACAGAGGACTCAGATGTGGCTTGACTTGATGTCTATTGTTGACCCCGATCAGCTGCTAGAAGATAGCATGCCAGCTCCAGAAAGTACGGAGAAGGTCCGAGGGATGTTGAAGCTCGATATGAGACCTCTTGTCGATCCTGTTGATGATGCGCTGGTACATGCCGCTGAAACCGACCCGACAAGCGCATACGCCAATTTCCTCCACGATGACTCGATCGTTGACTTTGGAATCCTGTTGCCCGAATTGAACGATGATCCTAACTCATTGCTTGAGAGATGGGTGAGTTGGCTCGAGAGACTTCCCCAACTTTTCGACGGCCATCATCCTCAGTGCATGGTCAACTGGCATAGTCGACTCTGGAGAAGTGTCATGATGCAGATGGGACGAGGCGGAGCTCACAGCTATCAATCATGGTGGTTTGTCGAGTCATTTACCACCCAAATGTTGGACTGGATGACACAAATGGAGGGCTTGTTGATGGATTCAGAAAGCCAAAAGACTGCTGACGACCGTGAACAAGAGAAACACAAAGAAGTTCAATCTCAGCCCGATGACATGTCTCGCGGCATCAAGCGAAAGAGAACCGAAGATGCTGACAACGAAGCAATTGGGTCAGTTGCTCAAGGTTCTCTGGCAAAGAAAATCAAGAGCCCAACTCTTCCGCCTGCACGACTAGAGGACGATGGTACCGCTCCGGTTGATGACGATGCCACAGATGCAGATCTCGACGAATTACGACGCGGCGGCCCTTTAGATCTACCTAGCTTTCATACTGGCTTGACCAGTCCTATCAAAGGTCGACCAAGTGCAGCGAATGACGACAGTGGGATCGACCTTGGATTGGATGTTGATGTTGAAGCTGAGAAAGAAGCTAGGCGATTCAATAAGCGAGACTGGCTCCTTAGCAGCGATCCAGCAGATCCAGCAGCTATTGGTCTCGGAGTGTTGGCCTAAGCCGCAAGCAAGACATGGTCACGATGGGGGAAATACCGGTAATACTAATTACACGACCTTGGGAGTATGGATTGGGGATTTGGCCACGAGAGGATCTAAATGAACCTACACGATGACACGAATGGGTGGCTAAAGGGAAAGGTTCATGGGTGGCTTCATTGCCAATGATATATGTCGAGGGCAGGCAGCTCCGGTGTAGTTTGGACATGATGGAGCTTTCTATTCTGTCTCTTTTCTGTTTTGTTGAATACCCCCAGATTTCGATGGAATGGCTTGGTGTACCTCTTTTGGGTTCTTGTGCATGAAAACTTTTGCTGGCATGGTTCAACAGTTGTGAATGGCCAAAAATGATTCGAAGCGTGTTTCTTGGTTGTTTTTGAAGCAGCTTGGATAGTGGCATTGGTATTGGCAACCTACCTGGGTAAAACCAAAACCCTTGGAAGTACTTTTTCTGGGTATTCGAACAATTCAATTTCTTGGAGTTGGTATTTTAAACTGTGAGCTGAAATTGAGGCATGTTGAATTGAACTGGTGTTGTTGCTGGTTCAAGGTTGGGTGTAGCGAAAACCAAAAGGCAATAAAATTGTGGTTTTCGCCAAATTTACTAAATATTCAAAACGTCAATCCTCACAACCTCCACTGTTTGATACATCCCTTGTCTCAAAAGCTACCACTGTTTATCGTCTCATGATCTAAACAAATTCTGCGTCTATGTATCCTCGTTAGCTACCTAAAGTATTTCATCTCAGCGTCCAAGAAATAATGGCAAAGCGAGCTTCCAAAGCGGCAAGCAATGCCTCGAAGCAAAACAAACCACCAGCGAGTAGCTCAAAACCAACAGAACCACCTACCACCACCAACAACACGACATCCCATACCATCACAGCTACCTCTAGGAAGCAAACTCCCGCATCTGTATTCTCCATCCTGCGCAGATCCAAAACCCAACGCGCGTTACAGCTCCTCGTGCTCGCCGCTCTCTCCGCCCCCGTCTCCCAACTCAACCTCTCCCCCGTATACGGCGAGATCCCCGCCGCACACTACCACCGCTATGGCGTGACGGCGTCTTTCTTGCTGGCGTACCTGCTTCGCGGCCACTTACCGGCCTGGATCTCGCGGATCATCACGCCCTTCTGCTTCTGCGTGCCGACGATACAGTTCCTCTTGTTTAGATTCAGTTCCGTGCTGGGGAACCCGTTGGGCCCGGTCGTGACGGAGATGATGACGTGTTATCCCCTGGTGGTGCTGTCGGTGCATCACGCGATGCAGTGTTTTGACGAGGTCTTCAGCAGCAGTGGTGGGCAAGGCGGCCAAGACTCCTCCATCGCCAACGACGCCGTCCCCTCCATGGGTCTATTCATGCTCTTCACCATCATGCACCGCGCGAGCAAGAGTTTCATCACTTCGATGCGAGGAACAGGCTTCCTGCGCTCTCGCATCGGGATGCAATTCATCATCGCCTCCCTGTACGGCATGGCGGTGCCGAACAGCATCCTGTGGCCGTCCCTCTCGGCCGTCGCGTTCACCATGGTCGCGAATCCGCACTGCGGTCTGTCCCGCACGACCGAGGTCTTGAACAACACCCTCGCGCTGTATGACTATACGTTACTTGAGAGGCGGGAGTCCGTCACGGGATATGTCTCCGTCCTGGAAGACAACAGGCAGGGGTTCCGCGTCTTGCGCTGCGATCATAGCTTGTTGGGCGGGGAGTGGAAAATGTCTTCCTCCTCGACCGAAAGAAAAGTCGGCGAGCCCATCTACTCGATCTTCGTGATGCTGGAAGCCGTGCGCCTCATCCAAGGCACGTCTGACAACCCAAACAAAACAGCCCTCAACATCGGCCTCGGAACCGGCACCGCTCCCTCCGCCCTCATCGCGCACGGCATCGCCACCACAGTCATGGAACTCGACCCAGTCGTGCACGACTTCGCCGTGAAATACTTTGCCTTCCCGACCAACCACACGTATTACATCGGCGACGCCGTGCACGCGGTTACTTCCGCAAATTCCACCGAGGCCGAGTCCTACGACTACATCATCCACGACGTGTTCACGGGCGGCGCGGAGCCCGTGGGGCTGTTCACGGCCGAGTTTTTCCAGGGGCTGCACATGTTATTGAAACGCGACGGCGTGGTCGCGATCAATTACGCGGGCGATCTCGCCATGCCGGCGGCGTCGCTCGTCTACCGCACCATTGTGTCCGTGTTTCCCGCGTGTCGTGTCTTTAGAGAAGATGCCCCGCCTGCACCTACCTCATCGCCAGGTGGTGGTGGGGAGAAGAAAGGTGATGATTTCACGAACATGGTATTTTTCTGCCGCAAGCACGCGGATCTGCCGTTGACGTTTCGAAAACCCACCAAGGCGGATTTCCTCGGCAGTGGAGCGAGGCGCGAGTATTTGGTGCCGAAGCATGAGATCCCTCCCGAGACGTTTGTCCGGGAGGGGAGTGTGTTAAGCCAGGGGAATACGAAGGAGTTGGAGAGGTGGCAGGCGAAGAGCGCTTTGGGGCATTGGAGCGTTATGAGGACGGTGTTGCCTGTGGCGGTTTGGGAGAATTGGTGATTTTTGAGATTTGAGATTTGGGCATATGTTATGGGCTTTCAATAGGTATCTGGACTGACTATATACCCACATATCACAGATGTGATATACAGCAAAGCTCGCCTTCGCCATCACCGTCACCGTCACCGCCAACATCCGCCTGCCATAGCCATCTCGTCCTCAATGATTATGTCTCGGCGCGGGATGCTTCTGCGCAATCCTCTGGAATTTGGTCGCCCTCTCGAGCACCATACCCTCACTCAACTGGCCCACCTCGCGCCTGAACAGATCCTGCCAGGGCGTCTGGCTCTCGGGGTATTTATATCCACCATTCTTGTCCAACTCCTCCCTCCGAGTCTTGAGTTCGGCATGTGAAACGAGGATGTTGACTTTACGCTTGTTCAAGTCGACGCGGAGAACGTCACCGTCGCGCAGCAGGGCCAGATTCCCACCAGCAGCAGCTTCGGGAGAAGCGTTGAGAATCGATGGTGAGCCAGACGTGCCTGACTGTCGTCCATCGCCAATGCAGGGCAAAGAGGTCACACCTTGCTTCAATACATGTGAGGGTGCGTGCATGTTGACGACTTCGGCGGCGCCGCTGGAAGTACGTTCACGTTAGCTCTGGAATAAGACGAAAAGCCTTGTCTCGAAAAGCACGTTTCCAATTTCTCCAGCTCCGGGGGGGAAACGAAAGATGATACTCACGGATATCCCAACGGTCCCGCCCCCCTCATGACCAGAATGGTCCTCTTATCCACTCCAAGCTTGGGATCCTCAATCCTGGCATAAAAATCCTCTCTCCCATCGAACACGACAACCTTAGATTCAAACGCCATCGGATCTTTGGGATCCTCGAGAAACTCCTTGCGGAAATCATCTGAAATGACACTCGTCTTCATAATGGCCGAATCGAACAAATTCCCCGTCATGTGCAGGAATCCAGCCTCCTTTTTCAATGGCGAAGAATAGGGTAGGATTGTGGCTGGATCGAAGACTTTGGCACCGGACACGTTTTGTGCCACAGTGTTGCCGTTGCATGTCAGTGCTGAGCCATGTAGTTTTCCCTCGGCAAGCAGTTCGCCCATCACGGCGGGGAGGCCGCCGGCTTTATAGGCTTCCTCGCAAAGCATTTCGCCTGCGGGTTGGACATTGAGGAGCAGTGGGATGTGGAAGCCGATCTTGTCCCAATCGTCCAGGTTCAGCGGTACGCCAATGTGTTTGGCGATTGCGTTCATGTGGATGGGCGCGTTGGTACTGCCGCCGATGGCAGAATTGACAACGATGACGTTCTCAAACGCTTCGCGTGTCATGATATCGCTGGGTTTGCGGTCGGCGTGAACCATCTCGACAATTTGTTTGCCTGTGCGGAATGCGCATTGTGCTCTTTCGCGATAGGGGGCCGGGATCCCCGCGGAGCCTGGGAGAGCCATGCCTAGCGCTTCAGCAAGTGCGTTCATCGTGCTTGCTGTGCCCATGGTGTTACAGTGTCCGACCGATGGCGTCCCTGCGGCGATCATGTCGACCAGCGTGGCGTCATCGATCTCCCCTGCGGCGTGCATATCGCGTGCCTTCCAGAGAATGGTGCCACTTCCAATCTTGTCGTGCGGCAACCCTGATAATCGACCGTTCAGCATAGGGCCGACGTTCAAACACAGGGCGGGAATATTCACTGTCGCGGCGGCCATCAACATGGCGGGGGTGATTTTATCACAGCCTGTCAATAGCACGACGCCATCGAGTGGATATGCGTACAAGATCTCGACCAGGCCCAGGTATAGCAGATTGCGATCCAACGTGGCAGTCGGCCGCCTCACAGACTCCTGGATGGGATGCGTAGGGAATTCGAACGCGATGCCACCTGCTGACCGAATGCCTTCACGCACGCGCTTCGCCAGCTCCAGATGGTTCCGATTACACGGCGCGATATCATTGCCGGATTGTGCGATGCCGATGATAGGCTTCCCGCTGTTGAGCTCCTCAGGAGTCAGCCCATAGTTGAAGTGGCGCTCCGTGTACAGGGCTGTCATCTCAGGATTTGTGGGGTCATTGAACCAGTTTGCTGAGCGAAGTTTGCGTGTGCTGGAGGTGGTGCCATTGATATGGCTGGGCGTGATGGAGATGCCGGCCTGTGAGAGCTGGCGTTCGAGATCTGCTGTGCGGGCTTTTAACGAGGCAACTTCGCTCTTGTAGTCTTCGATGTCGGGCACTCCGTTGGCTCCGTGGTGCTGATCATGAGACGAACACGTCGTGTCGCAGGGTTGGTTTGGTTGACAGCTCATGGTGAATTGGGGTAGTCGGCTTGCCGTCGGGTTTATGCTTGTGGAAGATGGCTAATATGTTCAGGATGTAATGTCGTTCTTTGATTGCTCCGCTACCTCATCTGTTTCGGGTCTTTCGTCCACAGCAACCGAACTTCTAATTTCTGAGCTTGTGTAATAAAATGTACCTGTACCTGGGGTAACCGTGTGTGAATTTACGCCTCTACCCTGCTCCAAACTCACACTTCTGCGGGGAAGCGAAAATATAAGTAGATATGGTCGAAGGTCAGTCCACAACCCCAGACAAATGTCGAAGTTGGTCGAAATAACTCATTCATGTGGTTCATTCCCGGTCATGGAGTCAAGAGAGTATCCAAGTCGATCCAGTCCGGTACCAAGTTCAGTGTCGACCCGACGGGAACAAGAATGTACTCACGCGCCCTAGGATTCGTACCACAATTTTTGAGACACAGGGCCACAGGGCGACAGTCGGTTTCTGACGCCGTCACGCCCGGTGCCAATGTACTGCAAGTCCCCTTTTGGTCCCTGCTTTCTGACTGTCTACGCCCTCTTGTCCAGTTATATCTCTTCCCCAGTGAAGGGTAAGGTTAACTTACATATATCCCTCGAATGAATGGACACACGGCAATCATCGGCTATTGTTTTCTGACTGCGACGGTCGAATCGTGGTTGATGCGGGGAGAACGGCACCATGGGCCATCTCTTCGGCGGCTTTTTCACCGACGTGGTTTAACGCGTGACTCGTGTATTCATGCATGAGTTTTCTTGGTCGGTTCCTCTCACACTGTGGTGTTTTTGTTGTGATGGATCGCAGACTGAGAATATTAGGTGCGTAGGCAGGTACCAGGCTGCCAACTGGAGTCGGCCACAGCTCATGTTCGCAGTCTGCATGCCACTCCTTTGACAAGACAGTCAAACTTCAGTACCGCATATTCTCTCAGTTCACCAATACCTGGGAGGACTTGCTGAGCATTGTCCTTGGTGAGATGAATCTCGATTAATTGATTAAGGCTGTCCTTTCTCCAGACCTCAGAACAGGTGGCCAATATGACGATTCGCACTTTCCAAGTCTGACAACGTTAAGATGCTCAGAGAGATACAGGGAAGGAGCTCACCCGCATCTCATGAAGTTACATACGCACATTTTATGTTATTTTTATTTTAGGTCCTCGACGACCTCTACTTGTATGTCATTTGAGTATATTCAGTACATCTGATAAGGCCATTGGTGCGTAGCCGCAGCTGATCCAGGCGTGACGTATATCTAGGACTTACCTAGGTGCGCATGTTAGGTATGTTCCAAAGTCCTTCAGTTTGACTTGGGGTGAGTTCGGGCTGTCACGTTCTCCTCTGTAGGGCTGAAAGGGAGCATTCGCCACCGAGAGCCCTGCTTAGCAAAGCAACTTTAGGTACCTTGGCCACCTACATGCACCTACTTTCACATGCGCTTCAAAACCTACCTTTACCTTTGGGACCTCATACACGAGACTTTCCACATCTACGGTATAAATCAGCCGGCTAACTGAAAAGACACAACCAGCAAACCCGTCAAGCTTCGCGCAAGCTGACTGTCTTGGTAGCCAAGCATCACTAAGGCCCAAAAGACAGGGCCAGCCTGGTAGCCCCTCTTCGTATTCAACAGAATGTTGCAACAAATACGAGCCTGGACCTGTTTAGCCTGTGCTTTCGACCTTGCTCGCCCAATTGTCCTGTGCCTGGCACTGAATCAATGTGCAGGCTACTGAGCCGCGTTGCATGCAAGTTCTTGCAAGTCTGCGCGATGGTTCAAGTTTCAGTGACGAGTGCTTTTCGTGCCTGCGACGAAGCCCAATCGAGAGCCTAGAGTTCAAGTTGGGGAACCTTTGCTTTGCTCGTGGACCAGATCCGCGCCCTGACATGTTGCACTGACAATACTGTGTAGGTTTAGCCATCTAACTCCTCATTTTTGAAGCTTTTTCACATCCAGTCCGATCAGACGCCGTGTTTGCTCCAACTGGTATAGCGAAAGTTCTGCCTGTTGAACGTGAACTCCAAAGTGCCAGTGTTATACGTAGTCTTGGTGCCGCCTGAGACATTTGCAAGGGTTCCAAGGTGTTGATATCAGGCTCTGTCTGTGTATAAAGGTCAGCCTTGGGCAGAGCTGTCATCAAGGAGAACGTCATCGCAATCGTCATTCATATCCTTTTGAGGAACTCGCAATGAAGGGCATCATCTTTCCCAGTCAGGGCGCTGAGCCCAAAGTCGTCGATGACTTGAAGAAGCCGTCGCCAGGCCCGGATCAAATCCTCGTCAAGTCTGTATACGTGGCCGTCAATCCTGTGTAAGTGGAACAGATGTCTGCGGCACCATCCTGCATGTGTCGCACAAGGTCTGAGGAGAGCACTGACAAGGCTATAGCGACAATTACATGGCTGCCTATGGCCTCCTTGTCGTCAGTTGGCCTCTTGGACTCGGTGTCGACGCTGGTGGAGTGGTCGTCGAGGCCGGCAGTGAAGCAAGCTCAAAATACGGCTTCAAGGCCGGTGATCATGTCTTCGGTTGCACCAGGCTGGGGATGCACGAGTATGCGGCCGGACAAGAGTATTTCTTGATGGATGCTGCTGTGACCATGCTCAAACCCCAGAACATCTCCCTGGTCGAGGCTGCTACACTTGGTGTTGGAAGTGAAACAGCATGCCTGGGATTGTTTGACGGTCTCGGTTTGCCCCTACCCGATCCTAAGAATCTTCCCGCCTCCAAGAACGAGTGGGTCATCATACTGGGAGGCGCGAGCAGCGTCGGGAAGTGTGCAATTCAGTTGGCCAGGGCGAGTGGTTACAAAGTCGCCGCCTCGTGTTCCACAAAGTCAGCTGCCATTGTCAAGGAGATGGGTGCTGTGCCTTTCGACTACAAGGAATCTTTGGAAGATCAGGTGAAAGTTGTCAAAGACATCACAGGAGGCGACCATGCTCGGATCTACGATGCTGTTGCTGCAGATGATCCAGTCCTGGCCAAAGAACTGTTCAAGGCATCCAATGCCAGTGAGAAGGTATTTGCAACCACAAATGATTGGAGCGGCATTGGTTCTTTTGAAGGCGGCAAGACTTACCTCGTTCAATTGGGAGCAGTGGGAAGACCCGAGGGAAGCGAGTTGAACCAAAAACTGGCCAACTATATCCCTGTCATTGTTGGCCTAATCCAAGAGGGTAAGCTTCTTCCTGCCGAGTATGAGGTGATCGGAAATGGAGGTGTCGAGGATGGCATCAAGGCTTTTCAACACCAACTATCTGGAGCTGGAGGATCTCGCAAGGTCATTTTCAAGGTCCAAGAGGAGTAGGTTAAACCCTTGGGCATGTCGTCGGCACCTATGGCCGTTGTGTAACTGATTTAGTAATGATATTTTTCCCGCACTCTCACCGCTTACTCGGTAAATTCACCTTGGACGTGTCCCCATCTAGCCCCCCTAAGCAATAGAAGTGAGGCGCGTTAGTACCTTTGTCCACGTTGGGCATCTATCGCTGAAGAATAACAGCGCCGTTTGGCTTTCCTGTCTTCGATAAGAGCTGTGAGAGAAGATACTGTGCTTTGACGCTGTCACATCTCAAGTCTGCATCACGTAACTATTTCCTCAAAGCGCCTAATCTGGTCGTAATTGATTATGTCGTTATCGTGGTGAGCTGCCTGGCCTGTCGATGGGGGTCTCACATGACCCACGATAGTTGCATGTTGCCGTGAAGAGAATAAGGAAGTTTTGGCCTCGTTCACGGAAAATTTGGGCAGAGACGAGTGGCCGTCCCATCAGCCTTCTGCTTTCTGGAAAGAGTCGGCTCGCTTGACCCTGTCGTCCTCCCCACGTCCTTCCTCCACGTTCAACATCAAAGCGATGTTGTTGGTGGTGGTAGTGCAATGTTCACCGGTGGTTATCTGCCTTGTGCACAAAGTTCTGTTACAATCTTGCCGTTCTCACCCGAAAATTCAGATCGCAGTATCGTAGGGCATGTAGGACTAGTGTGACGGGGATCGGCACGTCGCATTGGGAGAGGCAACATGAAGGTGAGGTCGTAGAAATCAACAGAGACTCGTAGGCACAGTATCAATATGAGAGAGGATCGACAACGAACTGTGCGATTTCCGCGTGATGCCTATCTATTTTGTAGAGTTAGAGACCCGCCTCATTTTCAAGTTTGGGAACGTGGATGTGACACCCATTTATATGGAGAGGCGGAGACGCTTCTTGTACAGATCGTCGCCGCATGGTCCGTTTGGTCGTTCACGGGAAGCCAGCCGGCCAGGCACTGGGGCACTCCAGGATTTCCCGGCTGTGCTACGGGCGCGTTGATTTGTGGCCTCGTGCGGTTACAGATTTTGCCGCCCTTCGTCCCAATTGCATCGCAGTGGTTCTTGCGTAGCCAGTGATGTCGATGAGTTGAAGGTCCACTTTTGACTTCATGTGTGGTTCGAGTGACAAAGTCCAGCCTGATCATTGATGTGGCGGTTCTCATCCCGTCTTATCACCGCACTTCAATCAGGTTTCGATTTCGGTCAACGACAAACACGAGTTCCGACGCAGGCTCAGCTGGAGATCGTATAGGGAGAAGTAGCGCCTAAAAACAGCCATTGCCGACGTCAGGTACGGGAGACTAGATCCAATCTCCCGGGAAATGAACAGATGGAGTTCCGAGTCAGGGATACGAGTAGACTAAGCGACGCGAGAGCAGTCCAACAGTCGACGGGGAGGCATATTTTCGATCCGAAAAACAGACAATGAAACCTTATCCCCAGCCAAGTTCCATGATGGTCCCAGGTTTGACGTCGTTTGAGAAAAGCGTTGACGTTGCGGTGAGTGGATGATGCTGGTTCAAATTCTGAATTCGGGGTGGTAAAGGTTCAAGGCTGCATGCGCCCTCACTTTGTCGACTTTTCTTATCCTCTCACATTCATTCCTTCTCCTTGCCTTGCATACGCGACTACCACACTACTGCTTTTCAAGATAAGCAAGAGCGCTTGGTGCAGGATTTGTTGGGTCCTGTGCTAGCTCTCTCGGCTTCCTCACTCCCCACGCCGCACACTGGCAGGTGTCACCACCAGTATTGAACAAGTCTTCCCACCTTTATTCATCGCCCGTTTGTCATACCGTACCGTTCCTTTCCGACCTTCAGAAATACCTTGGGCGCCCGAGCCCATCCAATTCGGCGGCTCCTCCAAGTTGGCTCGCCTTGTGTAACTTCTCCAGTTGCTTGACTGAAGATCTTTTCTCGACGCAAACAAACTTTTGAACAAAATGCACCAATTGAAATGAGGGCCTCTACGGGCTCAATCGAATTGAATGAAGGATACAGAAGAAGGCGACGGAAAAGAAGGTGTACACCAAATGGCTGAGGAGACACAAGATCCTGCACAGGGTTCAAAACCCATGAAAAGTATTTCCAAACACCGTCCTTCAGCCACAAAAGGTGATTCCTCTGCTCACCGCTCAACAACTTCGACCGCCAGTTCCAGCATGCGTGCCCAGCCCGATTGGAAGCGTCCCAGATTGGACCACACGAACAAACACCCGTCCAATTCCGACTCGGGCTTTGATGAGCCTTCTGAGAATTATATCGAACCATGCCAACCGGTCAGACTCGCATCACCCCACGAATCAGATGATCTTACAGGTGATCCCTTTGACCGTGGCCCTGAGGAGGATCCAGAGTCTATCGCCATTCCTTCTTGCATTGGCAAGGATGACGTTGACGCACTTCTCAACGCCATGCCTCAACCACCCGTGACTCAAGAGTCTTTAGAAGAACTTGAGCTCCAGGTCCTTACCAGAAACATCACCCTCAGAATTGATTTGAACTACGATCATGATCTTCACTTCACGCCCATCTCGGGTCAGAAGGGAGAACAAAAGAAAAGGGACGCGCAAAAGTATTGGCAGAGTCTTGCGGCTGAGTTCAGGATAGTCCATCAGCACAATCCTTTGTTTTCATGTGCAGAGTGTGATGCCGATAAGCGCGCTTTTGAAGGACGATTGCGCACTTTCAAACGAAGACTACCTATACTGTTTTGGCATCTGAGGGATTTGCTTCTCATTCTCATACCAGACAAAGACAGATACCAGATTAATGAGTATCTCGATGTGGCATTTTTGTTACAGGAGGAATCTCATGGTTCCTTAGATATTGTGCGTCTGGCTCAATGGCTTGATGGTTTACTCACAACCCACTGCGCTCCCATGAGAGATGTGTCGGCGCATGAAATGGCTGAAAGGATAAAGCAAGGCGCCGAGACTGGAGACTTTGGTACTCTTGTTGCTGGCATTGAGATGTTATTTCAGATCTTGGAGGCCATGAAGCTTGATGTTGCCAACCATCAGATCAGAAACTTCCGCTACACTCTGATTGATGATACAGTTCTCTTTCAACAAGAGTTTTTCGGGGCATGGATCCATCATGATAGCGTCGAAGCCAGGCAATCGCGAGAATGGTATTTGGGAGTTCATGGCTTGCATAAACTCTGTCAGGTCGACGGTCAAACACCCCGATCGCTACCACTCGCCGTGCTTGTCCACGGCATACTTGAAGGTTGCTTGTATCATGCTCACGAGCTAAAACTCCCTGTCACCCTCACCCATGATCACAAGAGATTGAAAGAGGTTCGAGTGGATATTCAGGACTATGTTCACCTCGAGATGTGTCTGGCAGTCTTCGATCAGCTTGTTCAGGAAGCCCTGACCTACCGAAGACCGGTTTCACCACCACAAGATGGTCTGCAAAATCAGTTGAAGGAAACAAGATTCGTATTGCAGAACAGGATTATGGATCTCACAGATGGGAATCCAGATGAGATGCCACAGATCTGGTTGCAGTATGCCGATGCGATTGCCTTGGAGCTCACCCGTGCCGCTTTCCACCTGTGGCCGGGTTCTCCCATCCCCATACGCGATACCACGGTTGCGAAGACGACGGAACTGTTGACGAGAATGTTTGAAGAAGAACATGAAAATCAACAACGTACCAAGAATGTTCTCCGTCAAATCGAACAGTCAGCACACAAACAATCGACCAGATTTCAAAACATGACAATCCTAGCGATCTCCCAAGAACAAAAACACTGGCACGAACAGCGTGCACGGCGGTTTCGCTGGCGTCTCTTACCCGAAATCGAAGATATCGCTCGAAGAATGGCGCACATTGCATCGATTCACTGGCGAGTCTGGGCTGAAATGGTCTATTTGGACCCAAAAGAAGCATCTGCACACGGTGTTGACGACAGTCACAATTTTCCCGACGAGGATGGAGTTCATGGAAAATCGAATGTAACAGTGGATTTTGTACCACCACAACAAAACCGGGCAAACACTCCGTGTCGCTGATCATGGAAGCGACACCCCTGCATGGCGTTTTTATCATATCGATTTTATCATGACGATCTTATTATTTTTCTGGGTGGTGGTATAAAGGCTGGAGTGGAGTTTTCGGCGTGATGGGCTCAATTAAATATGTCTGGTACGAGAGATGGTGTCAAGGGAAGGGAGGCTTTGTGTCCATTCATATCATATCCTGGGATCTATCTTACACTAATATCGATCTTATGTGGTTGTTTGTTTTGCATGTGTTGGCGAGATTGGTGTTGCAAGAAAGATGGGTGAAGAAAGCAATTTCGGGCTCCTTTATTTTATTGAAAAGATACCCCAGCACATTCTGGTGTTTGGGTTGATTTTGTTTATTGATTCTAGAGAGATGTCTCAGGTACTGCTACTGCTAGGTACTTCAAAAAGCGCGACGGACCCTTGTTGATGAAATGTCCGCCCTTTTGACTCTTGATTCACCACATACCGTCCTTCCTGACTTTCGAACTTGAACTACAGTGTTCTGGACGTGCGCGTTAACCCCCTAACTTCATGGCCATCCTCGTTGTCCACAAAGCGCTCGTGAGCTTTCAACACGACATGCCGATGCGATGCTCGCCTGGTAAGGGAAGCCCTGCTCTGCGTCAATGCGCATTCAATCTGTATTGGAGGACTTCAAGATGACTGTGCGGCCGCGGAGGAACCGGGATGTAGATATGCTGCAAGTGGAAGGTCGTGAGTGATGGGCCATACCAAAGCAACGCAAATTCTGCAAGAGAGACTGGCTGGTGGACCGGTGCCACTGGCAGCATAATCAATCAGTCTTGCTCCTCAAGTTGCAGGATCCGGGTCTTTGATCATCGAAGTGGATAGGTTTCGTCCCAGAGCGGCGCTCAATGGAAGTGAAGCGCTGAACATTGCCACATCCTAGAGTCAGGAAGATTGAATCGTGGAGTCTGGGTCTAAGTCATTAGAAAATACACACTATGTCGTCAAAATCCAAGCAATGGTATTCATGGCGGGAAGTATATCATATCCCCTTCAGTCGGGAAAACATCATCCCCGAAGACGTCGAAATTCTCAAGGTCAAGCGCCGTGATGTCGAATCCGTTATTGGCCTGCACCGAGACCATATTAGCAGTTGAAGAATGAAACTGACAGCAGAACTTACATCCGCAGAGAAGGCGACATTGTTGTCTATGTCCGTGTCCATCGGAAAAAATGCCATCGCTGAAAGGCCCTGCTGATCGCCTTGAGCCCTCGGTGTCGCCGGCCTCGTCAGGCCCAAAGACTCTCGACCACCGCAACTTTTGACAGTGGTGTAAGCTATTCTGGCAGCTTCTCGTGCGAAGGGGAAGGAGAGTTCCGACGAGGTGAGGACTTCCAGGTGCCCAAAATGGCCCACTGCTACATCTAGCGCGGCAACGTCGCCCTGTGCGCTGAGAAGCGTCGGGTACTTGAGGATGTACACGAACAGGTTGATCAAGCCAACCATGGGGTAGTAGAACACCAGCCTGGTGAGCGGCAAAAGAATGTCAGCTGGTTGGATTTGGAAAGGAATCCCTTACAAGTAGATTAGATGTTCTTACCACTGCGGCGATGCTGAATCGATCTGGATGTATCTCGTCGCACGAATGATGTTCCTTGCCGCCTCGGCCACAACTTTCGTGCTCTCAGCAATCTGAGTGCTGTGCGAGGGGTTGTGTGGATCAATACCGCACACAACGGAGATCCAGGGGAAGAAAAAGATTGTATGGATCGCTGTCAGGCTACCGTAGTATGAGAACCGTATGTGAATCATGCGATTTAGCGAGCGCGTTGAGTGAAAGTCAGCAGGGTTGATCGGCGTCTCTGGCCTCAATGTGGGTGGGAGGGTTGTTCTCCAGGACTCCAGCTGTTGGTTCAGATCTGTCATAGCCGCCATGGTGGACGCTGGTGTCTGTTGGAAGCTGGAGGCTGATAACAATTTGCGGCAGATTTGTGCGTTGATGCGTGCGTGGTTGACCATCGCGGTCATAAACTCGAGATCGAGAGTGCTTCCGGGGACGGTACTCGTGGGGATTTGACAGCTGATGTCTTCGTCGTCGATGGCCTGCGACGTGGGAGAGGATCAGCATACTTGAGGTTGTAGAGCAAGTCTTCTTCTAGGGGTTAGTTCTGCGCACCGATGGACGACCCGAGCGGTGGGTGACCCGCTTTTCAAGAGTGTATATTGTCCACCATAGCCAATTCCGATGCAATGTCTCCTCGTTTGTCAATGCCCAATTACTTGCCGGTTGTCGATGGAGACCTTTTGATTGAGCGAGTCTGACCGCGCTTGCATTCATCATTGACTCAATAGTTGGATTTCCGGCTCCTTCGAGGTGAAGATTCTGAGACAAAGGGTCAGGAGATGCCATATGGAGTAACAAGGGTTCAAGAACATGCCATGGCTGCGAGAGCTTCTACTGCAACAATGCCTGTCGGGGTGAATAGGAGCTCGAGGTGAACCGACAAAGCATTCTCGAAGAAAGGCCACGACCGTTGTTGCGCCTCTGCCCACGACACCGTTTTTTGGCCTGCCAAAAATGTCCGACAGCCGGTCGCATAGACAACGTTGCGTAGTGCGTACCACGAGGGATCGTCTCTGGTGCCACCGGTCTCGAAATGCTTCGCGAGGCGAGCTTCAAATTGGGGGCGGTATACAACTCCATATAAGGCTTCAAAGGAGTCTTCGAAATATGCTACATCATGGTACTCAGCGCATGTACCTACTAGCAAATGGATGTGGTGGGCCGGCTACCTTTGGTGTAAGTCCATGCCGTCTGATGATCCAACTCCGGCATTCTCTCCCTGCCTTTGTTCCACTGGAACTTCAACCGTTGTGACCACGCATGGGTCAGTCGTTTAGCTATGTCGGTGAATTCATGACATCCTGACCGTTCAGAGACCCAATGGCGGCCTGGAGGCGAGCAGATCGTAATCCAGGACGTCGGCCCTGTCCACCGCATCAACAAACCGTTTCATGTGATTCTGGCTAGTGACCTACCCAGATGTTCCCAATTGGACTGTGTTCTGTGTGAGCCTTGCCCATCTCTCAGCTTTCAAAGAGTCAAAGTTACGTACCTTCTGTGGAGAAATAGCGATTTGCTCCTTCTCGTCTGTCGTGCAGGGCAAGCCCATTTCAGGAGCAGCTATCCAAGGTGAACGAATTCTAGAAGCCGGAGAAGGCAAGTGCGGTCCTGACGAGAGTCTGTCATCGAGGGACCGCTGCCCCAGGTCGCCGTAAGGTGGTGGAGGATTGGTCGCTTGCTCGAGACGTCGAGTGGTAGAGGGTGATCCAGGGGGTATTGGAGGGAGCGTGCCAACGCTGATGGCAGGACTTTGTGTGATGGCAGGTCGGGACGTCGAAACGGAATCATGACGACGTGGGAGAGAATCTGAAAGAGTTCGAGAATGCAACAGAGCCTCCATCTGTGCGAGTCGTTCTTCCAACACGGCCGTATGATCGGGGTCGATCCGACGCTTCCCACGTCGAGGAGCTTCGAAGATACATTCTTTGCCGAATGCCTGGTAGGATTAGAATAAAACAGGCCATGATTTTGATTTCTTGTAGGGCCACGTACAACACATTTTTCGCAAGGCACTCCGCCACGGCCTGCTTGCATGGAAACCAAGTGTCAGTGGCAACAGTTGTGATGATGTATGAGGAACAGGAGCGAACTGCACCTACATCGAATTTTCTTCTCGCGACAATAGAGACATGCCACCGATGTTTTGGGTTCATGCATTGAGACTCAAAAACTAAGAAGAGGAAGGCTGGGGTCAAGACTGTAAATTCTCTCCACATCGACCACAGGGACAGCAGCGGCAGCCGGTGGGCTTAAGTAGGAAGCTCGCTAGGGTGCCCCGGATCCAAGCCTCGTTCGCCTGAATTATCCACCTAGGCAGGGGCGTGAAGGGCATTGGACACGCCTATTGTTTGTAACATGAACCCCGCACAGCGCTAGATTGGGGAACCGCTGGTTGAAATTCTAGGCATTCTCCACCCCATAACTGCGTACTTCCACCGGTGCTGATGGGAGCTCAAATCTAACTGTTCTACATGTACCATCATTTCCTTCCGCCAACTTTTTCTCCCTTGCACTCGTCTTCGCAATCAAAACTACCACCAAGTCCGCGTCCTTAGAATTCATAAACCCAATCTTCGCTATCACGAAGAGCCTGCTTTCGCAATCATATCTGAGAGTGGCTTCAGATCCTGGACGCGACGAATTAGCCCCAGCGACTCGCTGTGATCATGCCCTCTCCACGATGTCGAAAAAGCTTCAAGTTCAACTCACCACCCATGCTTGATATGCTTGAATGAGACCCTTGTCCTGGGCACTGAATTGAAAATTGCCAGCAAAGTCTTCGGAGATGGACTGTCCATTCTTGTGCCCGAAGAAGACCTTGCCGAGAACTACAACGTCGTTCTCGTCGACATCTGAGGTATATACCTTGACGATGTCATGTCTGCGCTTGTTAATCGGGTCCCATGCGCCTTGTCTGAACATAAAAATCTCTGTATCATACAGATGTCGCCTGTGTCAGCTGTTTTAGGACTCGACGAGATGGGGTCTGAACATCAAGGTCACTTACCATCGTGTCCTTTACAGACATTCCCACGAGCGATCAACTCGCCAGATGAAGTGAAACACTTGCTGAATGTGACGCTGCCTTCCTCCGTCGGATCATCAGCGGAGCGGAAGAAACGCTCGACAGTCTGCTGCACCGGCGTGCCTTTGACCGACTTTGGCCACGTCACGGTCGAGTTTGATGCTGCCCCTTGAGCCATGGCTGATATCTGTGTTTATCAGACGCCTTGTGGCTGAAAGCAGATGACATCTCTCGCTTATACTCGACATTCACAGAGAACGCTGGATTCCTCACGTCAGAAACATCGCCCAATCCCTGGCGTCCCGAGCTCCGGGTCTCTTAGTCCCCGACCGTCCGGGCCATCAATGCATGTTCCGGCGCTACTAGCACTCGTCCACGACTTCTTCGGTGTTAGGCATTTGTCTACGGACAGCCCTATGCGACTTTGGATGGCACACAGTTCTGAGAATGCGAAGAGCTTGTTGCTTACTATGGAATTCATGCTAAGTTGTACAAGTGGCACAAGATACTCTTAAGGTAACTCTGTCAAAACGATTCCCCGGCCTCTGCTTTTCCCAGCCTATCTTAAGGGCGCAGTCGTCTTATTCAAGCCAAAAATATCATCTAGCTACAAATTTCCTAAACTTTAGCAGCTGTCGGTATGATCTCAACCGGTATGTCCTTGAAGTCCTTAGGCCCAATATCAATGCGCTTCTTGATGACTTCAGGATCTGCTCCATTGGCAAGCATTTCGATCAGCTCCTCGGGATCAAAGTTGACGCCGATAGGGTTCTCAGAGTAGCTGTGGGATTTCATGTATTGGTCCGCCTCCTCAGCCGTGTCGAAATTGTCGATTTGGGCCTCGATCTGGTTGCCATCTGGGTCGAGATAGTACATGCTGGTGGTCGGGCCGTGGTTGACACACCATCGAGGCAGAATACCGTGGACCTTCCTCTTCGAGTATGCCTCCAGGAGCTCTTGCAGAGAACTGAACGTGAAGGCAACATGCCACAATCCTGCAGCGGTAGGTTCTTTGGGGGTTGTGCCAGGGACGCTGGCGATGGCGACACGGTGATGTTCGTCGTCATATCGGAGGAATCCGAGTTCACCATTGTCAAAGGCAACTCGCGCTCCAAGGAAAGTCTTGTAATAGTCGAACATTTTTTTGTACTGCGCAGTGCGTAGCACCACGTGAGCGAGCTTGGAAGGACTGGGAACGTCTGACATTGTGGTACTTCTTCACAAAAGGTAGGAGATGGAGATACTGGAGTAAGTCCGTTAGAGAAACAGATCCATGTGCTGGACAGGAACTTGACACGACATTAATACCAAACAGAGTGAATTGCTGGCTGTCATCTAACACGAACATTCCAAGAGGAACGCAACTTTACTGTCTGGCTGGTCTAGCGCCCCGGAACTCGGTGACACCCAGCCGAATCCTGGGGTCTTCTCTGGGGATGAAGCCTTGCTTCTCCGCGGTCTCCGCTTTGACAGCATGGTGTGAGGAGGCGGAGAGCGAAACAGTTCCTCGCTCGGAGATGACGAGGTACACATCCACGACGGCAAGTCTGTTGAGAGGCGAGCTCGGGGACCCCGCGGGGATCCGTCCTTTGGTCCATTGACACATGAATGCCACCCGTGCTGACGCTCTCATCGCTTACAACTTTGCAGCCTCGTCGGGTGAAACCACCCGGCACCCGAAACGCACCCGATTGGTAGAGCAAATCCAAGTCCGCTTCCAGGGACGATGCGATACTGAGTCACTCCCAGCTCGTACGATATTACCGGATTACGATGTTTATCACCGAGAAGACGCCCTCTGTCAAAGCCGGGATGTTCCAAAAGTATGGTCGCGGAATATCAACCATCACGCCTCCCAGGGTCGCAGCTACCAGAACAACACTGAAAATCGACACTGCGGAAGCGAAGGAATAGCTACAGCCATGGCCAAGTTCAACTATCTGGTTCGCTTCCAGGATGATCAGGGAAATATTCATTATGGTGAAGCTGGTAGCGTTGTCTCTGTGGAATCAGAGCTCGTTGGTAAGACGCTCAATGTGTACAACGGTGGCGAGCCCTGGGACGACGACTTCAAACTCACCAGTACTGCCGCCACCGTTTCAAGGGTACGATTCCCAGCAGATGCTCACTCAGTGATGCTGAACAATTGAGAACCTGGAAGAGGATGCTGACTGTAGCGTCCAGATCCTGTGCCCTCTAGCAAGCACTCCCATCATTCATGGCGTCGGATTGAATTACAAGGCCCACGCAGCGGAAGGCAAGGTATGATACGAGATATCATTTGTCTCATCAGGCACTTCTAACGCTTTCCTTATAGCTGAAGTTGCCTCCATTCCCAATCATGTTTGTAAAATATCCAGGTATGATCGTGGACTCACGCGTCATTAAACGGTCTCGTTATCACGAAAATCCAACTACTGACATAAATCCCTGCAATTGCAGACGCATTGGCCGACCCTTACGAAAATATCCCAATAAATAAAGAAGGCTGGCAATTGGACTACGAGGTTTGGAATCTCAAATCTTCCACTATCACAGCCTCAAACCTAATGCATCTCTACTAACCTCTCTCCGCAACCTCTGCAGGCCGAACTCAGCGTCATAATCGGCCGCGACTGCAAGAACCTCTCCCCCATAGATGATCCCTTTGACTACATACTAGGCTACACAGCCGGTAACGACGTCTCGTCTCGCTACTGGCAAGACAAAACGCGCTCAAGTGGCCAACACGGCTACGGCAAATCAATGGACAAATTCGCGCCCTTGGGCCCGGTGATCGCATCAACCTCAACTCTGAAAGACCCTTCGAACCTGAAACTCACAACGCACGTAAACGGTGAGCTCCGACAGAGTTCATCCACGGCACACATGATCTTCGACATCCCCACGCTGGTGCGCCATCTGAGTCGTGGAATGACATTGCGCAAGGGGTCTGTGATCATGACGGGTACGCCGGATGGAGTGGCCGCGTTTATGAAGCCGTCGCCGTGGTTGAAGAATGGAGATGTGGTGGAGATCGAGATTGAAGGCATTGGGAAGATTAGGAATAAGATGGTCTTTGAGGATGAGACGTGCAAGCCGGAGGATGATCGTGCCCCAGGATTTTAATAGAGAAATTTCGAGCTAGAGAATGAGAATGGCATTGGAAGAAGAGATGGCGCTTGTGACAGAGTGCTATGTAGTAGGCCTTGCAAATGGTTAGATATAATTATACGGTAACCCGTAGAATAAATTCATTCGCTGACCAATCCGATGACCATGACGATCAACACCTTTCCTATTCATCGTTCCATAGGCGATAAGTTCAGAATCTTCTTCTCCCCCGTCGGAAACGTATGGAGGGAGGCTTTTCTGGACTTTTACACATATATTATTCCACTCGAGAGCTACCAAGCGCATTACAAACTGCCGCTAAGCTAACTGTAAATCGACAAGGAGATTATTTCAAGAAGTGGTCTTGAATATTCCGATCATGGCCATGTCTTCGGCTTTACAGAAAGTGAAGGGTAAACATGAGCAGAACTATAGACCACAAGTCACCCACCCCTCCTCTCCTTCATTCTCTCTACAAGGAATCACGCTTCCAAATCTCCTTCTCCAGTATCATTCACACCATCGTGATCTACGACGAAGCAGGAAACTTCTTCGTATACAGCCTCAACGGCGTCCCCACCGTATCCGCTCGAATCTGCAGTGCCAAAAACCGCGAAAAGAAGCGTGAAAACGGCACCGCACCGCCTGTATACCAAATGCCCGGATCTATCGTTCGAGTGAGTCAAGTCCGTTAGCTTATATGCAACCATCGTGTTTGTAAACGAGTAAAAGAATGTACTCACGACCCTGCGGTTTCCAAGCCCCACGAATTTCGCCCTCGCAATCGACGTAGAAATACTCGTCCAGCAGTTCGCCGACACTGGGACCGACGATCTCAACGGTGCGTTCGCGCGCGTCGTTGGCGAAGCCCGTGCAGAAGACCGCGAGATCGGCGGGGAGGACGCTGCCGTCGGAGAATTTCAGGCCGTGCGACGTGAAGCCGGTCAGGAGGGCGTCGTTTTTGATACTGATCTGTGAATGTGCAAAAGAGGGGGTTGGGGAATGTTAGTGTTTGTGTTCTCTATATATTATGTTTTGCTTGGGTGCCGGGTGAGAACGTTTCTGGAGAGGAAGCCGGATCACAGCCACAGTGAAAACACTTACCAAACCATCCGCGATCTTCTTGGACGTCCCGATATCGACGTAATGCCCGCCCTGTCTCCCGCACAGGATGCTCCAGATATCGACATCGCGCTCGATCTGGAACCCCGCCCTGCCAAGAGCTGCGTACCGGTCGGGCTCTTTGCCGGATTGTAACGCGTAGGCGGCTAGGAACATCTGACGGATGATGGAGTTTGGTAATGCTAGGGCGGCGCGGTCGGCGGACTCGATTGTGAGCGAGTTGTTGTGCTATTGTTGTGGGATGGGAGAGGTGTTAGTTGAGGGCTACAGTAACTTGACGGATTCGATTGCATATCCTTTTGTGGAAGGGGTATGAGAAAGTGGGAGTGGACTCACGTATAGAACTAAAGTTAGATCGATCGTTAGCTCGTTATGTAGAAGGCAGGCCAAGCTCTGCAGCTCTTCAGGAGTACTCACTATCACTCCAAGCCCTGTTATATTCAACCGGATACAGCTCTGAATATTGTCTGTCAGCCTCTCGAAGCCAACGATGGCGAGAAGTATGTGGTTGGATAGGGATTAATGGAGGAACCCTCACGTGTCTTTCCACGTTGTACCATAGTCACGGAACTGAGACCTGCTGCCAGCATATCTTCGGCGACGTCGTGGGCTACATATTTAGGAATCCGTTAGCTTGCCATACTCAGAACTAGAATGCTAGTCTTCATAGATTGCTTGTCCTTGCCCGTATTAGCCGTTCCAACCACCACGCCCTTCTTGCCTCGGAAAGCGTCCGAATTCTTATATTCTGCAGAGTGGACAACAGTTCCCTTGAAAACTTCCTGCAACATGCACCATATCAGCAACTGGGGCCAAGTCGTCGCTTTAAACCGCAGATTCCTTGCTTACCATATCTTTCAACTCAGGCATCACGGGAGTTTGCCCAGCACTACCGATCGCGAGGACAAAGTGCTGTGTTTGGATTTGTTTTGGGCCGTCGGTTTGTATTAGTTGCAGTATCCACATCTTCTGATGTTCGTCGTACGAGGCGCTCTGAAGATTCGTGTCGGTCCATATGTTCTTTCAGATGCTCATATGTTAGTGTAAATGGTTGAGACTCGAGAGGGATGGGATGTGTCGGGGTCTCACCAGATTGTGTTTCCGGGAATATGTCTCATAGCCTCGAGCTAAATGCTTTTGATTCAGAAAATAGGGGTCATCATCGGTGAAGACGCTCTCCAGCGGGAAATCGCTCATGTTCCGGCCAGTGTGGACTGCAGAACGGACTCTGTTAGCAAAGTGGAGGAGAGGATCGCAGGACCATGTCAAGTTTTGTTTCTGAAATGTAGATATCTTACATGTTGCCGAGTCGTATCTAGCTCTCCAGTTGTCACCAACCCTTGCGTTCTTTTCAAGTGTGACATATCGCACATGAAGCGCTTTGAGACGAGCAGACAGGCATAACCCTGCGAATCCGGCACCGACAACAACGCACTCATAAGGTGTGGAGTCTTGAATTGGAGATGCATCATGGCAGCTGGTACAGCCATCGACCAAGGCATCAGGACTGTGAGTCGTTGTGAGGTGCTCGAGAATTGTTGTCAAGAGCCAGATCTTCCAATCCCCTTTCTCTCCGGGGGTGATTCCAACCAGACCGGAACAAAGAGTTGCTGGAGTTCCTGCTGTCTCGAACTGGTAGTTTGCCTGTATCCAGCTTGATGTAGGTCCTGCTGACATGATCTGAGCTGTCCCTGGGACCACTGAGAAACCTTTCGGTCGATGATATGCCCCTACATCGTTCCATGCCGAGATGATCTGATGCCTCCCGAAAAAGGTGCGCGGCAGACCAGTAAACGCATAGAGATCTCGCCAGACTGCCTTATCATCAAGCAGTTCTGGTCGCAGACAGTTTAAATTGGAGACACACTTTGCAGCGATGTTAGGGACATCTACGTCCTCGGGTATCTGTGATTGTGGAAGGTTTCCAGGCACGTCCGCCAGCAAGGCTTTTGGCGTGCGTTTAAATCCTGGTGTCACGTCGTCAAGAGGGTCGACAGTCTCGTGATGTTGATAAGAAGGACCTTTCATAGCATCCCTGTAGTCATTTTCGTAGTTCAGGGACAGTTCTGCCGTCGACCCGCTCATTCTCTCAGCCGGAACACTCTGAAATGTTATTCCTCTGCAGCGTCAAAAACGTTGGAACGACAATAATGAGATGGAAAACGGACGGCGATGTAGCAGAGTGAGAATATTGGTCTGTCCAGAAATATCGCACTCCAGGTCACTTACCTCAAGCGGCGAATGCTATTCTTTTACCAATATATCAACAGTCCCGTGAGGATCTCGTCCGGTAAGGACGGACAATCTTGGCCGGGGCGGTCGCGGGGAAATGTCGATCGGCTCGACGCAGCCTTGGAGGCGGGAATAGGCGTGAGCATGTAGTTGCCCTGCCAATAGGGTGTCTCCCATCCTCCGAACAGACTCTCGGCAGCCGTGATTCTCGTGGATCACCATACTGCAGTGTAGTAATGCTCAATTGTGAATCCGGGGCAAGAAACCAACCTTTTCCGACCACTCAATTTCATGTCAATTCTCCTGATGTGGGCAGCTCTTCTGAGAAGACACAGTTGAAGGACTCCCCATCAAGGCGAATTGAAAGCCAAGAAGAACAAGAACATAAACAAGGGAAAATGGAAAGATAATCAAAAGGTCAAATCACAGCTCGTTCATTTGGAATACCTTCCACCTGAAAACTTTCAGCAATTATCCTCTTTACCTCGCACGTGCTGTATGTAATCAGTCCGTGCGAGATATGGCTATTGTGTTTATCCTCGTATTCGACAAACCTGGACCAATACTCCAATCAATTATTGTGTTGTCGTACATGTTTTAACGCCTCCAGGGCCTCCTCTACTTGTTCTGAAGTTTGAATCAGCATATGACTTTCTCGGGGTGTCGAAGAGGAATGCAAACTTACGGGCCATGCCGTTCAGAGCCTCAAACGCGACTGCATAATTTTTCAGCGCACTCAAAACTCGGCCAACCCCGGCATACAAGTCTTCCAAGCCTTTGTCGGCGGCTGGATTTCTTTGATTGATGCATTTCATTTCTAGACTTTTGTAGCACAGCGTGAGTAGGGTGTAACAGCTCTGCATGGCGCAGCAGGCAAATGATGGCATTGTTCGTGGGGTCGGGGTTGAGGAGATGGCTGACAACATGTTTGGCGAGGGAAGCGTAATAGGGAGTGGTAGCTGCATTGGGTTGGGGTAAGGGAATGATTCAAATGCCCGACCGATGGCAAGTGCAGCCTTGAGACAGGTCTTTGCTGCAGGCAGGTCAGTGATCGATATGGCCTTAGTAAGCGCATCTGCGTGGTCGCTAGATGCATCTAGAGACCCGTGCGGCGACTGAGACTGCGATAAACGTGAGAGTCCAGGGAAATTGACAGCCTGAGATATCTTAGGCGAAGTATTCGAGAATGCGGATGGTAGCATGGCGTGACAAGAGCATGTGAGTTGTCGGGGAGATGATGCATCAGCTTGATCGAGATCGCAGTGACGACGAGTAAATATCGGGACGTCTTGAAAAGCGCGATACCGATGGAGTTTGATCCTCGCGCTGCTAAGTTTTATCAGTGCTTGTAACCGCAACGACTTGGCCAGAGTGTGCTCTTCAGCATCTGTAGGCGACAGGGCTGATGAAATTTCGGACGGGGCGGATGATGTATATCTGAAAAGAACCGAATCAAGACTGCTCTCTAGCATTGCCTTCCTGTCCTCCAGCGCGCTATCACCCAGACCGCTGTCGAGGGCCTTCTTCAGCGCCACGGTGTATTGCGTACACCTTAAGATGCACTGCTGAGCTTCGATGAAGAATGACCATGCGTCAGGGTCTACTGGCAATGTCGGCAAAGGCGTCCTGAACTGGTGAAAATCGATCGAGATTATTGGAGGCTGTGGGACAACAGGATTAGACAATTGTTTAGCTAAATCCTTCGAGGATTACACTCACCGTACTGCTAACAATGGATGACTGTAGAACGACAATATACTGGGGTACGGGTCAGCGGGCATTCTTTCCCAAATATGACATATCAACTTACAGTCATCCACCAGGCGCGTCGACGGGCTTCTGTGTACTGGTCAATAGAAAGATCAGAAATGTCGTGTAGGCTAAGTCTGATGGCAGCATCATATGCTTGGCTGGCTCGATTTCTCATTTTGGCCAGATTTCCCCGCTGAGCATATTCGTAGATACTCAATAACGCGTGTGCCAGCACACCTTCGAGTTCCGCGGGCACATATGGATGGAAATTTTGGCGCTCAATCGATGGTCGCCGATGATCTAAAGCATCAGATGGATTTGTCGTAGATTCGAGCAGCTCAGTCTCAATCTCGATACTCTCCATGGTCATTTGGGAAAATGAGTGCGCTCGTTGTCTTCGGAGGCATACAGACTCATCACTGTCAGGGTACTCGTCTTCCGGATGAGGGATCAAAACAAGAATTGCCATTAATGCCATTGCCAAAGGGGATGCTGGCTCGAAGAAACTCGATTCGCTCACCGGGTTATCAACCTGTAATGTTGCCACTGGCGGTGGTAGGATCGGGAAGTACGGATGAATGAATATGTAGTAGGCATTGAGAATGCCAGCGTTGTCTTGATAATTCCGAGTGACTGGTGTGTAGGGGTCGGTCTGTGAATCATCGTCTGTGCTAATGATTGTGTCGTCGCTTCTGGAAGGGCCCATGAAAATATTGTCAAAGATTTGATCGCTGTCGTCCTCATAGTCTACGTCGACATCAATCAATCCAGCTCCGGGGGCGATCATGGTAGCAATGAGATCGTCATGTATCTCTGCAGATGATAGGATCAGTGCTTCCCAATCAATATCCATTTCTGGAGCAATTTCTTGGTTCTGAGACACTGTCTCGTCAGCCCGTCGTTGCTTCTCTACTGCCACCATGGCCTTTTTGCGTGACACGCGAGGTCCGCCTCGATTGCTTTTGACATATCGGCATTCTTTGCCTCTAACAAGGCACTGCAACAACGTTAGGCACGGTCTCAAAGTCCGTCGTAGAACCAACCAATCACATACATTGTTACACGGAGCCTTGGCATCGCATCGTGTTCGAGACGCACGGCTTTTAATCGAAACGTTTATAAGAGGAATTCGCGAGTAAGACGCTCGATCCAGCAGCGCTTACCATGATGTACATGCCACCTTCACCGGCGGTAAGATATTCCTCCTCCGGCGACTCTGACTGGCTGGTCTGGGCCCGTTCTCCATAGTAAGAGAGGTAGACACGAGATTTGCAGAGGAGGGGTTCATCTCCATGACTTCGCAGAACTGCATACGTATCGATGAGCGTGGCGATTGTAAAGCGTTCGTGAAGCCTTTCCTAAGCTTCCGAGGCCGCTAAAAACATGTGCGTTGGGAGCGCAAAGAATTTTCGCAACAAGATAGAAGCGTAGATAGAAAAGAGATTCGAGGCGATATATTAATCAGGACTACGACTTGGCGATCGAGGCCCCCGGATTTGGCACACCTTAACTAGTGGGCAATACGCGGCGAGGGTCTCTCGGGCGGTTTCGTGGTGAGCAAGAAAGATAAGAACCTGCTTATCACCCAATTAGAACGCCTAGAGGAGCGACCTACGCGAGCTGAGCTAGGCCTAAATCGCCCCCAGCACTATTTGGAACGCGCCTGGGTGGTCACGCCACATAACACGCACCGTAAGAGTAACACATGGTGAGGCTCTAGTTTAAGGATTGGAAGATTACTACATATGACTGGCTCATTCACTGAAAACGACATGGTTTCCAGGTTTTCTATTGACAGTAAGTGTGAAAATATCCGGCCTCGCATAGCTTCCAACCGGATCGAAGTCCATTCTGGCTTGTATGAGATCGTCCATCTTCAGTTGCCCGTACACAATCTCCTCTCGATCCCAAACGGGCTCGGCAATGAAGGTACCCAAGGGTCCAACAATACAAGAGCCCCCGTGACTGAGAATGGCATCGGGTGTCCAGGGAGAGCCATCCGGTTGTCTGTCATGGTGACCAGGTGAGAAGGGCGGATAGTCAGACGGAAAATCAGCCACCTTGCAGAACTGGTTGCAGGAAATAACGAAGCAGCGGCCTTCTTTCGCGATGTGTTGCATCGATGCCACCCACGAAGGAAGGTCATCTGCATTTGGGGCAATGTAGACCTCAATTCCTTGTTGGTAGAGAGCGAGTCTTGCAGCAGGCATATAGTTCTCCCAGCAGATGAGTCCCCCTACGCGGCCAATCTCCGTATCCACAACCTGGAGTCCATCTCCTGCTCCTCTTCCCCACACGAGTCGTTCGGCCGCCTGTGAGAACAATCATCAGTTGGTGAGGTTCTAACAAGAACATCTCTGGCGTAGATTCCAATTCTCGACATACCGTCGGGATGAGTTTTCGGTGGGCGTATAACAGATCACCCGTTCTCGAGAGGAGTATTGCTGTGCAATATAGAGTTGCGCCTTCTTTCTCGATTATTCCTACTGATAGGAATACGCCGTACTCTTTCGCAATGCTCTGGAGCTCATCGAATTCTGGGGAAGGAATCGCCACGGCCGAATGGTAGTATTTTGCAAACCATTGGCGCCCTCGAGGCTCACGTGCGCCTATGGTTGCATCGAAAGCGTATCGCCATGGGTACGCGCTCAGGAATCCTTCTGGGAAGACTACCAGATCAGCGCATTCTTGCGCCGCGGTCTTGGTGAAGTGTCGTACTCTTTGTAGCGAAGCCGGGAGATCGAATGAAATCGGAGCTGCTTGAACTGAGGCAACTTTGAAACTTGCCAAAGAAGGCATTATGGTACGGAGAAGCGTAGGCCGTGCATGGCGCAAGCAGCAGGGCTATCGCCAGAACACAACATCCTTTTGTGTTTTGGAGCTATGGGTAGACGTCTGCGCCTGAATATGGCCAAATGCCGAACATCAATCTCATATGTTCAACTATCACGGTCACCTGAGGGCTTGAATATCGCCTTGATGTACTCCGGACTCTGCAGTAGTTCCCGATGTCAGATATCTCCCCAGCAGATATCCTTTTGAAGCAAAGCCCGAAAAGCAAACACCGAAGGATACATCTCTTCGCCCCAGTTTTATTGGTTCATGTACAAGTTCAGTAAAGAGTGGGCCTAAGGAGTTGCCTCTGGCATATCGATATAGTACACGAACAATGTCTGGTAATAATGGGGAATAGCAACTCGACAAAGCCGGATATTGACAACATACGAAATCGATCCAAGGTCTACCAGCAATGGACGTCGGTATGTTGATGTCTTGAAAATAGTGTCCAATATCAGTGCTAATCTTGACCTAGAGCTCGACTGCCAGCCGGAATGCAATTACTACACGAGCCTTGTGCGAAAGTTGAAAACTGCCATCGTACCGACGTTTACTTTGGAATCGGGCCAACAGCTCCACCGAGTCCATGTGGCCTACAACGCCTGGGGCACACTGAATGAGGAGGCAGACAATGTCCTTTTGATTTGCCATGCCCTCAGCGGAAGCAGTGATGTGGAGGATTGGTGGAATCCTTTGATCGGCAGAGGGAAGGCCTTCGATACGAGCCGGTTCTTTGTCATATGCTTCAACTCATTCGGGTCGCCGTACGGTTCATCATCACCGCTCAGTATCGATCCGATGACTGGAGAGCCTTATGGACCAAGCTTTCCGGATACGACTTACAGAGACGATGTGAGGGTACAGAAGATAGTTCTTGACGCGCTGGGAGTCAAACAGATTGCATCAGTCATTGGCGGATCGATGGGCGGCATGATCGCCCTTGAGTGGCCATTGTGTACACCTCCCAGTTATGTCAAGACGATCATCCCTGTATCGACCTCAGCTTATCAGACTGCATGGGGAATATCTTGGAACATATCGCAAATACGATGCATTCAAGCCGATTCACAGTTTCGCGGAGGGTACTATGTCCCACATCCTCAAAGTCAGCCAGTGCAAGGCTTAGGGGCTGCACGAATGATCGGAATGCTCACTTACCGATCATACGCCTCATTTGAATCACGATTTGGTCGACGTAAGTGTGTACCAAAGCAGCCATCGCAGTTTTTCTCAAGGCCGGTGCCCTCCTTACCCTCTCCACCATCGTCTGAGCCTAACGACGACATCGACGAGACAACAGGCTTAAAAATGGAGGCGCAGAGTTTCGGCCCGACCACGATATACTCAGCACAAAGTTACATGCAGTACCAAGCCGATAAGTTTCTGAAACGTTTCGACGCCAATTGCTACATCCACCTCTTACGGAAGATGGACTCTCATGACATTACAAGAGGGAGGACCACAACGACGCTGTCTGAAGACCACCCCAGTGCTGAAAGTCTTGCCGCTGTTCTGGCGACATGTACAGCACCTGCACTTGTGGTAAGCATAGATTCGGACGTACTGTTCCCAGCCGAACAGCAGACACTCCTGTCGAATCATCTACCTCAAGCGAAACTTCTGAAGTTGGACTCTTCTGATGGACATGACGGCTTCCTGCTAGAAATGGCAGCGATGGAGGAATCTATCAGTACATTCCTTCGAGATCATTCTCCCAAAATTTACGAAGGTCCTGCTCTTGCCGTTGACGAAGATGATGACAAAGAGGTTGTAACGAATAGCGTATTTGGCGAGATGGATTCAACTTTTGAGTGACACTATTACGAAGACATGTACTTGCGAGATGCTGGATGCTAAATAGACTGTTTTCTTCTTCATTTTGTATCACAATGGCCAAAAGAATGCCTCTACCTTCTATCAGAAGCGGATTTACTTTTCAGATTCCCCTGGGCGATGAAAACCTCAAAAATTGCTAGCTTAAACCTTGAAATATTCGCCCATTTGAAATCCCATGTCGCGAACTGGTATTTGAAGTGCCTTGGCCAATCCCGATCTACTCCGACGGGAGTTTGAGGGTGGACTACGTCGAAACCGCCAAAATCTCGGTCAAAGTCAGGGCAATCCCCGCCGGCGTGCTGTCCTGCCCTTATCTTTTCGTCAGTCGACCTTCGGTGACTGCTATTACCAGACGTATTGGGCTGAGGTATTCATACTCCGTCAGCCATTTGGCATGGGGCTGCACGAGAGAAAATGATATTTTTATAATACCATCCCATTTCAGTACCTCTGGAGGGGGCCCTTTGTATTGTCTTCACTTACTACAGCATTGTACTTCTAGACTTAGATTTTCTTCGAAGTAAATAGAGCAAGAATATTCAACATGATTGCACGATCAGAGGAGCACCGACCCTGGGTTGTTCAGAAATATGGCGGCACCAGTGTCGGCAAGCTGCTCAGTACGATTACAGAATCCATTATTCCAGAATATCTGAATGACTACAACGTCGCAGTTGTTTGTTCGGCGCGCTCTAGCGCAAGCAAATCGGCAGGGACAACGAATCTCCTCTTGAGAGCGTTAGATTGCGCGTTGTCAGAAGAAGCGCAGAGGGTCGATTTCGACGAAGTTGTTGATATGATCCAAAGTGAACATCTTGGGGTTGCAGAATCCCTACCGCGCAAAAATTCGGTTCAGCAACCTGCCTCGAAGATCATTCAGCAACTCCGGCAGAAAATCATCAAAGAATGCGAGTCCTTGAGAAGATTCTTGCGGGCGACTCGGGTCATTGGCGAAGCTTCAGATCGGACTCAAGATCGCGTGCTTGGTGTTGGAGAGAAACTGTCCTGTTTGGTAGTTGCGGCCGCTTTATCCCTCGGAGGAGTTGAAGCAGACATGGTGAACCTGGAAAATATTGTTCAAGCAGCGGATAAGCGCTCAACCCGGGATCAGCAAGCAGCCTACAAACGAAATCCTATTCTGTTCCTCCAGGGACTTCGAGACGCTGTCAGAGATGCGATATTCAATTGCTCTGCGGAGGGAAAGGTACCAATCGTTACTGGATTTTTCGGCTCGATGCCACAATCGCTGCTGCATACCGTTGGTCGTGGATACTCAGATCTATGTGCAGCACTGTGTGCGGTCTCACTAGGTGCCGAAGAGCTTCAGATATGGAAGGAGGTTGCCGGTATCTTCACAGCAGACCCCACGAAAGTATCAACAGCCAGAGTCCTACCCATGATAACGCTCGAGGAGGCGGTCGAGTTGACTTATTACGGTAGTGAGGTGATCCATCCTCTGACAATGTCACTTCTGAACAAGGAGGACATTAACCTGCGATTGAAAAATGTGAAGGATCCTGCCGGCGCCGGAACTGTAGTCTATTCGACGACGCCCAACCCGACTCCAGTGCAGACACCCGGATCAGCCGAGATGGAGATGAGTCGTTCATTATTCATGGCTTCACATGGGTACCACGGGAAAGACCAGTCCAAGCGAGTCCCCACTGCCATCACGACAAAAGACTCAATTTCTCTCGTTAATATAACTTCGAATGGCAAACTACCTCCACAAGTCTTCCTTGGTCAACTTATCAGTGCTTTGGGACAGCATCAACTTTCCGTCGACCTGTCAAGCAGCAGCCGCCAGTCCCTCAGTCTGGCCGTATCAGCTTCTGGAATGGTAAATGTCCTTGACGCGATTGACGAGGCTCTGCCAGATCTCGAAGAATTTGGTTCCGTCACCGTCATGCCGAAAATGTCAATCATCTCTGTGGTTGGGCACAAAATGAGAAACATGGTAGGCGTCGCAGCCGAAATCTTCTCCAATCTGGCAAGTGCTCGGGTCAACATCCATTTGATATCCCAGGGCGCGAGTGAGATCAATATTTCATTTGTCGTCAGGGCGCAAGATGCGCTTCTGGCCATGGAGGTTATTCATTCGAAGGTTATGAAGGTCCCTGGACACGCGGAGCGCGAAATTTCTTTCATGACGGGTCCGTGGCTTTATTGAAAAAATGATTCAGATGCCTGTTTCTACAAGTGCTTCCTTCGAGCTCCTAGAATAGAGCGTAGCATTATCAATATGTACAAGATTTAACGACCTTATGTCCACTATCAATGACAATGTTCCAACTCTCAACCCAATTCTCAGCCCAAATACTTTCTTTCTATCAACTGATGGCGGACGGGGTATTCACTGTAGAGGCAGGCACAGATTGCAGGTATGGAGCACTCGATTAAATGCCCTCATTCTTAGCCATACTACCAGATATTCTGTGCCACCGTGCAGGCATGGATCATACCAGTTTCACAACCTCGAGGCGTGCACAACCCGTTGGGCGTCCTTTTACCCCAGCTAGGCTCAACTCCCTTAATCCTGCCCGCCTGGACGATATCTCCAGACCCCAGGCAAGATGAGCACCGAAAAACGTCCGACCGAGCAGAATCATCTCCAAGGAACAGATCAGGCTCGATATCATCTGATATCCCTGAAATCTTACCCCGGGGTTTGGTTTCGATAAGGGGCTATCTCCACACAAGTCCGCGGGTGGCCAATCATCAAACGGCGTTCTGTATCCGGTGTTTGGACACCATCTAAGGTAAACTCGATATTGCAGGTATGCATTTTAATCATGGTGATCAGATAGCAAACGCCCGTTAATCAAGTATGCAAAAAAAGTCCCGTGTTACACGTGGCGTGATGATCGCATTCTGTATCCTGGGGATGATATCCTCCATTCCCCGGTATTTGTCGAGATAAGCCAGGCAGGCTATCTTACTCGTAGCAAAAGCCGTGATACTGTATACCTCTGAATCGGATTGGCCGGTACAACATTAAATATTGAACAGTGAATATACATCATGTTAAGATATAGACACCCATAACCACCACGATTGAATGATTCAACATCTTCACGTCTTCTCAAACAGCCCACCTTTCTCTGTGCCATCAGCAAGCTTTTCATTATCTCTTATCTCTTTTCTCTTCACGACGATATAGATAAAACAATATGGTCTCCGGACACTTGGGAGAGGTGAGCAAAGCTCCAGAATACGAGACCGTCGCTCTCCACGGCGGACAAGAGCCAGATCCCATCAACGGCTCAAGAGCGGTACCACTGTATCAAACTTGTGCATACAACTTTACCGACGCCAATGACGGAGCCAGCAAATTCGCCTGGTCCAAGGACGGCTATGTATACACCCGAATGGGCAACCCCACCAACACAGTGTTCGAGACCCGAATGGCGATGCTGGAAGGAGGCGTCGGCGCCGTCGCCACCGCCAGCGGCCACGCCGCCCAGTTTATGGCCATCACGTCTGTGTGCGAGCCGGGCCACAACTACATCAGCACGATGAACCTGTACGGTGGCACACACAACCAGTTCCGCGTGTACATGAAGAAGTTCAACATCATGTGCAAGTTCATGCAGGGGCAGGACCCCGAGGGGATCCGAAAACTCGTCGACGACAAGACCCGCGCCGTATACATCGAGACGATCGGAAACCCCCAGTTCAATGTCCCTGACATCAAGGCCATCGCTGCTGTCTGCCACGAGGTCGGCATCCCCCTGATCGTGGACAATACCTTCGGCATGGGTGGGTATCTGGCACAGCCGATCGTGCAAGGTGCTGATATCGTCACGGCGTCGTGCACGAAGTGGATCGGTGGCCATGGAACGTCGATGGGTGGCATTGTGGTCGACGGAGGCCACTTTGACTGGTCTGCGTCTGGCAAATTCCCTGGCTTCACCGAGCCGTCAGAGGGTTACCACGGTATGCGATTTTGGGAGACCTATGGACACAAGGCTCTAGCCGCCAAGCTGCGCATGGATGCCATGAGAGATTTGGGTCCTTGCATGTCGCCCTTCAACGCCTGGCTCTTCCTTCAGGGTCTTGAGTCTCTCCCAGTCCGCGCCGACCGACATGTCTCCAACACACTTGCCTTCGCACAGTGGCTTGAGAAGCACCCGTGCGTCGCATGGGTAAACTACCCAGGTCTGCCATCACACCCAGACTACGAGCTCGCCCAGCGTGTGCTACCCAAAGGCGCCGGAGCCGTCCTCACCTTCGGCGTGGCCGGAAACATCGACGAAGTCGAATCTGTCGTGAACAATCTTAAGCTCTGCTCTCACCTGGCAAACGTCGGTGACGCCAAGACACTGATCATTCACCCCTGGCGAACCACGCACCAGCAAATCCCCGACGCGGAGAAGATCAAGGGAGGTGTCACGCCCGACATGATCCGCATCAGTCTCGGCTTGGAACACATCAACGACATCATCCACGACTTTGAACAGGCGTTCAAGGCCGCTGGGCTGAAGGGGGCCAAGGACTGGATCCCGACGTGGAAGAAAGGAATGGAGGGAGAGGAATGGTCCAAGGGTACATTATACGCACCGAACCCTAATGGTATTATCAAGGAGGTGGTCACAAAGGCATAAGTAGTAGAAGATTGCTCAAATTAAATAGTTTCATTGTACCCAAGGGAAGGCGTACCATTCAGCTCACATACTGAGTCAATCAATTTATCAAAATGAAACGTCGAAGGCCCCTTAAAAAGACCTTCTGCAAACACCGCAATACTTAACGGAGCCAGGGTCGTTACCCAACCAACTAGTGTGACATCGAGGACAGGTGCGCTTGTACTCATAGTAGAAGCCTTCTTTCATCTGCGAGCGATTAACCTTGTCCTTGTAATCCTTGACCTCCTTCTGCAACGCCTCGTATCGCTCCCTATTCTCCCTCGACGTTCTCTCCAGCTCTTGCTGCCTC
Source organism: Cladophialophora exuberans (assembly GCA_030068005.1). Taxonomy (NCBI): domain Eukaryota; kingdom Fungi; phylum Ascomycota; class Eurotiomycetes; order Chaetothyriales; family Herpotrichiellaceae; genus Cladophialophora; species Cladophialophora exuberans. Next base: position 226,012 of record JANSVK010000014.1, read on the forward strand.
CTGTTCACCTCGTCCTTCAACGCCTCAATCTCGCGAGCATGCTGATCTTTCATTTCTTGGCGAAGCTGCTCGCGGCTCGCCTCAAGCTGGCGGCTCTGCTCCGCAGCCTCTTGCATCTGACGATCGACCTGGGCTCGGTATTCGCGGAGCTCCTCCTGGCGCTCTTCGTCTTTCTCTTTGATGGCTTCTTCCATATCCTGTCGGATCTCACGCATCTCTTTCTCGTGTTTCTCTTTGAGCTTCTCGAGCTCCTCTTGGACCTCTCGGCCAGCGCCTGTGTCACCCAACTTCATGCCTTGATCAACCATTTCGCGCTGGATGTCAAGCGTCACAGGCTGCGCTCGCTTGACGAGGTAGTCTATGATCTTCTGTCCGGACACTGCGCCATCATCCTGCCGGAAGACTTTAGCGCCCTTGCCGACGAGGAACTTCCAGAGATCGTTCTGATGGACGAGCTGATCCTCTCGTCGACTCGCATCGGTGGGCGGGCAGAGACTCCACATTGTGGTCGCAAGAACTACACTCCCGAGCCCACTCTCACCACAGAGCTTGCGGAACATGCGCAGGTTTTTCATGCCCGAGCCACCAATGCGAACGTCGATGATACGGTGTAGGTAGATGATGCCGGTAAGCCTCACTTTAAACTGGTAGGCTTGGGCGAGCCAATCTGCGATCTCTCGAAGGATTTCCGTGTCGGATCGGTATGTATCATCGAATCCTGGAGTGTCGATCAAGAAGATCTTTTTTCCGTTCGGCATGATGCATGGTACTATGTCAACCTTGCTGGTACCTGTCATGATTGATTAGCCCTCGTCAAACATGGCGATCTACCTTTGATCAAAAAGCTTAGCTTCGAGTCGGAGCTCTAGTAGGGCACAAGCACGGTGTAGGCTTTGTTTGGGCGCTCCAAAGTCTTCAAGCTTATGATCGTCGGTTGGAAGGACTTACAGGATTGGAGGCCATGACCAACGTTCAGATCTTGACGACAAAAATTCTGGATGAATGTTGTTTTCCCGGCCCCCGTGATTCCCATCACGGCGATCACGATGTCATTTGGACTGTTCGGAAGCGTCAACTCCATGGCTTTCGGACTGATTGTGCTCAAGGAAGGTTTTACTTACGTCGGCGCCTGGCTGTCTTGAGAAGGTTCGAGAGTGTAGGACGGAGGCGCACCATATTTGCTGTTTCTGCTGCTCGCCATGGCCGATTCGTACTAAGACAGTGTATTCTTAAGTCTAGCCGCAGGTTTGTTGGGATATTTTGATTTTAATCTCTTCTCCAGAAGACGACGACCATGAGAACCACTGTCCTATGTCGCAGTCTGCGGGAATGAGCTTATTATCAGGCTACAGGCCATCTCAGCCGCACTCCAAAGGCATCTTGCGCAGACCCCTCCTGAAACCACCCCTCTGACAACGCCTTTAGCGTAGGGCAACTTGGCTCTCATGCGAGCGCCTGCTTTCAGAGGGAACTTTGGTTGCGGCTCGATTTCTGGCCAACCCCTTCGGCGTACGCTAACAGAGGAGTGGCCAAATTCGCGCCCCGAATATATATGCAGCCTCACTTGAGCACGCTACGTGCCCAGGGGGACGTGCATGAACACAGCACATTGAGGCGTTTGGACTAGCCTGAAAAAGGTTTAGAAGGGACTTGTTGGCTGGGGTCTAGAGTCTGTCGGGCGCGAGACGAATTTCTGCCATGGACCACAGGTGATGAACGTGGCAGCAACGAGACGCTCATTGTCTGCTCATTCGCAGCAATCATGCAGCTCGTAACGCCGCTCATAAGGCAACTAAAACAAGGCAACTTGCAAGGCAGCTCGCTAGCCGTTCACTCCAACGCCGAAACAGGGATGGCGAGTTTTGCCCCGGCATCGACATCAGGCTGAGGCTGAAGCCCGAGCCTGAGACTGAGCCTGAACCTGAGCCTAAGCCGAGCCGCTCTCCTGCAATTCCCTTTCAACTACGTAGCCTGATTGCCCTCTCATAACTATGTGAGAGCCCGCGAAAAAGAGTATCTCGCGAAGCACTCGACTTCGAAACCGGAGCAGCCTCTGCCATCGAATGTTGAGATGGGTTCTCAAAATGCGGAGATCGTTATCGCGATTATGGGAGTGACCGGGGCAGGGAAGAGCTCGTTCATAGCGTCTGTAACGGGACGAGAAGATATCCAAGTCGGTCACGATCTCTACTCTGGTAAATTCTTTTCGTCAATCTATGATACACTCGGAGCTGATCTAGCTAACCATGGTTGCAGAAACATCAGAAGTCCAAGCATACCGCTTTTCCCATAGGTCCATCAACTATGTCTTGGTAGATACGCCGGGCTTCGATGACTCAAAAATGAGCAACGAAGAAGTCACAAAAAAAGTTCTGCAGTGGCTCGATAGGTCTTACCGCAAAGGAACGCGCTTGAACGGCATCATCTATATCCACGATATCAGGAAAACCCGCGTTCAAGGTTCAGCTTATAAGACCATGCGCTTGCTCCGCCAGCTTTGTGGAGGGGGGGTGCTGGAAAACGTTTTTCTTGCCACGTCCTTTTGGGACCAGGTCACCGAGCCGGTTGGCACTCAAAGGGAGCATGAACTCAAGACTTCGAAAGACTTCTGGGCCAACATGGTGGCAAAAGGGTCACAAGTCGTTAGGCTAGAGCCAGACCGATCAGTCCGTCTGGAGCTTTTGGAAAGAATCGCCGCAAAGAACAAAGTCGACCTTCTCGTCCAGAGAGAAATGGTGTTGCAAAAGAAGAAGCCGGAGGAGACGACCGTCGGGCAAAATATCATGTCACGGTCCAACGAGATTCGAGAGTTCGAGGAGACGGTCGAGAGGGAGAAGAAAGCCGAGAAGTCAAGGCTGCAAAAGATCCTGGAACAAGGACAGAAGGCACACGACAAAGAGATGGAGCAGCTTCGACTCGAACGGAAAAAAACTCAACGGCAAGCCCGGCAGGACCAGCGCCGGGCGAAAAAGGAGCACAAGCGCACCGTGCGGGAGGAACGACGGCAGATGAGGCAAGAACGGCGCGTGGTCGAGGATGATCTCCTACAAATGCAGGGAAAGCAAAGGTGGTATCGAGAACTGCATCTGCTCACAGCCCTTTGGTTAGTGTTGGCGACAAGCCTCATTGCCGATGTGATTGCGGATTCTCTGAACGGAGCCCCGACGAGCGTCAACTACGCCATGTTTTCGATCGTCTGGGCATGGCTGGCCCTCCTCGTCGACATGGCCTCTTACTTCCTGGAATCCTTCCCTCTGGGTATAGTGCTCTTCGGGGACATTCTGACCATCATCTTCACCTTCTGCGCGGCAGCGGCTTTTGCAGGCGAATTGGGCGTCCACAGCTGTTCTGACGATGTATGTTTTGCCCCCGAATCCCTTACATATGAATGCCTTCCAGAATTGAGCATGATGAACTAACATCCTTGAGTAGGACTACCTCTTCAGTAACAATTTGGTTGGTGGATCCGACAACTCAACCAAGCGATGCCGAGAACTTCAGGCCAGTGATGCCTTCCTTTGGTTCATTTTCACTTGCTTCCTCATAATCGCTGCCCTGGACATCAGACGCGTGGCGAAAATAGGTACTTTGAGTTCCATTTCGAATGTCTAAATACGCACGGGTCGTGTATATTTTCCCCCTTAAAGACATTGGTCAGTGCTGAGAAGGCGGCATAAGACATGAGAGGAGGTCGATTAGGCTTCAGGGGATCTGGCGTTGTGGGGGAGTGGGGGGGCCTTCGCGTGAAAAGAGTCTAGAACTGGGGTACATTATAACAGTATTCTCTTCAGCGTTCGTCATGACCAGGCTCCCAGACGTACTGGTCGACTGCTTTTGTGCCGCCTCTCCCGCCTGTCTACTGCTGTAATCCTGAATATATCTGGAGAGCTGTGAAATTTGAAGCCAGACATTTGTTAGCCCATTCTTCGAGGACATCAACGACTTTCAGGTGTTTTCTTAACCTCGCCCAGTTCAGGGGCGTGAGCCCTGGATCGTCTACTTGGTCAAGGCTCGCTCCACGTTCAAGCAACAACGTCGCGATATCGACGTGCCCGTTGCACGCTGCCCAGTGGAGTGCAGACCAACCATCACGCTCAAATTTGTTGGGATCTGCACCTGCATCAAGCAGTTCTCGAACACACTCTATGCTCCCTGTCTCGGAGGCCCATATCAAGGGAGTACCTCCCATGGGACATGTGGCATGGACACATGTCTTATCCTCTGAGATGTATGTTCGCACAAGCCAGGGAACACCAAAATATGCGGCAAGATGGATAGGCGCGTGATCACTGTATAAGGGCCAGGTCCACAGTCGGTGCTTCACGCCATACGTGAGTGCCATGATGATGTTTCTACGTGATCTGGAAGACAGCATTTGACGGATCATGGTGGACATTGTTGATGATGGACTACCAATTGCTTGTGCGTGAAAACCCCAGCTCTCAATTGCGTACCGAAGAAATGGGGATCGCACAAGAATGTCGGATAGCCTCTGTTTGACGATCCATTCTGTGGTACTCGCAGACTGAGACGTAGCCTCCAAGTAGGTATGTTGCATCCTATTTGCGTAAATGAGTTGTTCAGCCTGCAAGAATATTTCATTGTTGAGCAGGTACTTAACACATGTTAATGCTAAGTCTTCGTTTGCTGCATCTGTCTCCATTGCGAATCCTCGAACAGTGGCGAGTTTTGAATCTCGCGAGCAGGCGTCGAGGAAATCTCGTGCGGTCTGATGAATAAAACCGACTCGCTCTCCTGTGCTTTCGAAACGAGTGAGAGACCCGCAAAGAAATCTCAGGTCACCAGAGAGGTCGTGCCACCCTGACTGAGAGGTTTCCAAGCACAGCGCTGCCTCCAGTTCTGTCAGGGAAAGGCCACGGCTTGCGTAGAGTAACCAACGAATGATTCTCCAGAAATCTTGTCTCCGAGTTGCGGGCACATTATCAAGAATTGCTTCGTAGGTGTCGGCGAGTGTTAGAGGTATGCTTGATAGTTTCGATGTGATCACCTCGTCACTGAGCCGTTCATCTCTTTTTTCCAACTCTTTCATGATCAAAACAACCCAAAGAAACATTCCATTGGCATTCGACTCTAAGAATTGAATGATATGTTTAGTGACTTCAGGCTTAAGGTGGCGTCGAGGGGCAAATTCCTTCATCCAATTCTGTATAAGCGCTTCGAGATCAGATATCGTGTCGGTCTTCGAGATATCAAGTGTTGGAACTCCTGAGAGGTCATCAATCATATCGACCTCTGGTCTACTCGTGACCAAGATCCTCAGCCTTTCCCGGGAGCCCTGGAATGTCGAGAAAGGAGAATCTTCATATACCAGTTCTTTGATCCAATCTAGGATCAGTACCAGACTTTCTGCCTCGATCTCATTTAGAGCATCAAGTACTATATAGACTTTTGGACTGAGTGGTGCTTGCTGCAGCATCTCAGCGAACAAGCTTGGAAGATTGTCCCATGACCATTCGAAGTCGCGCTTAGCAGACAGCACGTCATAGCGCTGCAACAAGATTGGTAGAACTGCTGGTACCTGGTTAATGAATTGATGGATTATAGTTCTAAGAGCTGCCGAAGCAGTGTTCACAGCCCTGTCGTTGGATTTCTGAAAGAAGAAGTACAAGACCACACGTTGAACCTGATCTTGGCCGGAAGGAGGTACTTGTGTCATGCGGTATGCAGGGATCATTTCACAAATGTGGGCTGCCAAAGTGGTCTTGCCGCAGCCAGCCTTTGCTGTAACCAAGAGGAGAGACGGTGCTGTGCCTTCATGCCAGGAGGCATACTTCTGGTTCTCGCAGATCCAAGCACAAGAAGACTTGGAGCGACTTAAAAGCTGCGAAATGAATCTGGTTTGATCCGTTGGATCGAGCTTTGCTAGACACTTGTTAGTTCTCTGCTCAGCTGTTGCATCCGCAAGCTTGGGAGCACCTCGCTGCCAATATTTCGAGTTAGTGATCTTTACCGAGCCGATCCATTTTAATACCTTGGAACACTCACCGGATGTTCTGGGATTATTTCTTTTCGTAATCTATGAAACGCGTGCTCTTTGCCCTCACCATATATGAGTGGCAAATAGACGTCGAAGATGCCCAATAGGCAGTACACCTGGTCTTCATCAATTGTGGTCTCACGCTTTGCGGCCCATGACATTCGCTCTTCGACGCTGAATTGAAATAATCTTTCACTTTGTTGTAATGCCTGGACTGGAATGCCAGTCACTTCGTGGATTTGCGGTTCCAACGACTGTTTGGTACCAAGTGGGTCGCCTTCCTGAGAGAAGAACTCGACTGACCGTGGAGCAAGCATTTCCTGCAGAGTCCAACCTCGAGTAAACCATCTGCTTCGGCGGAAAGCGTGCAGATCGACATCGGAGATTGGGACATCAGAGAGATATACATAGCATTTGGCCGCATTCATATACCAGCGAAACATTGAGTTGATATTCTCATTCAACTCAGCACTACTCGATTTGTCAATACAACAGCTGTCCACCCAGAGATATTGTAATCCGTCCTTGCTGGCCTGTTCTGCGCAGAACCTAATCTTTCTGTGGCCAATTTTGCTTCCTCCCGTTCCATCTTTCAGGTCTTGAAAAGTGACTTCTTGGTCATCGGCCTCCCATGTGTGCGAGAGGATGGCGTACAGAGGAGTTTTGTTGCCAATCACGCTGGTCAGGCTGAAGGTGCTGTCTGAATTAATTTTCAAGAGACGCATTCTGGCTTGGGACGCAAAAGGAGGAGTTCTCGTTTGTCATTGCGTTTTAGCTTGCACCCGGCGTACAGGAGCCCATGGTCAGCGCATGGTGGTAGCCTTCCAAGGAGAAGGATGAATCAATCGCGCCCGTATTCACCTTCACAGGTCAAGTTTGAGGAGATCGAAACTTGAGAGATCAGGCGCATGATGAAAGGCGGCGCCATGTGCGCAAGAGCCTTACCACAGCCATCTAAACAAGTGCGTGCAACGAATATGGGCGTTGGTATGCCGTTGTGGATATATTCTCCGACGGACTTGCTACGGTGGGCTATAACGCTCCGGAGCTTCTGCTCGGAGAGCGAACTTTGAATGCTGGGCCAATGCGGAAGTGCAGCTCAACTTGGGTCAAGTTCACTCTCAACATTCGCGACCCCAATCATCCTAACTTTTTATTCCTTCTCAGCTGCGCGTAGTCAATTGATCATACACGGTAGTCTCAGACAGCACATTTCTATCTTCTGTCTGAGCTACTGCATTGCCGTCTACCATGGCTGGTCGACAGTCAGTTCGACTGCTCGCGCGCCAGCTCCCATCCTCCCAATGCACCTTCTCACCCCCCCAACACCATGTCCGACGAGCTTTCTCCTCAGCTCCGTGCTCACTTGCAGCACACAACTTCACAATGCCTGCTATGTCGCCGACCATGACTGAAGGAAATATCTCGAGTTGGAAAGTCAAGGAAGGGGACTCCTTCTCCGCCGGTGACATCCTGCTGGAAATCGAGACTGACAAAGCATCCATGGACGTGGAAGCTCAGGAAGACGGCGTCATGGCCAAGATCTTTCAAGGAGATGGCTCAAAATCAGTGCAAGTCGGCACAAGGATAGCGGTGATCGGAGACGCAGGAGACGACGTGTCAAGTCTAGAGATCCCGGCCGACGATTCGAAGCCCGCCAAATCTGAAGCCGACAACATCCCCAAGGGCGGAGAAGATGCCAAGTACGAATCGTCCGGAGTTGAAAAGGAGACTGCAGGCACACCACAGAGTCCCAGAGCTGCGAAGGATAAGCCCAAGTCGAGTCCGAAGGGACCAGGCGCGAACCCCAAGTACCCTCTCTACCCGTCCGTAATAGCACTCATCCACGAGAACCACATCTCCGACGCCGACGTGGCCAAGATCGCCGCGACAGGGCCCAACGGCCGTCTCCTGAAAGGCGACGTGCTCTCCTACCTAGGCAGCATCGAGTCCGACTACTCGGCCACACAATCCAAGCGCATCGAACATATGGCGCACCTGGATCTCAGCAACATCAAAGCCTCATCCACAAAAGCAGAAGCTCCCACAGCAGGAAAAGCTACACCAGCCGCAGCTGAGAAAGCCCCTCCTGCCCTCATGGGCATGAACATCACTATCTCGCTTAGCGAAGTGTTGAAAGTACAAGCGCGCATCAAAGACAAACTGGGCGTGACGATCCCACTATCCACCTTCCTCGCCCGCGCCGTCGACCTGGCGAACGACGACCTCCCGCGCCCCAAAGGCGCCAAACCCTCCGCCGACGACCTCTTCAACGCCGTCTTGGGCCTAGACACCATTCCCACGACATCACGCGGGACCTACCTCCCTCAAATCGACGCCTTCTCCGCCCTCCTTCCCTCAGCACCCGCTCCCAAACCCACGCGCCCGTCGCGCAAGACCGACATCATCGACATCCTCGCCTCGTCATCGCGAGCGTCCGTGAAGTCGCGTCCCGCGGCGCCGGTCTACCAACCCGGCCGTACACTCAGCACGTCCGACGGCGCGATCAACGTGTTCAGCCTCACGGTGCCCAAGGGCGAGGAGAAGCGCGCGCGCACGTTCCTCGAGCGCGTCAAAACCGTGTTACAGGTCGAGCCGGGGAAGTTGGTTCTTTGAACAACCTGAGAGTGTCGGATTGGAGGCTTTCGGGTTGGTATGGGAGTGATGGAAAACAAGGGGGGCCCAGGGTCTTTTTCCAAGTATAAGTCTAGCTGTACAGTGCACCAGCGGCTTTCCCACCTTCAAATTTCAAGTTGTCTGAGCGAGGCCTTGAACGTTGAGTTGCGGTCGATCCAGTTCTCGAAGGCGTGATAGAATTTCCTCCTTGGCCGCGGCTCTCCTTTAACTTTGGCAATTCTTGTAACATTTGTATTTCCCAGAAACGAGGCAGGCAGGCAGGCATAAAAAAGCAGACTAATTGGAATGCGAAACCCAAATCACAACTTTAGTGAAAACAAATTTCTATGCTTCGAAAATTGAACGAGGGGAAACGAAGTGTCATACATCAATTTAAAATCACTTTGTTGATTTTCTGGGTACCAGTCGTACTCGTCTCACGCTTTGACTTAGAGGCGCTCTCTTATCGAGCACATACTGCTATTAGTACTTGCAAAACTTGTAACGTTGCGCCGATACCAATCAATTCCAGTGCCAGTGCTATATATTCAGCACGGCGGCGGACTTTTTGCATTCTGCTTCTCGGGCCCACGCCCAACCTTTTTGGCATGCTCGTGAGAAAAATGCATTTCGAACCCAATCCGGAACGCCACGCTTGCATGAGCCCACCAGTGTTGCAAAAACACGATTCAATAAACGCCAATTTCCATCCCCATCCCAATCCATCGAAGCCCGGCTTCAGGACCAAGTCTCTCCCCCTGAGAACGCCTGCATGCTCATCCGCTGTAAAAATCGATCACAGCTCCGACAATGTTCCTCGCGCCTTCAGCTCATAGCAAAAATTCGTAAAATAAAACTTTAGCACAAAGAGCAGATTGAAATAGCTCGCTCGCTGGTTCTGATTTCCCATCCTGAGATTTATGTGCGCGCTTTTTGAAAACAACAGAAAAAAACAAGGTAAGGTGCGCCGACATTGCTATCACCATGTCAGTCGTAGAAATAGGTTCGAGTCGAATTCATGGCGTCGTTTCCGGTGCACAGGTTTGGTCGTGGGTAGCGTCGATGTCGTAGCAGGATTAAGTTGTGGCATGATTTTGGATGTTGGCACATTTGCAAGATTCATGCTTGAATATTATCACGCGTGAATCATCGAATGGCACCCCAATCACCCAGTCTGCCCGCAATTCCATCGCTGTTGCGACCCTCATTTCCTTTCTTGCCGAAAACTCTCCAGAACCGTAGGGTTTCATCACCCGCTCCAGTCACCACAGTGGTACCATCTGGACTTGTACTCAAGTAAAGAACACGGAAAGTGTGGCCTGTAAGGCTGACAACTTGCTCCATTTTGGGATATTTCCAGACCACGATTTGGTTCTGACTGTAGCCATGAGTGCTGACAATCTCATCGCTGTTCTTGCTCCATGCCAGGTTGCAAACTTGACTTCCGGTGTCGACTTCTTTGATGAGAGATCCGTTTGCAGTGTTCCAGAATTTGATTGATCGATCAGCTGTGCCACCACCAGAAGCCAGCAAGTGATGTTGATGAGGACTCCAAGCAATAGCTTTGACTGCAGCCACATGGTTCGAAAATCGGTAAAGAGGTGTTTCTGACAACTTGTCCCAAACACAGAGTTTGTTGTCGTTTCCGCCAGAAGCAAGTTGGCCATCCTCGGTGTTCCAACGCAAGCCACAGACTTCTTGTTTATGACCTGCTAGTCTTCGCAAGTACTGATCTGGACTGCGGACATCGCGGTGATATATGAGTCGATCTCGGGAACCCGAAGTCAAGATATGATCATTCCAAGCGAGTGCTCCAACTCTGGCCGAGTGACCTGTCATGGTCCGCAATCGTCTTGACTTTTCTGCGTCGTAGATCTGAACAAAGCCTTTATGCGTTCCAATTGCAAGATGTGATCCTCGCTGAATCCAAGCCACGGATGTAACCAGATCATTATCAGGGAGTTTGCAAAGCTGTGTCACTTTCCCGGTAGTGCTGTTCCACATGTACACACAAGAGCCAAGCCCGACACCGAGAATATTGGCGGAACCCCAATCCACCAAGTTGAGATAAAAGTCATCGGCCAACTCGGGAGCGTCCAAAACCTTGTAAGGGACCTTTGCAATGGGTCTGGGTTGTTTTCGGGGGGTCTGGAGGATGGACTGGGAGGAGTAGTTGATAGGTGATATGGAATACAGGTCAGATCTTGCATTCAGATTGATAATTCCTGGATGTTTGGCGGTTCGCGAAGATGGAGTCGGATGACCTGAACCAATGACCTTCTGGGGAGATTTATAGTTAAACATGTTCTTATGAGGTGTGGTGGGAGTGATCGAGGCAGGCGGTAGGGAAGACAACGAGGGCTGGCCTGGAGGGGTCTGTCGGCGACCAAACAATTCATCTGGGGATATGGATCGGTAATCTTGTGGTACTGTATCGCCCATCAATTCATTGCGCAGGACTTTGGAGTAGGTTCTGTTTGCTTCTTCGGTTCTCTGGAAGTGGAGTTCGCCATGAGGGGTCTTCTTCTTTGATCTCGAGGGAGTTGCGGGTGAGCCATCATCGTGTAAGAGGCTGTAGGTTGCTTGCAGGTCTTGTCCGTCTCGGTTTGGGATGAAGCTATGACACCAGTCAGTTTCGATTCAGCGGTCCAACTCGATCCCATGTCCACTCACCGGTCTCCGTAGACACGCTGTCTCTTTCTACTCGGACTTCGACCAGGAGTTCTATCGCGTTGCCTTCCAGCATTCTCCATTTCTCGTAACCTCCGGTTCAGAGCGTCGGCCTCCATGGCTTCTGTGGCTCGTTGCACGCTAGTCATGGCTTCCTCGGTGGCGGTGAAACGTTTTGTGGATATCGTCGGAGGAGTTTTGGAACCAAGAGGAGTCGGTAATGAGGGAGTTTGAGGTCGATCTGAAGCAGAAGTGTCGAGGGAGAGAATATGTGGAGGATCGTTTGCCATGGTGAGGAAGTGACGGAGTTGAGCAAGCGGGAATTAGTTGTGACTTCCAGTTGAGGATCTGTCGCTGTGGTGAACGGCAAAATAATGCGCACGTGCAGGTGAAAGCGAGGCGACGATGAAGGCAGTAGTCCGTAGGTCCAAGGAGATGCTGTGAATTGGCCTCTCTAACCGCGACCGTATTGTCCACCTTTCAGCGGTCGCAACGAGGGGACGGGCCTAGCTAGATGACGAGCATTACGAGGGAAATGGAAAACAGTATTGCACAGATAATAGATGCTGTAAATGGCGATGTACTGCGAGCGAGGTGTGAATCGAAGGTGGGATGTTTGAGTAGAGTCGAATGGTGTTGCTGGCGCAGATGTGAATTGAACAATGAAGCCAGTGCCACGGATGCGGCCGTCAGGGACTTGCACCTGCCTCCAGTGACTGGCTTCCCCCAGCTCCTGCCCTTCGACCAGTCGCCGTTCTGGGATCCGCCAAGCTACCACTAAGCCTAAATCTGTCTTTTGTTGTTTGCTGCTGGTCTTTTCTGGAAGGCTATGAACTATGTGAGGAGTCTTGATAGTCTAGCAAACTAATGAGCCGTCTTGTAACCTCTTTCAATGCATTCATTGATTGTATTCCTCGCATGATCTGTGCTCGATAGCTTGAAGCTGTTGGTCGCGCTAGCTCAATACAGAGAGCTTCAGGATCATAACAAAAACACTCTACGCGGCCAGGATGCGACCTGGTCCAAAATATCAACAACTCGCGTTCCTTGATGCTCTCGAGTCTCTACGAGCTTTCATGGGGCCATGTAAGACGGTTTGAAACATCCTTGCCAACATGAAAATTGATTCGACAGAAGGTGCGTTTCAGATATGAAAACGGCTTTCCTGGAGCCGCGATGGAGCCGATTGGCGAGAGAGGCAGGTACCCTGGTACAGGAGCTTAGTTTAGGGCGGCATCACCTGAATACTGAAACGGGTGAGCGCCTACGAGTGTCGCTCGAGTCACTCAAGGTCACTTTCCGCGCACCTCGATTGTCCGCGGAGGCTATCACGCATACCCACCTTCAAGTCGTTGGTATATGACCGTTGCACATGCTCAAGCGGTTATTATTTTCCTCGACCAGCCCCTCGAGAGTCAGATTCCATTCCACCATGGCTCCAATGAACATCAAAGCCGCCGCTGATGACTTTCTCGACTTTGTCAATGCTTCCCCAACTCCCTTCCATGCCGTAAAGTCCATGAAGGATAGGCTGTCTGCAGTTGGATTCAAGCAAATAAAAGTGAGTAAGCCCTTGGAACTAAACACATCACTTCTGTCCTTGCTGACAACTTTCAACAGGAGAAAGATTCGTGGTCGTCAATATGCGTGCCTGGCGGAAAGTACTTCCTTACTCGAAACGGCTCAACAATTGTAGCATTTGCAATTGGCAAGAAATGGAGACCCGGTAATCCCATCTCGATGGTTGGAGCCCATACCGACTCACCATGCCTGCGAATTAAGCCTGTTAGCAAGAAACAAGGGGATGGTTTTCTCCAAGTTGGTGTTGAGACGTATGGAGGAGGCTTGTGGCATACCTGGTTCGATCGAGACCTGGGCGTCGCAGGTAGAGTCATGGTTCGAGGTGCCGATGGCAACGTTGTTCAAAAACTGGTTCATATCAAGAAACCTATCCTCCGCATTCCTACTCTCGCCGTACATCTCGACCGCCAGGAGAAGTTCGAGTTCAACAAAGAAACCCAGTTATTCCCCATCGCAGGCCTTGTGTCTGCTGAGCTCAAACGCCAGGACGACAAGAAGACGAAGGCCAATGCAGAAGAGGAGGAACAAGATAAGCCGTTTTCACCTCTGAAAGCCATGACAACGAGACACCACCCTCACATTGTTGAAGTCATTGCTTCGGATGTAGGGGCCTCGCCTGAGGAAGTAGTTGATTTCGAGGTCGTTCTCTACGATACCCAAAAGGCTTGCTTAGGAGGTCTCAATGACGAATTCATTTATTCAGCGAGGCTTGACAACCTAAACTCAACATACTGTGCTACTATGGGCTTGATCAAGTCGCTCGAGTCCAAGTCTGCTCTCGACGACGAAAGCTCAATACGTTTGATCGCATGTTTTGACCACGAAGAAATCGGAAGTATGACAGCGCAAGGTGCATTCTCCATGATGCTTCCAGCGATCATTCGGCGAATCTCTGTCCTTCCATCTGCGAATTTTATCGAAGATGAATCCGAAGAGTCATACGATCATACCTCAGAACCAGAATTGTCAACAGCTTATGAGCAGACCTTGTCGAGCTCGTTTCTTCTTTCTGCCGACATGGCTCATTCGGTAAACCCGAACTATGGCTTCAAGTATGAGTCTGATCACCGTCCTGAAATGAACCAAGGACCAGTTATCAAAATCAATGCGAACGCCAGATATGCCACCAATTCTCCGGGCATCGTCCTACTGCAAGAAGTTGCTCGAAAGGCGACCAAGTTAATCGACACCGATCCAGAAGGTGTTCCACTACAGCTGTTTGTTGTACGCAACGACTCTAGCTGTGGAAGCACAATTGGGCCGATGTTGTCAGCCCATCTTGGTGCTCGAACTCTCGATCTTGGCAACCCACAACTATCGATGCACAGCTGTCGTGAGACAGGAGGTGCTGACGATGTACACCACGAGATCCGACTATTCAGCAGCTTCTTCCAACATTATTCTGCTCTGGAGAAAACCATTCTAGTGGATTGAGAAATCGAGCTGGACTTTCGCCTCCCGACCGAACATGATCTGTTTGTTCCAGCCGAAGTGCGGCTGACGTCCAAGTTCTCCTGGAATGGCCAGCCTCGCGTGCAATAAGGCCTCCCCGGATCAATCCATGGGCTGTTCCTTACAGCCGTCTCGTGTCTCCTGTAGTAACGCTTAGAGCGGGATAATTCAGCCTATGAATGAACACGATCTTCGGGTAATGGATCAGGCTGTGAGGAAACAAAGCGATGCCGGAGTTTGCGGGGTGAACGTCACCGAGTTTCTCCAAATTATATATTTTTGTTGACTTGGAGGGGCTCACATTTTGTCCAGATACTCTCAATCCAGATTCTTGCTTCTTCGCTCCCTGGTTCTTTTCTTTTCTTATTTCCTCGCCGACATTGTCGGCCACTGTAGTCATGACCACGCCTGAGTACCTCACAGGCAATAAGGAAGCCATCACCAAGTTTATTGACAAGTTCGATGTCGGTCCCCCAATCAAGCGCTCTCGCACATTTCTCTCGTAACAACTAACTGAACTTTTCTCTCCCCCACCCTCCAGGTCTTCCTCTTCGACTGCGACGGCGTCCTCTGGTCCGGCGACCACCTCTTCCCCGGCAGCGTTCCGACGCTCGAACTCCTGCGCCGCAAGGGCAAACAAGTCGTCTTCGTGACCAACAACTCGACCAAGTCGCGCGCCGACTACCGGAAAAAGCTCGAGAGCATGGGCATACCAGCCACAGTAGAGGAGGTCTTCGGTTCATCCTACTCGGCCGCAATCTACATCTCGCGCATCCTGCCCCAGACACATCCCGAATTGAATCTGAAAAAGCGGAATAAAGTCTTCGTCGTGGGCGAGGCGGGGATCGAGACGGAGCTGGATTCAGAGGGCATTCCGCACATCGGCGGCACGGACCCGGCGTACAGACGCGACGTCGTGCCGGAGGACTATAAACTGCTGGCGGCAGGGGATCCGAGCGTGTTGGATCCGGACGTCGGCGTCGTGCTCATGGGCCTGGACTTCCACTTCAACTACATCAAAATGTGCTATGCGTACCACTACATCCAGCGCGGCGCGCTGTTTCTCGCCACGAACACGGATTCAACGCTTCCCTCGGCGGGAGCGCTGTTTCCAGGCGCGGGGTCGATTTCCGCGCCGTTGGTCAAGATGCTGGGTGGGCGCGAACCCATGGCGTTTGGGAAACCCAGTCAGGCGATGATGGACGCCATTGAGGGGAAGTTTAAATTCGATCGCAGTCGGGCGTGTATGGTGGGCGATAGGGCGAATACGGATATTAAGTTTGGCATTGAAGGCAGGTTGGGGGGTACGTTGGGCGTCCTAACGGGTGTGGCGACGAAGGCGGAGTTTTTGGAGGGGGATACCAGACCGGCGTACTATGTTGATGAGTTGGGTGATCTTTTGGGAGGTGCTTGAGGGCGGGATTTCGGCTTCCTTTTTGGCACTGGCGGCCCCATGAATGGATGGATGAATGGATGACTATGAGTACACGATAAACGAGAGAGAGAAAATTGGGCATTAGACGCCCCGGAAAAGGGCAGGCAAGATATGTCTTTTGTTTCTTTTTCGCGATAGAATTAAATTTCTAAGACCCCTTAATCCTTGGTTTCCACGCTCTGCTGTATCATTTCCTGATGGCCTCACAACTCGCAATACAATCTACCGACTCCGGTCAACCTCTTACCGTCCGTCTCAGGTGCTCCGCCCGGCTCTGTGAAATTGCTCCCTCTGCCCACCCAAGTCCCTACATCTTTGTTCCCAAAGTACGCGTACCGTTCAATCCATGGACACGACTCGAGCCAGGGGATCGCCTCGCGCAGAAACGTCTCGACCTGCTGCGCACTCGCCTCTCCATTACCCATAGTCGAGCACGCGAACTCGTTGATCCACACGGGCAAGCCGCCGTACGTGGCATGCATGTCCTCGAGAAAGGTTCTCATGTCGTTGAAATTAGGACCGTACCAGTGCAAGACGAGGAAATCAATCTCATGGTTCGCCTGTAGCTGTGAGAGAAACGCATTCAGCCACGGTTTACTCCGGCCCACGTCGCTGCTCATGCCGGGACTCCCTAGCCTGAGTCCGAACTTGCGCTTCACGGGCACGACGACGTCGCGCCACAGCTGCACGGCCTCTTCGACGCCCATGTTCGCCTGCTCGGGGATCTCCGGCTCGTTGAAGCCCAGCAGCGCGGTGGTCTTGATGCCGCGGTTGCGGATGATGTCCGTGAGATAGCCGTCCAGCTGCTCGCGAGCGTTGGTCGCCGTGCGCACGCAGGGGATCCATTCCATGCCCGGAGGCACAGAGTCCGGGATCCAGCATTCCCAGTTGAAGAACCACGAGATCTTGCTGGTTGCGGCGTACGGTTCGTATAGTTTGAAGTGTGTGCCCGGTTGGTCCCATGGCCAGCCTAGGCCGCGTTTATGGCTTGATGATGAGGCAGCGGCGGTTGAGGAAGACTGGGATGAGAGTGCTTTGGGCTTGGGTGGTGGTGGAGGGGGTCTGGCTTTCTGCATGTTTGCTTGCTACTTTATCTTGTGGCTTTGAGTCTGGAAAATAAAAGGTGAGGTTAGTAGCGAGTTCCTACTAGTGAAATGCCGACTCTCTGGGGAATTCGGTGAACTAGGAGCGAACCGGGAGATAATGAGGGAGAGAGGAATTTCAAGAAACCCTCGATTTCAAGTTCATCTTCGGTGTTTGCGCCTACCTGTATCACAAGTAGGTTATGGGATGAGTTGAAAGATGGGGGCCTCGCGTCACCTGCCCTCATGAAAGGGTTCATGAAGGGCTGAAGTCAGGAGCAACGTCGCTCCTGTTTTCTTTTCTTCTTGCTCTTGTCCATGAGGAGCACAGTCGCGTTTTCATGCCCGAACTCAAGCAAAATCATTGCAACACAGTAGCCCTTTTAATTGCAGAGGCAGCCATATTCATACCTAAAAGCCGCAATGCTCAAGTCCGACTATCACTCGACGCAGTGGGCCAATCCGCCAGCGGTTACTGTGTCGGAGGATTCATGAAACTAGTCTGCTAGTAGATATTATCTGGGGGGATGCAACTTGAACAGTATCTTCGTGGGATGTCCCGGGTATGGGTTTCGTGCCTGGGAAGATTTGGCGGCCACCTGTGTCGCCGACATCACAAC
Organism: Cladophialophora exuberans; assembly: GCA_030068005.1. Classification (NCBI taxonomy): domain Eukaryota; kingdom Fungi; phylum Ascomycota; class Eurotiomycetes; order Chaetothyriales; family Herpotrichiellaceae; genus Cladophialophora; species Cladophialophora exuberans. The sequence goes on from JANSVK010000014.1 coordinate 243,466, forward strand.
GCCAAGCAAGCTGGTAAACGCCGCTAGACCGGCAGCAATAAGCATCAGGTGAGTGAAGAGATGCGTCCGAACAATGAGAGGGAAAAAAGCACAGCCTCCCTGTGAATCGAACTCAGCACCAGGAAAAAAAACCAGAGTGGGTGGCAATGGGAATTTGCCGTCGGATCTACTCATTCTTCTCTCCTCGAGATTGGTAGAGCTTGCACTTTGGATCCAAATCTTCAAGAGCTCCTACACATTTTTGCCCACCTTGAACCACTATGGTCCTGTACAAGTCTCCATTTCACCCGAGTTAGGAGGTTGATGAGTCAGAGCCTCTACGTTTCAAATGAAGCTGTGCACATCCACTCCTGGCTGCGAATTAGGGAGATGAAAATCTGTTTCTCAGTGGGTGCCTACGTTCCTCTGGTCGAGGTTGGAGAAGACATGTTGTGTTTCTAACACCCATTGTCGAATAGATTTTGGGATTTGGAATTTATAAACTGTGAATTAATTTTGGTCAGGTGGTGCAAGTTGGGTGGAGAGACACTGGTGCAGGCGGCTCCTGGTGTTGATCCCCCCAGGCAGGGGCTGTCGAAAATATCTCGGATCGAAAACAAATGGAATCACGATTCTGCTAACTCCGATCATCCCCCAACCGTCAACTCTGTGGTGAGGGAGTCATTCTTCAAAACCATGCCACTGAACCAGAAAGAATCTTGTTTAAGGTTCAGAAGTTTCCCAGGCTTCGCCGATCGTCTGGCAGATTTCAACAGTCCTCACCCCCAACCACACCTAACATCTCATACCCATTTGCTAAGGAAGAAGAGATGTCAACTTCTTCGGTATGTCCAAAACTCTCAATTTGATGGTTGATGCATTTCGATTTTATGGGGATATGGCGGCATAGCCACCGGGGTGTGAACTTGTCGCACAAATTCCTATCATTCACGAGGGTAGGTCTCCGAGCGAGAACCAAACCACCGGTTCCTTAGCGAGCGGCACTTTCATCACGGACAGTCCTCATGGGCATCTTTCCAATCATGTACCTCCAAACTTTGGTTCTGAAGGATCTGATCCTTCCATGTCCGGCATGACAAACTCAGTCCTCAACTCTATCAATGATTTTCTGCCTCTTTTCCCCTTCGGGGTGAACAGCCTGATGGCTCGCCTATGGCATCAGCCTCCTGAATGCCTTGCCAACTGACGATTCGACTTCGAGGGTCAAGGTTTGGTATTGCTCTGGTCTGGCCAACGGCAAGCCCTGTAGATTCAACATCGCAGTCCTCACGCTTGATGATCGTGTGTCCTTTCCCAACAAGTCCTCACATTCTGCGTAGGTAGGAGATGCATTCAACTGAGCACATTTCCCCTGCTTTGAACTCCAGATTCCCCCCAGCTTCAATATCATAATCGTTTATCTTGATACCCCAGAGCACTCCCTCTACAGCAGGAACCAGCACCAACTTACACTCCAGTCGCCCTTCAACATCATCAGCACCTCCCCCTACCTTGACTTTTTAAAGCCCCCCTTCTCCAAGGCACCCAGTACTCTCCCACCTCTCCCTGTTACACCCAAGCTCTCTCCCCTTCCCGCCTTTCCCTTCTCTTCCAACAAGACATACAACAGTCTTGTCCCCATGGCCAATCTCCCCATCTTTCGTATGTCACCCAAGCCCTCCCCATTTAACGCCGCTACTGACCACGTTCTAGGATACTCCTCCTCGGCCGCCATGTCCAACCGCAGGCTATACACCTTCCTGGATGGCGTTACCAACCAGAACCTGGCCGAGGACATGGAGGTGGTGGACGCCCGCGAGGCATCCTTCCTCATGGGCGCTTACCTGCCCGAGCTGCGTGAACTGGCTGACGCCGAGGCCAGCGACCTCCTCGCCGAGATCCCGGGCTCGGTCGAGGAGTTTGCAGCCATGTTCCCGGGCCCCCAAGAGGGCGACGAGGCGGAAGAGCCTCTGGACGGCCGAGTTCCCGCCGTCATCCATGCAATGCGCAGTCTGGGTGCTGGTCTTGACGATCACCATCTCAGAGGCATGCGAGCCGAATGGGGCTTCGTCCTCGACGACGTTCGCCCCGACAACGAAGAGGCTCGCAGCGTGGCCGGCGAGGAAGCTGGCAGCGTTGCTAGCGAGGAGAGCTGGGTCTCCACCATCATTTTCTCCAATGATGATGACGAGGATCACAGCGAGGGTGACAGCAGCGATGATGATGATAGCGACGGGGGAGAGGAGGAGCACTTCGTCCCAGCTCGCATCACCGTAATTGCCGATGACGAGGAGCTTGAGCCCCCTCGCCCTATTCGTCCTGTTCGTCCTGTTCGGGTGATCGTTCCCTACGATCCCCGAGCTTCATCGCCGGTGCTTGTGGAGCAGCCAACCCGTGCTCGCGTTCCTGTCGCCGACGATGAGGAAGATGATGAAGAGCTGGAGCCCGCTGCTCCCACCCAAGTCGGCCCAATTCGCATCCCCGTCATTGCCGACGATGATGACGACGAAGAAGACCTCGAGCCCTTCGTCCCCGCCGCCGCCGCCGACAGCGACGAGGAAGAAGACGAGGAAGACGAGGACGGCGGCCGGAGATTGTTTGCTGTTTTGATTTTACTTATACTTGTATTTGGTTACTGCTTCGACCTCGATGCTTAGCGATGGCGGGCTCTGCCTACACGTGCGTAGCGTACGCATGCAGTACAAGTTGTTGGTTGTTGGAGTTTTCGAGTTTGGTCTTGTGGAGTTGGTTTGCTTTATGGAAAAAGTGAAACCTTTTACCACAAAATCAAAACCTCTCCTTGCCTACGAGTAGCTCCTTTCGTAGATGTAGGTGGGTGTAATGTTTTCTTCATGAAAGCTATTTGTGGTGGTAGGATCTATCTTCTCCTAACGCATCCGTCATCAAAGACTTTCAGTAGAGTAAGGGCATTACTCAGGGCCAGGTGTCGCAACAGGCAAGCATGCAAGTAAAATTCATCACATTCAGCCGTGCCGCTCTCGATCCTCATGCTAGTACTAAAACGACGTGGGTATCAAATCAAACTGACGACTGGGGAATCAATCATCCGATAACAAGCGTGTAGGAAGCAAAGCACAAACATCATCCCTACAGACGTAATCAAAAAGGAGCCCTTCCTAACATCATCAAAAGAGTAATTGTTTCCCACCCACCAGCCATAAGCACAAGCAACGCAACCGCCAAAAGGAGGAGTTTCCAGTTTCAGTCCAGTGCCAGTACCAGTAAGCTGTGTCATTGTCATGCTCCTTTGTAACACCCAACACCCCAACACCTGAATCCCTGCGTGAGCGCGCTTGGAGGCCGCTGTGTAACTCCACGTCCACCCGTCAAATTCGGCCGTTCAATCCGTTCCCGTCATATTAAACATTGCCTCCGAGGGTCTATTCCGCCAATCCAATACCCGATACCCATCTCTTGATTGATGTCTGTGTCACCTGAACCACGTGCGTTGATTTCAAGTGACAGGAGACTCGCGTCGTTCTCGTGCGCGTTGAGGCAAACATGAGTAGAGACCTGTGTAACATTATGGGACGTGTTCCCTCCTGCTTTTTGTTGTCGCTTCTTCACATAGTAGCCCCCGAAATGGGCCCAAGTACGTTCTTACGATCCAGAAGGCCTTCGTTCGCAGCGTTGAGAATTTCGGCACCAGTGGTTCGCATGGCTTGGTCTGTACTGCCATTATGTTGGCTCCCAGTCTCGTCAAGCAATGGAATTTTATCGATCGACTCCCTTTTGCCATGATTGCTGTGACCATTTACTCCCTTAGAATCGTCTTTGTTTGTCATGTGCAATGCGTCTGAATCGATGGGACCAGTGGGCGGAGAAAACATGGCCGCTGGGCTGTTCTGCCATTTTGCAACGTCACGCTTCATCTGCTCCAGTTCCTTTTGGAACCGTTTACCAAATACGTCCATGTAGTAATTTGCGCCGTTCATCACGCTCCAGCTGAACACGGTCAACAAGAACACGGCGCTCGGCCATCTATACCAGAACCAGATTGGACACGGGATTATCGTGGCGCAGGCGTAGGCATATTGAATGCACATGAAGGCGGGTTCTTGGAGGTATTCTGGGAGCGAGTTGACCAACTTGCCAATCCAAGTCTTCGCATAGGATCGTCGTAGCCACGTGAAAGAGGTCGGACGTCCAGCTGCGATCTTCTCCTTCCGTCGCACAGTGATGAAAATGTGATAAGAAAGTTGCCAGAACGCGTAAGGTATGGTGGCCCAACCCAGCATTGCAAGTAGCGAGTAATGCTCCGGAGAACCCTTGACGCTGTATTTGATGGTATGCACGGCTGGAAAGCGTTCCAACAGGTAGTCGTCTGGAGTCAGATGGACAATACAGTGCAATGCGACTGGAGGCATAACATGGATGAAGAGACTGACAACCTTGTCCATCGAGTGAAAGACGAGAGAATTCCTCCACATGACAATTGCTACAGCATTGTTTCCATATGCCAGACAGTATGCGCTGATGAGAAGCCGTTTTGAGCGAGGGAATGCCCAGATGCTGAGCAAACCGAGGAAATTGACAAAGTAGCATAGGTCGGCTAGAAAGTAGTGGTATCCTCGACGGTGATAGGTGTAGGCTCGTATAGGCATGAAATAGAGAAGTTGGATGGTGTACCACCAGTAAAAATAGTGAGGAACAGCACCGATCAAGTAACCACTGATGAAGACATTCAAGACGGCCGAGATGAATGAAACCTTTTCGCGTAGTGAAATTGTAGCCACCTCGTTCCATCTCTTGTTCAAGTCATCAACAGATTTCTTCATTCGAGACCGGTATTTCGCCAACTGCTCATCGGCCGGAGGAACCCTTTTGCGCCATTCGGCCACTGCACGATCTCTGGCATTGTTGCCTGTCGATCGCAGTCTTTCCTGCTGGCGAGCCAGCTTCTCTTTCTGAGCCTGAATCGTGGCCTGCCATTTATCGAGTTTCGCAGGGAGGGCGAGATTGTCAAAGATGTCGAAGAAGTTGAGCTTGTCGAGAGGAACTTCCCAGTCTTCCTGCAAAGACTGACTTCCTATGTATGAAGAATTCCTCGACAAGAGGTAAGGGCTCCCAGGAGACGAGGATTGGTAGCCTGGAGTGATTGCGCCCACGTCCGAGCCCGTGCTTCCAACAAATTCATTGGAGTTGGCATCGTCCATAGCTGAGGTGGTTTTGGGATGAGGGATGGATATAGGATCGGACATGATGACGGCTGGAGGACTAGAGGTATCTCATCGGAAAGGTAGGAGTGGGCGAGGCGATAGGAAACAAGAATGCAATCAGGCAAGATATTAATACGGGCGGAATGCAATGATGATCAAGGGTCTTTGCGGAGTAATCGACAGATATTCAATATGAGCAAAAAGGCGGACTTTCAGGACTCGGAAGTGTGGGAAATACTAATAGAGTAGGGGCACGTGCCGGTGAGCTACTGCCTACGGCAAGTCACATTGTCAACGAGGCACATGGTCTGGTGTGTAAGAAAGCATTTGCGATAGATTTTATTCGGATCTGGCTTTTGGTGTTTTTGGGACTTTGATGTCGAAAGGCTGCGCAGCGTGACAAGTTGCGAGACCCTGAGTGGCTCGCCCAGGCAGTGGCACCAGTGGGCAGCTCGCCCGTATTCATTTTAGTGCCACACCAAGCACGCTTAACAAGTTTCCGCACTACGTCGCAGCCACTAGCCCAAACAGGGCAGGGGCTTCTGTTAATGATTTTCCCTCCACACGCGATCGCGTTTCCTGCAATTCCATCGCGCGTTCATGCATCCAATGTGAATCCACCAAATTCAACCAAACATCAGCAACGCCTCCATCAGCGCATGGGAGATCGCGTGTGTCGGTGAGATCTTTACAGACACCTCACTGCTACCTGTCAACTCCTCCCGAAGCTCCCCATATTGCTGGTGACTGCACTGTGATCCTCCCCTGCCCACCCCACCTTTCATAAACATTCTCAACCATGGGCAAACTCATCCGCCTCGAGCTCTACAACTTCAAGTCCTACAAAGGACACCATGACCTCCTCTTCGGCGACTCCTACTTTACCTCCATTATCGGTCCCAATGGCTCCGGAAAATCCAATTCCATGGATGCCATCTCCTTCGTCCTCGGTATTAAGTCTTCTCACCTCCGATCGACAAATTTGAAGGAATTGGTTTATCGCGGAAGAGTTTTGCGCAAATCCACCGTCAACGGAGATGGACAGACAAATGGAGCAAACGGTCATGGAGACGACGACGAGGATGGGTCTCAGATGAATGGCTCCCAAGAGCGTCATGATCCCAAATCGGCCTGGGTAATGGCTGTCTATGAAGATGACGCGAGCGACCTTCTACACTTCAAACGCACCATCACCAATCAAGGTGTCTCAGAATATCGCTTCAACGACAAAGTGGTGACTGCGGATGAATACAACAAGAAATTGGAGAGAGAAAACATCCTCATCAAGGCCCGCAACTTTCTCGTCTTTCAAGGAGATGTTGAGGCGATTGCAACTCAGAAACCTCATGACTTGACCCGCTTACTTGAGCAGGTCTCGGGAAGCATAGATTTCAAGGCCGAGTACGACGAATTGAAGGCACAGTTGGACCAAGCAACCGAGCAGCAGGGACTTCAACTGAACCGAAGGAGAGGCATCAATGCGGAGATTCGACAATACCAAGAACAGAAGAAGGAAGCCGACAATTTCCAGAAGAAGGCTGCTGAACGCGACGAAGCCATTGTCACTCATGTCTTGTGGAAACTTTACCACCTGCAACGCCAGATCGAAGAGTCCAGTGTTGAGATCCAAAGACACCAGGAAGAACTCAAAGAGTACCGCCGAGGTATCGAGAAATACGAGAAAGGCCTGGAAGCGGTCAAGAAAGAACACGCCTTGGCCTCGAGAGGTCTTGGAAAGACTGAGAAGTTGATCAAAGGAAAAGAAAAGGAAATTGAAGACAAAACCTCCTCTCTTGTTCCTATCGATGAACAAATTTCAGTCTCGAACAATCAGCTTACCAAGTATGCCAACCGCGCCAATACCATTATCAAGGAGCGTACGAGTCAAGCTGCCTCGGTGGCTCAACTTGAGAAAGACAGAGCCACAGTGGAAAAGGCACAAGCCCAGTGGCAGAAAGAATGGGAACAAAATGCGTCGAGGGGAGGGGGACAATTGAGTGCCGCTGATCTCCAAGAATACACTCGACTACGAGAAGAGCTCAACAAGCGTGCTTCGGTCGATCTAAGTCGGATCGAGCGCCTCAAGAATGACCGCGCTCCAATTGAGGCCACTTACAACAACCTCAAAAACAGTGTGGAGAGCACAGAATACAGACTAAAGTCTCTGGAAAACGAATACAGTACCCTTACCGAGCGACGAGATCAGGTCAAAGAAGTCGTCGACCAAACACAACGTGAAATAGCTGACAAGAGGCAAGAGTACAACAAGGCGACCTCTAAGACAAAAGAAGCAGCTCGTCAGCGCAAGGAACTTGACGAGAAACTTGCTGAAGTGGCGCGGAAATTACTTGACGCTGATGACGGACGTCGCACAAATCAGAAAGAAACCAAGATGAGGGAAACTATCGCCATGCTCAAGCGTAGTTATCCCGGCGTCAAGGGTCGTGTGAGTGAGCTGTGCAAACCCAAGGAAAAGAAATATGAAGATGCAGTCGGAGTTGTTCTTGGCCGTCACTTTGATGCCGTTGTGGTTGACACCGAAGCAACTGCTAAACAGTGCATTGAATATCTACGTGACCACCGCTCAGGTCAAGCGACCTTCATCCCACTGGACACAATCCAGGTCAAAACACTCAGTTCAAACTTGAAAAGTATGCATAAGGGCATGCGTCCGGCTATTGAGACGGTAAACTATGATCAGTCGGTGGCAAGAGCGATCTCGTATGCATGCGGCAATGCAATTGTATGCGATAATCTGAACATCGCCAAAGACCTTTGTTATAATCGCAATGTTGACGCCAAAGCCGTCACCCTCGACGGCAGTGTGATTCACAAAGGTGGTCTCATGACTGGTGGTCGCGGTAGAGAGAACAAGAAGCAGATTTTCGATGACGGGGAGTTTGATAAACTCAACAACCTCAAGGACAAGCTGATGAATGAATTCGCAGCACTGCCTCAAGAAAGTGCTCGGCGAGCAGAAGAAATGGCACTTCAAAATGAGCTTGTTGGTCTTGAAGCCAGACTAAAATACGCCAGTGAAGAACTTGAGGCTCTGAACAAAAACCTCAAAAGCAAGAAGCGCGAGGTTGATCATGCGAAACAACAATTAGCCGAGGAACGACCGAAGGCGAGATCAGAACGGAATAAATTGGAAAAGATTGACGAAGATATCTCCGACTACCAGGAGTCTGTGAGCAGCGTCGAAAATGAGGTCTTTGCGGCCTTCTGCCAGAAACATGGATTCGACGACATCAGAGATTACGAGGCTCGACAGGGTTCGCTTCAACAAGAAGCAGCCCAGAAAAAACTCGAATTCGTGACTCAGAAGGGTAGACTCGAAGGACAGCTCAATTTTGAGAAAGCTCGACTTCAGGCGACAGATGATCGTTTGCAAGCTCTCAGGGAGAAGGAGCAGCGTGACAAAGAGACCATCGATGAATTGAATGAGCAACGACAGGGAATTCAAGATGACATCGACACGCTGAATGCTGAACTTGAAGAGCTTCATGAACAACAGGAGGAACAGCAACAGCTTCTCAGTTCTGCTGCTGAGAAATTGGCTAAGCAGAAGCAGGAGGTTCAAAAGCGTGCAAAGGAGATGGAGAGCACATTCCGAGCCATCAGTACCCTTGAGGGAGAAATGCAACGCCACTCATCGACCAGATACAGTCTTCTCCGCCGCTGCAAGATCGAAAATATTGCGATCCCGCTAGCTGAAACCTCTGCATCTCTTGAAAGTGTGCCCATCAATGATCTTCCTCTCGACGATCCAGACGCAATGGACGTTGATGATGATGAAGAGCCCACTTCATCTGCTTTGAAAACTCACACGACTAATGACTACGGTATCGAACCTGATTTCGATAGTCTGGACGATGACATGAAAGATGACGACGAAGCCAACGTTGAAAGCGTGGAAGCGAATTTGCTCGAGGAAATCGCCAAATTAAATGCTACTTTGGACAAGATGCAGCCCAATGCGCACGCCACACAGCGCCTCGCCGCCGTGGAAGAGCGCGCCAAAGATATCGAGGCGGAATTCAAGACCGCCCGCAGCACGTACCACGAGCTGCAGGCTAAATTCGAAGATGCTGAAGAGAATCGCAACGAGCTGTTCCGCAAGGCATTCAGCCACATCTCGGAACAGATCCAGCCCATCTATTCCAACCTGACCAAATCAGACGAATTTCCTGCAGGTGGACGAGCGTACCTGACCGCTGACGCCGATCAGCCGTATCTTGCGGGCGTCAATTACCACACCATGCCGCCGACCAAGAGATTCCGAGATATGGAGCACTTGTCTGGAGGAGAGAAGACAATGGCGGCGCTGGCGTTGCTATTTGCAATCCACAGCTACCAGCCCAGCCCATTCTTCGTGCTCGACGAAGTTGATGCTGCACTGGATAACGCGAATGTGGGCAAGCTGGTTAATTACGTGAGGAATCATGCAGTAAGTTTTTCTCTCTCATTGTCTCGTCTTTCGTCCGAAACTCACCGTACAACTAGGGTCCTGGAATGCAATTCATCGTCATCAGTTTGAAGACCGGTTTCTTCCAGGGTAGCGAGGCGCTCGTGGGCGTCTACCGTGACCAAGGCGCCAACAGTTCGAAGCCTTTGACTCTTAATGTAAGTCCTCCGTTCAATCTCCTTTATTTCGAATCACCATACTGACTTTCTATGATTCCAGTTGCGACGATACGCTTGATGCAGCCGTCAAGACCCAGTGTACTCTACTTTCTTGCTTTTTACGTTTTCACGATTTCATGTTTTTCAATACCTGGAGAGGAATGTGCTGTGGTTTATCTTTTGGCACACACTGTACAGCGAGCACGCAGGGCTAGGCCTGGGATCTCCAGGCATAAGCACAAAAGCACACATTGACACAGTATAGTGCGTTGCAACGGAGGGTGTCTGGCCGAGGGCATTCAGGATTTATGGACAGGAGAAGACAGAACAGGAAGTGGTGGCCGCTACTAGCGCCCGGCTACGAGGGACTACTAGGAGCCAGACAGTTACAAATGAATTTTCTTTCCCTTGATATATTACACCCAGCTTCGTTCGCGAGGCAGGGTTCTAGCGTTCGACGAGGATGAATGGTGATTGCTTAAACCCCCGAGCCCTGTATCAACACTGCTGCCCTTCGCTTCGCTGGATGATGATAGCCACGTGACCGGCAGGACCCTTGCTAACCATAGATTATCCAAGGGTCGGGCACAAGCATTATATGGGCCCGCCGTTGAAACTATAAAGCCAGGCGCTTCCCAGCCCCCTTCTTCTTGCTCCCGGGAAATTTACATCCTACCTTTTTATCGTATATGGAACTAGGTATGTCGTCCCAATGCGGCAAAAGCCAATTCGCTTTGAGCCGTGACACGTACTAGCCATGAGATAACGCATGTAGCGCGCTTGTATATCGATGCCATCTCTTGGACATGCCATGACCTTTCTTCGTCATTCACAACACCAAACTCGGTCAAATTCAGACGACGGGACCTGTTTGAGATGCTCGGGGATCCCGAGCTGACACCTCCTTTGGTTTTGTGGTGAGCATGTTCGGAGAGATGGTCTACACATATGAGCATTGTCGAAGCTGATCTCGCATTTGTACACTCTTGATTCCACCCTACTGGCTTGCTCGGGGTCGGCGTTGTGCCGCCCTTTTTTAGTACGCAGAGTTCAACCGCAGAGGAAGCACATCGATTGGAGATCCAGTGTCCCTCATGCACGCGCCGGACAGTTGGTACCATGGACACCACTAGGCCCGACAGTGACCTTGTGAAGTCTTTTGAGATTAGTGAGAAAGAAGTAGCTCGCCTCTGGCCGTGTGGTGTATCGAAGGATGTTGCGACTCCCCAAACTTTATATCGAATTTGAACTCAGTACCATGTTCCAAGGCAGATGTATGAACCTGTAAGACGTTATTGAGACTTCTCTTAAATGTGCTATAGAAGAGAAAAACTAAGGACGAGGGGGTTGACAACGAGGAGGAAGAAGTCATGGTCCGGGCGAGCTCCGTCCTTCGGTGCGATATTCATGGTGAAGTATTTGTAAAACGATGGGTGTTATTCCGAGACATATTTGTAATCCTAGTGCGAATGCCTGATATACGAACCAGTTTGTTGAACGGATACACTATTCAGAAGATAATACATGGTCTGACGCCTATTTTTTAAATATTTAGTTGCAAAAACACGAGGTATTGATGGCAGAATAAAGCGCAAGCAGTCACCACATATAAAGTTGCCAGATCTTTTGAAAGTTGTTCGAAAGCTCCACACCCGAGAAAAGGGCGAGGCTCTTGCACTATTAATCAGGTTGTGGTAGTAGCAGCTTCACCTGAGCGCCTTTGTTCTTCCAAGATGGTTGCCAGATTGTTCATCGAGGTCTTAGTATCAGGGTGATCTAGGCCCAGGACTTTAATTCGGTTCTCTAGCACCAGCTTCTCCAGTTCTTCGGCCTCAATGAGAAGACCCTGCCGTAAATAAGCCAATGCGAGATTCCCGGCAGTGATGAGTGTCGACGGGTGGCTAGGGCCAAGTGATTGTTTCCTCGAGGCATAGACCTTGAGAAGCTGTTCTCCGGCCTCTTGATACCGACCTTGGCAAAGCAATATTGACCCAAAGCTAGACATGATCCATAATGTGTCTGGATGATCTTCTCCAAGTTTTTGGATGCTGGTCTGAAGGATGTGGCGCTGCAGTTGCTCTGCCTCCTTCAACCTGTTCTGTTTTCTATAGTTCGACGCCAGATTTCCGATACTAACCAGAGTGTCTGGATGATCCTCCCCCAACGTCCTTGAACTCCTTTCTATGACTTCGAGCTCTAGCTTCTCCGCTTCTTTGCACTTACCTTGACGCAGATATATGGAAGCGAGATTGCTCATGCTTGTTAAGGCCGAATGATGATCGGCTCCTAGAGCCTCCCTCTTCCTGTTCAAGACAGTCAACAAGAGAGTTTCGGCCTCTGTCCAGTGCCCCATGTCCTGAAGCAAACTTGCAGTCTCCCCGAGAAAAGAGAGAGTTTTGGGATGCCAAGGTCCCAGAACTGTCACTATGCCCTTGAACACTCTGGCTCTCAAGTCCAACGCATCCTTCCGCTGGCCGAGGTCGTAATAAGTTGAAGCCAGATTTGCCATCCAGATCAGAGTCAACGGATGGTCAGTCCCTAGAAGACTCTCAGCACCGGATATGGCACGCATTTCTAACAGTTTAGCTTCTTCCCGGCGGCCTCTGCGTGAATACGTGCACGCTAAATTCGACATGCTTGTAAGTGTGTCAATGTGAATCTCTCCAAGCAGACGCGTTCTCTTCCCCAAGACTTCGACTTCGAGTCGCTCCGCCTCTTCCCATCGCCCTTGGCTGCGATACGTCGAGGCCAAATTCGCCTGTGCGAGCAAGATCCACGGACATTCTTTCGTCCGTATTGATTTCAAGTGCTCGATAATTTCGACTTTTAGAGCTTCGGCTTTCTCCAACTGACCTTGGTCTTGGTAAATGGATGCTAGAATAATCATGATGTTCGATGTGAACAAATCTGTCGAATCGCCAATCCTCTTTGAAACCTCAATGGCTTGTAAAGCTAGAACCTCTACTTGTTTCACGTGTCCTGCATCTCTTAGCATCTGCACCAATATCAATTTCACTTTGAGAACCAATGGATGCTCGTGGGTAAAAGACTCCTCAAGTGATGTGATCTCCCGCTGACAGGCCTCGAGAGCTGATTCCAAGATGTTGTCATTGCGATATTGCTGGGCGCGCTCGGCAAGTGTGATGTAGCCATCGTTGATCAAATGACTGACGACTCCCGTCTGAAGACTGGTTTGAAGGGTGGCACCTCTGATCGAAGCAATGCAATCATGGAGCTCCGACTCAGGTATGTTGTGTTTGTCTAGATAAGTTTTTGCCATTCTGAAATCCTTTGTAATCCCGAACCCCAACCAGTAACACAAGGCTATTTGTAGACAAAGGTCTCGTGGATGGAGGCGCCGAAGAGCTCCAACAGGACTAGAGGCCATGGATTCAAGCTCTTGGACGAGAAAGGCGCGCAAACGAAAGTCGGCCATATACAGATCATGGAACGAAGATTCAAGCTAGGGAATTCAGCACCACAATAACCCACGGTGTGCCTCTTTATTCGCACCTTGAATGTCTCCTGTTCAGAGATCGGTTCAAATTTGATTACCTGTGGCTTTGGCAATACCCTAACATATGGAAAATCATAAGTTGCATGAAACCCACGAAATGAGGAGTCTTCCTTACCTTTCAGGTGCGAGGCGGTGTAAGAGTGGATCAAAATCACTGCTCCTCTTTCCCGGGTCGGCTGCTAGGGTTAGAGTGAAAAATTCACCTAGTCGAAGCTTTAATTCGTTGCTTATGCTCTCATCCTTGTCCAAGCACTCTGCTGAGGTCTTCGAGAAGTCATCATCATTACTCCGCTCTGCGAGTGTGTCCCTGAAGCCGGGACGTCGTGTGCTGTTCTGGAAGTTCTTGCAGTAGGTCGCTAAAAAGCTCCCTCTTTCAAAAAGGATCCAGAGGCAGAGAGCTCCAAATGAGTAGACGTCCATCTTTTTGGCTTTGGAAACTGTAAACTCCCGGCGATGCCACTCCGGTGCATTCCAAGGAAATGACTCGGGAAATCTTACTAGGTCATTTTCCCCGCAGGATCGAGTGGAACAGCCAAAATCTGCCACTCTTGAAACGAAACTGCCATTCGTACCGGTGAACATGAGCACATTCTCTGGTTTCAAATCCCCGTGAAGGATGCCTGCATTGGATTAGCTAGACTGTTGTATGTAGAGTGTCGGCCTATACCATTAGAATGCATATCTCGAACGGCAATGCCAATATCAACGCAGATGTTCAATCTGTCCATAATGGATAATCGTTCTCCTTGGCCTGATCGCAGAAAACGATACAAGTCTCCTGTCTGCGCCTTTTCAAAAACGAGAACCGGTGAGATGTGCTCGTCTCGTGGGATATCCCAGCAAATGCCTTCAAGCCGGACGACATGGGGATGCTGCCGGATCAGCGGGTGTGCCAAAACCACAATCTCATTGATTAGTTCTTGCAACTCGGACTCTTTTTTTCGGTGTTGGCTTCTGAATAGCTTAAAGGCCAGACTTGTTTGTGCATTGATTAGCGATTGATATATCTCAGCCTGACCTCCGTTGATGGCACCAAGCGTGGCCCGCCATGTGATGGGAAGAAACGGCACCTGCATTCGCTGGGCGAGAGCAAGAGCCTCTATAAAATTGTAATTGGAGGAGGAGTCTGAGTTCTGAGGAGTGGCACTAGACGATAGAAGCGTTGGTAAGACACTCGGCGCAACGAAATTAGAATTGTCGAAAATGGCCGCCGCCGATGGAGTAATGTGGGTGGTCATTTTCTGTGCTTCTTCCGTTATCGATCTTCGGAGTGAGGAAGCTGAAGCCTCCTGGTTACATGTTTAATCCTAGCAAACCTGAAGAAGGGAAAAAAGGTCGAGTTTTCAGGTCTCAGCCTGACGTCCGGGGAGCGAGGAACTCATCACGTGATACGTACTCCCTGGCGGAGCGCTAATAGAGAGGCATTAGTTATTACATACTTAGTCTAGTTATCATCAGAACTTCCGGGAATTTCCTTGCATTTCCACCCAGTCGTGAGCCAGTATGATAGAGCACAAAGATGACATATCCATGGTTGTGTAATTACGTCTCCTTTGATGGCTGCCTAATATACTTCCGTTCCTTGCGATTCTATCATGTCAAAGAGACAAGCGTGCTAGCTCTTCTAGAGGTTCCACAACTTTGTCTGAGAACTGCGCAAAACTGTGTGTCTCCCAAACATCATCAGTATCTTCAACGTCGAAATCTCCCCTCAAGCAGCTAAGGACCACGTCTCGATAGACAAGTCCCATCCGCGGACCAAGGCGTGACGCATACCTATTGATGAGGATGCCACGCAGTTGATCAGGCGTTAAAGTGCGGAACTTCGCGGTCATATAGCTCAGGGGGTTCCAAAGTCCAATTTCCAATAGGACGATGCCTATACTATAGTAATCATAGGCTCGACGAAAGCGGTTGCCTCGACTGTACGCGGGGTGGTGGTAGTCGGCATATTGGTCATTGGACGGACCCAGTGTATACCAGATTTTGCTGTCAGGCCGGCTGTGACGGAAATCAACCAGATAGGGGACATCGAGGGCGGCCGGTGATGGTTGGAGGTCCTCGGAGTTCTTTTTGAAGAATACAACATTATGTGAGTTGATGTTCTCGTGTAGCCAGCCTACTGTGTGGATTTCATGGAGGCTCGTAGCCAGTATTGCGGCGAGACGAAACTTACTGCTCAGAAGTGGCTCCCTTTGCCTCTTGCCGTCATTCATATCTTGAAATAAAAGGGATAAAAGGGATGTGAGACAACTTTTTCCTTCCTTCGGGAAGGCATAAAGGAAGCCGTAACCGTGCCTACCCGACACCTTCTCAACAAAGCCAAGGCAATCAAGGATCTTCAGCGTTGGTGGTTTCGGTGAAACACCTAATCCCTCCGCTTTCAGTGACATCAACTCAGCTTTCTCTTCCGTGGAGACGTTTTCCCATTTCGAAGAGTAATACTCCCATTCGATAAGAACTCGTCGGCCCTTGTAGGAACAGGTGGTATGCTCATCCATTTCGTTTTCTGAACTGATGTCATCGTAGCTGAGGACAAAATTCTTTGAGCTCTCTTGTGTTTCACGACGAACAAACCGAAGCCTTAGAGCCCTCATTTTCGCTAATGCGCTGAATTCATCATACTGAGGGCTACTGATGGCGATAGGTCGCATCCAATTCGTGCGAAGCTGTTCAATGTTTTCGACTTGGAATGAATTTTGACGCCAGGCAAACTCCATCTTGCGCTGGTATTTGACTGGGAAGAGTTCCCAGAGACCCTGTACTAATAACTGGACTTCAGCACTGAATGATTGCGTTAGGCCTAGAGCTTGAGTCTCCGCCTCGTTGTATTCATCAGGAGAATTCTGCCTGTGGTCACTCTGTAAGACCTCCAGCAATGTAGTGAAAAGATCTCGTGAGCGATCGTGCAAGTCTTGCACCTCTGTGAGTAGCGAAGATAACAACGTGTCTCCCGAAGATGAGCCCAGCAAAGCCTCGAGGGCATTCAAGCGCTCTTTTTCGAACCATGACTTCATGAAGGAAGCTTGCTCGTTATCATTTTCTCGGGCATTAGCGAGATATTTCGCAAAAGCATGTTGAGCCGCTAAAAAGTGTGCTCTAATGCTCAGAACCGACAACTTTTGAACAATCATCGAAGCAGTTGGACGCTGACTGGGATCGTTTTGCAATATCCACAATACCACATCCACGCCGTCCTGGATCATGAGATTCGTGGATTGAGATGCGAGCTTCCGAAGCCACCGCGATACCGCTGGCCTCACTCCATCCTTGGTAAAGAAATACTGATCCTCCCAATTCGGAAAGAACTCGGCGCTGGACCTTCCTATTCGAAATTCGGAAAGGCCGTCCTTCCCTAGTTCCAGATACGTCAAAACTTCGGCAATTAGGCAGCCAAAGGCCCAAACGTCGATTGCTCGTCCGACTCGCTGGTGCGAAAGATCCCTGCCCAGGCACTCCGGTGCGATGTAATCGCCAGCGCCAGCTTTCCAATCGGTTTGGGAGACCTCCTTCTGATCCTTGATCTTCGAGAGACCGAAATCAGCAAGGAGGAAAGAATGTCCATCTATGAGAATATTTTCCGGGCGAAGGTCGTGGTGGTAGCCTATTGATGCCATTTCCACGCCATGCTCTTGGGTCCTAAGGTTGAGCACGTGGACATTCTCAAGTGCCGAGGCCAGTCCATAGAGAGCGCCAAAAAATGTCTGGAACCCCTCAAAACTCTTCGGCCTCTGATCAAGGTCGAAGAAGTTACTCAAGTCTTGGTCAAGACATGGGAAAAGAAAATTGTGTACCCCCTTGTAGGTGTAAGATCCTAACAGTTTCACGATATTTGGGTGTTGCAGACGATGGAGCAGTCTCAGGCAGGTCATTTCTTCCTTGTATGGTTGTCGTTCTGCCTTCTGTTGTGGAGAATTGATTGATTTTGGCTTCAGCTGCTTCCGTATGATCACTGGATCGCCCCCCTGGCCGAGAAGAACACAGATGTAAGCAGCGGCACGACCAGATAGATGAAGATATATGCTCACTGTTGCTGAGAAGAACTCTTGCTGCGACCCCACCACTTTCACCTTGAAAATATCACCAAATCCGCCGCTTGTAAGGTGCTCCTCCTCAATAAAGGGGAGAATCTCTTCACTGCGCATCAACACATGGTAATCACACATGTCCTTTCGAAATATATAGGGAAGGAACTCCCATTGGATCTCTCTAGCTAGTGTCCGGCCGAACTCGGGAACAATTTCACAGGCCCGAGTGAGGCCAATTGGAAGACTCGAATCGAGGGCACCATGCTGCCTGAACAAGACGACTTCGTTCTCCCGTTTCATCCATACTAGAATTGCAAATAATGTGGTACCATGGTCGAAGATCTTTGATACGAGGCCAATGCGGTCTTCTTTTGTAATGGACAGCTCATTGACGGCTTCCACAATTGCATCAAGCGTGAAGATTTCTAGAAGCTTCGCGCGTGGGAGGAAATGTCGATTGGTCGTTGATTGTATTCGAAAGCTTTCAATCCTCTTCCAGAGCCGGAGAATCGTAGCCATCAAGTCGACCGACTACTGCAACGACGCACTGAAAGAAACTCCTCCCCAGCCACAATCTCTCTTCGATGGAACAAAACTTGATTTCTCTCGTGCAGGTATGGGGATGGTTGGTGTTTGGGTAAGACTAAATCAAGCAACCTAAGCCGACCCAAGCCGGCAAGTGGAAACCGGTCGTGCCAGGATGCCGGTCACCCAAATAAAGTCAATTCACTGAGAAATACTGAATGAATCGATCTCGACCTGTTGGAATTGTCAGCCCTCGAAATAGGGATTCCGACCTAACCCTTCGCTGCTGTTTTTGAAGCGCTCTCACCTGAGTGAGCTTTCGCGGGGCGGTGACATCCAAGTATTTTCCCGCAATCTGAAGATGCAGAGCTTGTCAGACAAGCATTATAAGACTGCTAATATGTTGCTTACCTTTACGGACCATTGATTGGGAAAAATTTGCGTCAGCAACTGTTGAAGCTTGTCCATCAAGACGTAGCGCGTTTCGAGCTGTGTGATTTCAGGCATCGTTTCAGGCTGAGGTGATGAAGTGTCAGAAGGCGGGGGGGTTTGTCCCTGGCTAGGCAGCCGCGGATTTTATGTAGAGACCCCGCCTCACAGTCGGCGGCAGATGTTGTGTTGATCATGTGCTACGAGCCTAAGACGCGTGAGGCATAGAAATCGGGCAACACAGCCCCCTCGTCCTTTTTTCCAGGCAGTCTGACCCGAGTAGCGGACCTGAAGAGGCTCAGACTACTACTCTGGATCTCAGCCACATCCAAAATCGATTTCATATACGGAGTACTATCTTGATCAAGCTGCTCCCGTTTTCCCCTTCGGATTACTTGTGGCGAGAATTCTCGGATCAATGGACTATCCTCTTTCCTGTGACCCCAATGCAGGGTACGTCGAACCCGACAACATCTGGCAGTACCGGGAAGACTTGGATGAACGTTCTCCGAATGTTTTCGTGACTGATCCTTCTCATGTGGACCTCAAACTTCTGATATTGCCGATAAGGGAAGAATCGGCGTCTTCCCCACTTCGACCAGACAACAATACCGGGCCCGGCTCGATCGAGACTCTGGACGTGCACTCCGCGCAGGAACTGAACGCAGTGTTGGAAGTGAGTTTCTAGAGTCCATTTAATGCTACAAATCCGTAATATCGGCAGGACGAAGAAACAAAATCGAAGACATGTATCTTGTTGGTTTGCCCCCGCAAATGTTTCTCACCCGATCCCCATGGAGCTGATCCTATTATCATATACAGTATGATATCGCAGCTGAATTCTTGGAGCCGACTAAGGCTCACTCGAGATATGTTCGAGTCTCTATGCACCGTTCATCAGATATTCCCAAGGTTTCTGGATATAGTTCTAAGTTTTGGGAAAAGATATTCAAGCGTGGCTGAGTGCTTGATAGGGTGCTACTATCGGTTCCCAAAATCTGAATTGACTCGACAAGGAGACGCAGGCCAGTTTTTTCGTGGGTATTGCCGGTACCTTCGTCTCCACAGCGACACAAATTGACTAAACGCAGAGATTTGTTACGATCTACGCTACTACGCCCTCCACGGCAGGGAGTTGGAGGATCCATGGTCGTGTAGGCGAACTGCTATATACCAGAAGTTCATTCCTCAGAAGCAGAAGTCTTTGTGGCTTCTGATCCAGGCACCAGATCCGTTCAAGCAGGAGCTTCGGAAGCTGCTCACGAGATCCGCGAGTCTTCAAGGCCACCCGATGATCTTACACTTGCGATATTTGAGGCTGTGCGGGAAGAATTGGAGGGAATTTTTGGCCTACACCAATGAGCAACTTAGCCTTCTGGTTCGCAATCCTTTTCCTCAAACTGCCTAAATTGTGGTGTTGATGATTCCCGCGCTGCAGGACAGAAAAACCGCTTTTCCGGGAAAGTACGAAGAATTTGGGGTGGATTTTACCGTGATCCAGAAATTGCAGAGC
The DNA here is from genome assembly GCA_030068005.1 of Cladophialophora exuberans. Lineage (NCBI taxonomy): Eukaryota > Fungi > Ascomycota > Eurotiomycetes > Chaetothyriales > Herpotrichiellaceae > Cladophialophora > Cladophialophora exuberans. The sequence goes on from JANSVK010000014.1 coordinate 263,263, forward strand.
TTACGGTGCCGATTGAACGAAGCGCGGTCCATCATCGCCACGACAATAGATATAACCTCGGCCCTCTGCGACTATTCCGCTGCGCTCCAGCCGTTCACGACTGTCTCGCCCATGTCGGAGCGAAATTTCCAGAATGAGGTGCGGCAGGTAGGCCTTGATCTGCGGAACTACACTCGGACAGTGGAAGAAATGTTTAGATTCTCTGAGGACATTCGTCTGATGGTTTGTCCCCGCAATCCGAATTCTGCATGGAAAATGAGACTGACCAAGCTTTAGAGCCACAAAACCCTAGAATTCTGGAAAGGCGATTTGATACATGAGAATGGGCTCTCCCTTAGGCAGCTGGCATTCGCGGAAGCCGCCGAGCGGAGCTTGCTCTCTCATTTCGCAGAGGAGACAAGCAAAGATTCAAAAAGAATGAAGATCGCAACTCTTATTGCGACGTGCTATCTCCCCACCAACCTAGTTCTAGTGAGTTTGCACTGTAAGCCGGCATTCCCAGCTGACTCACCGACTTCTCAATACAGGCTTTCTTCAGCACTGATTTGATACGTGTTGATAACGGGAAGGGCGGTATCGTAGTCAGAGGCCAGATATGGGTTGCTTTGCTGATGAGTGCTATCCTCATTGGTTTGACTTTTGCGAGTGCAAGCTTCTGGTACCAACGGCGACCTCGGAGACGCAGGAATTCCACATCACTATCACGCTCCTAAGAATCATTTCAGTGAACACATTAATTGCTAAAATGGAAAGTGATTCGTCTCTCGAACGCTGGCACGTTGACAGGGCGAAAATCAGTCCACCCACTACGCCTGCGGAACTTCCCTCACTTCCCTGGCATGGCATCTGAACTGCCCTTGATCAAAGCTGCATGCTCTTTCCGGACCATTTCCAGATTTTTCTGGCTTACCAATGTAGTTCGATGCTCACGCCCCAGTGAAACCGTGGCAGCTTGGATTACTGTTGTGTAGAGTCCCTCCGATTCTTCCCAAAGGCCGCTGTCTGCATACCTCGAGGCAAGATTAGACAGGACATCGAGAGTTGCCGCGTGTGCGGGTCCGACACTGCTTTCCTTGAGTGCGCGGATGACTTTTTGGTGCCTTATTAGAGCCTGGTCATAATTTCCCTGGGCTGCGAGACAAGTTGCCAGCTGCGCCATGCACAACAACGTCACGGGGCTGTCGCATCCAAATCCTTCTTCAGCCAGCTCTACCAGTTCTTTGAGTAGAACTATTGCGCGGGACCACTTTTTTTGCTGTTTGAAAAGGTCGAATAATTGAGTCCCTAGCGACAGAATGTCCATGTTTGCGACGCCGTTCATACTCTTCCTTATAATAAACAATTCATTGTACAGCTCCTCTGCCTTCTCCCACCGCTCAAGCTGCTTGTATATGGAGGCTAGTTGCGTCTTTCGCTTCAGTGTATCCGGATGCTCTGGACCGAGGAGCTTAGTGCTAATTTGAACCAGCTCGTCTGCGAGCGGCTCGGCCTCTACCCAGCTTCCCTCGCTTCGATATATTAGTGACAGGTCGTCAGCAAAACTGATCGAATCCGGATCGTCCTTGCCGAATTTTCGAACCCTGACACTCCTTGCAATTAGTAGAATTCCTTTCGCCCCTTCAAAATGCCCCATTTTGTAAAGTGTCCTCGCAAGATTACCAGAGCTTTGTAAAGTATCCCGATGCTCGGGGCCGAGGGTATCTGTGAAATTCGCCACGACTTCCGAAAAAAGCTCTCTCGCTTCTTCAAGTCGTCCTTGGTGAAAGTAAACAGTGGCAAGATTGTTAATGCTCGTGATGGTGTTTGAGCTGGGGGTTGTCGAAATCTGCTTTTCGACCGCCAATACTTCCAAGAGAAGGGCTTCTGCCTCGTCGTTGCGACCTTGTGCGAGGCGTACACTTGCTGCGCTCGATAGCGCTGTTAAAGCATCTGGGTGTTTACTGGCGACTGCAGCCTCACGTCGGAGAAGCACTGCCGAAATCACCCCATCGGCCTCGTCCAGTAGGCCGTGGTCCGCATACATCTCGGCGAGAGCTGCCATACTCCTCAAAGCTCTGGGGTCACTCTCCCCGTGGATTTCAATCCTTTGTGCTACCAATCGCTGCTTTTGTTTCACGGCGTTGTCAAATTCTCCTGCTTTGACGTAAGTTTCAACCAATTGCTCGGTGCACGTGAGGCTCTGCTCGTGCAAGCTTCCTAGAACGCCGCGCAGAGATTCCATGACCTCGATATACGTTGAAATTGCCTCCGGCCACATGCGCAACGCTTGGTATGTTCGAGCAAGATTCCCTTTCGCGAGCAACGTTGACAAATGTTGGCTGCCCAAGATCTTGCGTTTCGTCTCCAAAACTTTCTCCCGGATAGTGAGTGAATCTTGAAATTGTTCCTTGGCTAACAAGGTCAAGGCTAGACGGTCCATGGCTTCGAGAGTCTGGGGATGATTCTCGCCGAACGCCAAGTTGAACTCTTGTACCACTTGCAACTCGATCTGCTCAGCTTCCTGCAACCTACCCAATACGCGGTATGTTGTCGCCAAGTTCGCTGAAGCTGTCAATGTCGACGGGTGATTCGGCCCTTGCTCCGAAACGCGCAAGGTTACGATATGCTCTTCGACTTCACAAACCCTGGTCCAAAGTCTCTGTTGAGCCCATGTCTTGGCCAGATTCTCCATGCTGACAATGGTATCAGGATGCTCGTTTCCAAATACCGCCTCAAATGTTTCCATGACTTGGATTCCCAGCGTTTCAGACTCCTCCAAGCGTCCCGCCTCGCGAAGGATTGAAACCAGTGTTGATTTCAAAAGCAAAACCACGCCATGTGCCTCGCCCAGAACGCTCTGCATGTCTGCAATTTCCCTCATATACACCAATTCAGCTCTTGTAAGCTCCCCTTGCTCTAAGTAACGACTGGGGAGATCCTCTCCACTAATGTAGCCTTGGTCAAACAGAGCCCGGAAGTTACTCTTGCTGTATGTCGAATCTAGTTTCCTATGTTTGAGAATGACGAGCTCGTTTTCAAGGTCATCTTGATGTCGAGAGCTGAGTTTCAGCTGCACCTGGCTCATTTTATCATCTTTGGCAACTCCGAAGCCAAGCATGTAACAAACTGCCAATTGAAAGTGTGCCCTTTGGGAGCAAGTCTGACAATAGGTTTTGGTTTTGACATTGGTCCGCGCTTTAAGAGAGTCAAATATAGTAGATCGCACCCGGTAGTCCGAACTACAAAGCCGATAGTTGCAGAGCGCAAGCTGTATCAATCAGTCTCTAGATTTGTGATCAAGGTAAGTCTTCACTCACACGGAAATCGGCATGCAGGGGTCTATTAGTTTCCAGCTCGAGTGCTTGTCCTAGCGAGTGTGAAGCTAAGGAAATCCCAGTTAGCATACAAAGGCGACATGAGGCCAGCAAGAGTTTTCGACGTACAGTCTTCCCCTTGATGTGCGAGTAGTCCAAGAAGCTTCCTCCAATCTGACTGGCGCCTAGCCTTGTCGTTGCAGATAAGTGTATGAAAGAAACTTGTGATATTACTCCGCTGATCGTCCTTCAGGAGTGGACTCGACTTCACGATAGTTTCAACAACAGAAGGAAGCTCGCCACTTTGCTGAAGATGCTCCAATGCAGACTGTGGTGCCTCGTTTGACATGAAGAAAATCATTGCCTCTGAAGCACCGCTCTCATAGGAAGAACAGTTCCTCAGAGAATCCAATAGTTGATCTCGGAACAGAATCCACAAGCAAACCATGCCAAAGGAGTAGAGATCCATTTTCTTAGCAGTTTCAATCGTAAACTCTCTCCGATTCCAGTCAGGGTCAACCCAAGGCCTCGACCGCGGCAGCTTGACGAATTCGGAATCGGGGCCTAGGCCTGCGTATCCGAGATCTGATACTTTAGCAACGAGAGTGCCGCTGTTGTCCTGGTGAATAAGAACGTTTTGAGGCTTGAGATCGCCGTGAACAATGCCTTCGCCATGTTAGTTCTAACAAAAGCCCCATGCATTACGACATCCTACCGGAATCGTGCAACGTTGCGACGCCTTTCGCAATTCCCACGCACAACTGTAAGCGAGCATCAAATTCAAGGCTCAAGCCATGCTGTGTTTGCATGAATACTCTGAGATCGCCAAACTCGGCTCTGGGAAAGACCAAGACTGGTACCGCGACTCCGCTTCTTACCTCCCAACATACACCCTCCAAATCAACGACATTTGGATTGAGTCTCACCAGAGGGCTCTCCAGCGCCACCATTTCCGAGATCATGTGCTTAAAGGATCCCGGAAATCGATCCAAATCCTCGTGGCTGCCCCTCTTGTACGCGAAACCCAGTCCGCGATTCACCATCGATTGGCTGACCTCGGCGGTGCCGCCCTCCCCAAGAGGTTCGAGGGCTGGCTGCCACGTTGTGGTCAAGAGTTCCACACCGCATTTTTGTGCTGCGCTCAAGAATGAGATAAGATCTGTGTGAGGATCGACGGAAGACCTTGCAAGTGGAGGAGGGATTGAATCGTATTCCGACATTAATCACGATAGGATTCACGCAAATGCGCTAGGCGACAGCGGCTGTCGAGTAACTTATTCGGTAATTCTCCAGGAGCAGATGAAGCCACTTTAAATCAGGCTTGGCAGCGATTACACACCAGATCGTCACAAATACCAACTTTCATACTAGTAGGGTTGATTTATCAGCATTTCTCGCAGCAAGATGAAGCACGAGAAAGAATTAAAGAAGCATGGCATACATGAAGTCTAGAAAAGACGAAACAGGCTGTCGGTACTGCCCTACACAAGCCCGGGAAATACTCCCGCCAATGGCCGTTGCGAAGTTTATGGCAAAGTACCTAAAAAGTTCCTAATCTGATGGCCTATCTCGACCTCGAAACGCTTATTAGGTACTCTTGGAGACGCATCTCTTCCCAGGCAGGTGAAGAGAGAACTAGCATATCCGTACCTCATCTCGGTCTGCTGTTTGCGGCTGTATTCCTCTGCAATTCCTTATTATCCATACCTCTTCTCAAACAGCTCCTTGCATGGCCGCCGTAGTTATTCGTTATCGAGAATCTTGATTGAGACCAAGGACGGCTTTCCCACGTAAAAAGGGCACCGGATGGAGCCATCCTCTCCTACATAGGTATCGGCGATGCGCGTTCAGGGCGTACCTCAGACTTTGGGGAGGTCAAGACTCGCCGCCGAGCCTATTTGCAACGTCTTCAATCTCGCTGAGCATAAAGGGTCTGAAAAAAAAGCAGAATTTGACAAGCAACTCTGTGCCTCTTGCCTGACACGCAGCTTCAAGCACAGGTGTTTCGATAAATACGAAGAGAAGACGGTTGAAAGAATGAGGTTGCTAAAGCAATACGATTAAAGGCCCGTCCCGAGGCGTGCACGACACCGGGATCGCTAGAGCGGTGCCAAAGGCGATCGTCAGCCTTGTAATACCATGCATGAACGGCAACGGACGTGTTGATGGTGAGTTAGCTTTCATTCTTTCTGTCTTCTTTCATGTTTTGTTCTACATCTCCCTTCCTCCACCACCACCATCTTCATCATTGACCACAGCCACAAACATTCGACTTCTTTTTTCCTCCCTTGACTTCACGGCCACCCTCGCCGTCGAATACCCTCTCAGCTCGGCATACAGACCCTCCACCTTTGTTGCTGTCTCATTAAACTTCTCATCCTCAAATAATCCTGCCACCAGCGCTCCTATCCCTAACCGCGCCTGCACATCCCTTACACCGTGTTTCACGCACAGAGCCCAAGCCCATGCACCCAGGAATAAACCAACCACAGGCAGCACTAAGTTAAGCCCGGTCAACGCCACGAACTCCGCGACGGGCACCTTCGCGACCTGCTTCGTTTGAATCAGGAATACACTGACCGCCTGCTTCTCCGGCAGCAGACCCGCACTCAACCCTAGAATCGTGCGATCAAACACTCTCGCAAACTGGTATGCTAGATCCTCCGAGCTGTCCGCCGAGGCTGCGGCTAGGTTGACCCCCATGCCGAGATTCGGATTCCCGAAATTATACGACAACGGGCCGAAAAAGGGCGCACTTGCGGTAAAGTTCATTGGCGTAGTGGCGGCGTCGTAGATTGTCCCGTCTGTCCTCATCGAGTAAGTCACATCCGACAAAGTCGTGTTGCATGAGAGGATGCCGTAGATGTTTCCATACGTGTCCGCAAGGAGATCTTTGCCTGGGTCGTAGTACATATCGCCAATTTGCTGAGTATCGTCGCCCCTGTACATGTCATCGTCGCTGCCCGCCGGCAAAGAGAACAGTATTGCAGACCATATTTGGCCGTGTACGTCGGCGTTGGAGGTGGTGAATAATTTCGAGGACGTGCTGAAAAACTGCAGCATCACTGGAAAGTCGCCGCCTGCAGCGAAAATATCGGAGAAGTTGCCAGAGATATTCAACCCTGCTGCGTTTTGAGTGCAGTTATATGCCCAGCTCTGGCAGGCATCACATTCACCGCCGTTGTAGTGCGGCTTACATCGTTTGCTCACTGTTTCACATATTGTTGAAGAGGCATAGCTGTTTGCTGTAAATTGTACACCCGACGGGGATGTGACTGGCGTGATGATGGCGGTCTTGCCATCATCGGCAAGGCGGATAATATTGCGGGTGGACTGATTTCCGAGGGTGCGATACGCCTCAGTCGAGTTGGTAAATATCGTGTTCGAACCAGAACCGCCGCGCTGGATGTTACAGGGAGCATCAGGATCCGTAGAGAGACTGGAATTATCCCAGCACACAGTCGGAAGACGACGACCGGGATTGAAGTCCGTGGCGAGATAAGGTATGGTGTTGTGGTACTGGACGGTGGATGTCCCTATGTGCAGAAGAGCGTCGATCACAGTAATGCACACAGCGAGACTGAGTATGAGTGCCAGCACCAACGCTGAATGGTGGAGCATTGGCACCGCAGCCAACCTCTTCCGCCTTGGATGGAATACGTACCTGAAGTATTGGTACAGGTCCGTGAAGTTACCGCCGAGCAGTCGGATCGCGAGCTCGAATTGGTATGGCGAAGGGAGGCTGGATGATTTACCGATGTCGGAGGCTTTCTGCATTGTGAAGGCGGCCATGTACCCAAAAAGACTCATTGCGACAGGTACCAGCGCAAGTGCCAAGGTCGAGGATAGCGACGAGATGAATACAAGCCGGGTTGATGAGTAGTTTACATAGTACTCTTGATCACCGAGTGACCGATTCGTGCCGTCTATTGTAATGCTATCAGGGAAGCCAGTACCTTGGTTTCGAGGCTGTAAATTAGCATAAACCAAATACAATAGAATAGCCGATAACGGAAGAGGACTAAGAAGCAGTAGACAAGCCCAGATGATATGCTTGTTGTAGTCTTGCATCACCGGCCCCGTCGCGTAAGATCGTGGGTTTGTCAGGGTATTTGCTTTAATCGGCGGAGAGGAATCGTTGGTATGGAGTGCTCGGCGAGGTAGGAACGAGGCGTCGAGCGTGGTGTTATCATTGCCGTGGTGACTAGGTCGTGTGTAGACAGACAATTTGGTGCTTCCCCCTTTCGCCGCGGCGCTAGACTTGAAGACAGATGCGCGATGTGGTAGGTGTCCACGGAGAATTGACGGTAACGCGTCGTATAGAGCACTTCGTGTCGGCATCGTGACATGGGCGACTATGTCACAGGAAGTCTGAGAGTAGTGCCATGGCGTAGGCCTAGCCATTAGATATATATGAGATCTTGGGGGGGAGAATGTTCCAAACCACAATCTAATATTTCGGCCCCCAGAGGACCCCTAACATCCAGCCGAAGCCACATCCCACTGCCAATAACGCCTGAAATTAAACCTCCAACCTCGCCAATGCAGTTCTCATATGGACGTTCCCGGAATGCCGGACTCTGCCCTAAGTCGCAGTAGCCGCATTTCCCCAGTGAGCAGCTGTCGTCCCGGTACTTTCGTCGGTAGGAGGTCTAGAAGAAGCTGAATGACTTCAATCACAACACTAATGATGCTGTCTGAACCGATGGCTCGAGAGGACGCTCGAGGCTGAGACTGCTGTGGCAAGCAATACTGATTTTCATACGGTAACGGACAGATCGAAGAGCTTGAAATGGTGGGAGGAAGAAGTTAAAAAATGGTTTTGTCAAGGGTGAGCAAAAGGGCAAGAGCGCGAATCACGAGGGACCGAGAGAGGCCAAGTTCTTCGTGTGATCCTACCTCAATACTTGTTCAAGGTTCAGCAGGAAACAGCTTGGCTCGGAGAGGGCGTCGTGAATGCATCAAGTATAACCCAGCGGAAGCGTTCGGAATATGGCCCTTTCGAGCTTCGAAGCATAGAAAAGTGGGAGCTTAGAGGCCAAGTTATGGGGCCACTTTAACACACTCAGGGTTATGCTTAGGTTGCTTAGGGCAAGCCTTCGGGCTCGCTAAGCTGTGCTCGGGATCGCGCAGTCACAGCTCAGATTGGCTTAGTCACGACTCACGTTAAGTGGCGAGATGCTCAGGTCTCGAAACGAAAATGGACTTTCGAGAGGTCAAGATCCGCCGCTGAATATATTGGTATTTTCTACGAAGACATCAAGCCTGAGACTATTTTACTAGTCGGAGCGCGACCTATTATCTCCGATTGCGGGGTCAGCAAGGAACAAAGTACACTGATTCAACTTTCGATTATCTCGCGCCGGAACAGATAAAACATGAGTCAGGCACAGTCCATGCAGATGTGTTCGCCATGGATGCTGTTTCCTTCGCGTCCTGTCTGTCGCAGTATCTGGCACGCAAGGCTTGAGCCAAGTCAACGAAATCTACTACAGGAAAGACACCAGTTGTCAGTACGGCTACCCCCAAACGACTCGTCGATTGATGGATATGCTTCAACGGCAAATGCCGACGATGTCGTGGAAAATGGTCACTCTCGCAGCTCTCATCCGGGATATGCTTGTCGACGATCCTTCGGTCAGGCCAACATCCCCCCGACTACTCACTCTCTTGCAGCACGTTCAGAATGAAGATATAAAGCCGCACCTCTCCGTGAAACTTCCGATGCGAGAGTTATCGATCAAGCATGCAGTATCAGCTGAAGAGTTCCGAGACCCAAAAATTTGTGTGTTGAACAATGTAAATGAATATGGGGAACCAGTATCATTGAAGAACGGACACTGGCTCGTTGAGGCTTTCATTTGCAAGGGCGGCGGTTCCAGTAACCAAATGTCTTTTTCGGCGTCCATCGACTCCGGCTCTTCATCTGATTTAATTTCATCCCATCTCGTAGGACAGCTGATCAAACAAGGCTTTCTGTTGAAGTTCGAAGCAGTAGATATTGCACTCCGGGCCGCTGGCGGAGAAGTGGTCAAGATTCGCCGATCGGTGAACCTTGCAATCCTGATGCTAGGGCACAGGTTCTCAATAAGTTGCTTGGTACTTGATGGAGCAGAGGCTTTCTTTGACATCCTCCTTGGGATCGAGATTGAAAGTACCTTGAGACGTACAGAGGTCCTTGCAAAGCGGGCACTACCTTCAAGCTAGGCTATCGAGGCAAATTGTCAAAAAAGGTGTGAAGATTGGTTAAAACGAGAAGCGGCCTCAGGCTAGCTCCCATTTATTTCCAAGCTTTCTATGGCAACGAACTTGAAGCTGGAGCCAAGTCGACCTCACAGCTTTTGGTGGTATAGGAGGGTACATGGCGATATGAGTATATTGGATGCTTGGTCACAATCGATATCAGTGACAAAAAAGCCCGCGGGCGGCAGACTGTCCACATCAGCTTTATCTTCCTCCACCTCGAAGACTGAACGGTTCTGAACCCGGAATTCGAGCTTCTATAAGTCCCCTAACTCGGGTAGCGAACTAGACGGAGAGAGCCCCAGGACCGACACTAAATCGAGTAGAGATCTAGTTTGAATATCTCAAGCTCACAAGAGAGGTGGTATCAGACCTCAAATTTCCTGCGCAGGAAAGCGTAGCCAAACTGATCTTAGTAGCTGCTTCACGCACTCTATCACCATGGGGGCCCAGCCGACAAGGACTCAAGAAATGGAAATTGGAGCATCCCGCCGCAGGGGGAACGCTTCAAGTCAGGCGGGAACATAATGTTCTTCCTCTCCTGAATAGTATGCAACATCCGGTTTCGTTCGCGAAAAATGAAGTAGGAAGATGGTGACACTGATTGCTGAGACTTAGAGCCCTTGTGACATGACGAGATGCACAAAATTTCATAGTCGGAGGGCACTCCCTTGACTTCTCCCTGTCCAAGTCCACAGAAAGCGGACGCCTTGGCAAATACAAGGTCTTGACTACATCTCAGTTGGGCGATTATCACACCCGGGCTGACAACTTCGATTACCTAGTTCAGGCCATCCAGGCCATGAAAGATCTTCTTTTCATGTCATTTGGCAATTCCTCTACTCTGACAGCTGGGTCAAATCACAGGCGACTAAATTTGCCTTGAAAGTTGTACCAGTACAAGGCATCCTGACGATATTGGTCGACGCTCTTTTCACAGAGCATCAGGCTTCCCGTGAGCACCTTAGCGAGGCTCTAGGCAAGAAATTGATGAACCCGTACAGATAACTCAATGTCAATCTGACGGCATGGGCAAGCCGCATGACCAAACTCAACGCTATCGCCAACGCGAAGAAGAGTGTCATTATCTGCCAGCAAAGGCTCATCCTGTGGCCTATCGATACCAAAATCAAGTACGTCAATAAGATCAATGACATACTGAGCAAGGAATCCAAGTGGGATGGACGCACATGGCCCTTCGGTAAGCCTGATAGTAGCTGTGCAGAACCTGGCGCATCTAATTCACGATAGACCTTCTCATTTCCATCGGATACGCTTTGGCAAGTATTAGGGGCGCTAGCAGCGGGTCTCCAACCATCCAAATTGTCCTCAGTGTCTCCGAGTCAGACAGTTACGGTGGCGGTCAGGATGGATGAGGCGACGCAATGCTGGTCAGCGACTTCAAGGCCCGCCTGCGGATGATCATGAATGCTATGGCTTTCCTCGACGACCTCGCTCATGAAGGCTCTGATTTGAACAAAGCCGTGAGCGCGACTGCACAAGCGAAACAAATTCCGCTCACTATTGCTAAGGTCAAAGAGATTGGTCAATCAGGTCTGATATTGCCCACAGTCAAACCGATTCCTGTAAACGAGGTTGACAAGGCTATTAATGGTCTTGTCGAGATCAGACGCACATTGAAGGATGATGGAAGCAAAGCTGTCCGCTATCACCACAGTCAGGTTGTGTTTGTGGATGATTATCTGATGTACATCGGCAGTGACAACATCTATCCTGCCTATTGCGAGGAATATGGCATATGGGTGGATGACGCGCAGGCGATACAGAAATGGAAGGACAAATTCTTTAAGGGGCTTTGGGACAGATCCTATGTCGATAAGAAATGATTAATACTGTCGCTGGGTTAGGGCTAGGCCGGGAGACGGGCTTTAACCCCCCCAGCAGCAGAAAAATATTTGGCGACTTCTACTCTGGGATCAGGGTCAAACTTTGTCTCGTACAGTGTTATGGAAATCGTGATCAAATCACACCGTAGAGGGCTACGGTGTGAATCTTGGGAAGATCAGCCGCATCTCATGTTTTGAACGACAAAGGGGCTCGTAGAGTAACCGTCATCACATAGGGGCTGTGCCTTACGGGACGGTATCAGGCGGAATACTGTAACACGGCCGTGTAGATCTAGATCTACAAATTCAGAGAGAAGCGATGTCAACGAAACATAGCGGGGTGCTCAGTTGAAATCGAGCAAAGAGCCAAGAAAAGGCTAAGGCTGAGGCTGAAGTTGAGTGATCGAAGTGGATATTAATAGGAAGTGCGTCTCGCTTGAGCAGGAGCCACACTCGCTACGCTCTTTCCTACCGGTCAAGCAACAGAGGGCGCCTTCCACGCTTCTATTTCGTTGTGGTTGGCGAGAATTTACTTGGCCCCATTACACACGGTATCCACCATGGTGTTCTTCTTGAGGTCACCGCCTCAACCTGGACGGTTCTTGGCTTCTCGAAATACGCGTCACAGAAAGGATGTGACGGAAGTAGAATAATCCCAATGCCACTCGTGTTACTTGACAGGAAAGCGAAGTCCAATCGATCTTTGCAGCTGCTTCTCGCACTTTTGTCACCATGGGGGCTAGAAAGGAGGGGTGTGCTTTTTCAGCCTGATGCATTTGGAGCCTTTCCGCTGAGGTGGCCTACACTCTTAGGATGAATTTTTCCGTCATTAGAAATAGATAACATTCTTCTTTCAAGCTGCAAATTCAAATTGGCGTCTTTCCACACTGACGATAGGAGGAGATATCCCTCCAAACGTTGAGCAACCGAGTGGTAGCCGTATCTGAAACTTCAGCCTCATGACCCCGAAGTCCAAACCACATGATCAACCCATCGCCTCAGAGAAGAAGTTTGGTAATTTAGAGTCGCCAACACTCGAAATGCCTGGTCTTGTCTATTTACCGCTGAGTACGCGTACCTCTACGAGGCTTGTGATTCTTCATCCAGGCATAAGAGGCGACCAAATCAGATGCTCACTTCAGGAAGTCGACCTGAATAACCATCCTGACTACTATGCATTGTCTTATACATGGGGCTCTCCAAACAGCCTTAAGCCGATCCTGGTAGACGGAGCTTCGGTCTGGATCAGAGATAACCTCCATTCATTCTTATGCAGAGTGCGAGACGCGGCAAAAGACCAAGCCTTCTGGGTCGACGCTCTCAGCATCAGTCAACTCGATCTCGATGAGAAATCTAGACAAGTCGCATTGATTGGACGGATCTTTGGACAAGCAAAGTGTGTCAGAGCTTGGCTTGGAGAGCATGATTCTCATAGTCGAGTTCTCTTTGGGACTGAACAGGCCTCAGCCAATTCCCAGGAGACGAAAACGCTTTCGAACATTGCGGCTGCTTATACGAGGGTCTTATGGAATCCCATAATTCGCGCCGTGGGGATCTTTGCAGCGGCTGTTAGCCTCCTTTTGGGAACTCTTTTCCACCTCAGTACTGGTATCAGCTGGGCTCTGTCGGTGGCTTTATCACTCCTCGCCCTTGGTGTGGCAGGCAGAAAGATTCTGCTGCGCAAGTTTAGTTTGTCTTTGATGAGAAAACTGCTGGTGTATTACAGCTCAGACTGGCGATCGTTCACAAATCGGCATTACTGGTCGAGGACCTGGATTGTCCAAGAAGTTGCTTTGGCTCAAGAACTTTTTCTGCATTGTGGAGACTCCATCGCAAGCTGGGAAAGTTTTATCATTCGACCCCGGCTTGACGCATTCGGAACCGACACTGCCTCGGACCGGCGAGAAAATCTTGAGGAAGTCGAAAGATTCTACGAGCTTCTGGAATATGAGTATGGCTATCGGAACATTATCTTCCTTAGCGAGCTTCGCCGGCAGCAAAAGCGCCGCGAGCGGTCCAAACATAGCAGTGCGAATTGGTCACTGTTCAGCCTCGCTGTGGAAAGCCGATTTCTGTCGTGCTACGACAACCGTGATCGCATCTATGCCAACATCACAATGGAATTAACAAATGAAGGCCAGGCGATAATTGAACCCAACTACCGGATCACTATACCTGAGCTCTGGGTTGAGGTGTTTTGCAAGAGAGGTATGGACCCTAGAGGCGCACAAGGTGTGCGGCTTGCAAATGTTCTCAGAATGGGATGGCGCGATCGATTTCGAGCCTTAGAATTGCTGAAGCAGCAGAACGAGGAGGCTTATCGAGATCAGAAGTATCTGATCTTCACCGTCTCGGGCGATATCATTTCCTGGAGTCGCAGGACATCAGCCTTCCCAGAGAAGCTCTTTTACACTTGCGCTCAGGTGGCGGTCTGGCTTGAAGACTACCTCCGAGACAGGATGGCCATGGTCAAGATGGATTCATCGAAGAAGACTTCATAGTCTCGCACTTCAGAGTCGTACATGGATGTTCGGAATCATCGAGAAGTACTTGGTATTGGCGGAGCGAGATGGGCAGCTGCCAGAGCGTTCCATCGCTCCCCAATGTCTCCGCCTTTCTGAGCATCAACAATAAACATCGTGAGATACTGTGCAGATCAGTCTTGAACCATGATAGCGAATACTGCTGCACCAGCATGGAAGTGAGGTGGAGTACTACGGCGCGAGCATAGGTGACACGGAAGCCGACAACATTCTTATGCTTGATATTTGATGGTTGCCGATGATAAAGCAGTCTGATGTCCAACACGACCCTGGCTGCCACCTTTTGTCTCATGCCTCAAATTTTCTTCTAAAAAAAATAGTAGTTATCCATACAGAGATACTTATCAGCTTCTTGAAAATGTAGTCAAGTTAAAGAAAACAGATACGAAAGGTTTGGTCGAAGACTGAAAACCTGAGCTACCACACGTCATCAAAGCGAGCAAAAAAGGGCACAGCGGTTTCTACGCAGATATGGGACCTGACCCGCTGAGTGTCTAGCGTGAAAGGAATAATTCCCCTGTCCTCGAGCTCTCCCCACCCCCTCCTTGACTAATTAGCTTTGATTTGAGCAAAATGTTGTTTATTGCTTATTTCACTTTAAGTTACCAGTACGTAATCAAGGAGCAGGTAGGAAGTGGGCAAGGCTGAAATCTATGCTTGGCCCCCGGGGGACAGATCGTGGTTCAAGTTTTGGTACAAAGACGCGTGGCCAGAAAATGGCCAGTTCTGTATAAGACTTGCGTCTTGCAGCATGGTGAAAGTTGCTCAACCTCTAAGCATACAGTTGCACCGTTCGACTTCTAGAAACAGGAGCAAGGCTCTAGCCTTGGACCTTAAGTTTTGTTGAATAGATCTCCGCAGGCAGTCAACCTCAAGATCTTGGTCATGGGTTCCAAACGAAAATTTTGCCTCATGTCTGCTGCGAGCACATAAGCGTCAATCCCTATCTCTAGGCAGAAAGTTGTTTGCGAAGGAGTAGCAGTGGGAATCAACACTGGGCTTTTGGGAAGGTAATCTTATCTACAATCAAGTAGATGTTTTATCATCAATTTTAGATAATCCTATATTTCAAGCCTCCCAACTGTCAACCCACATTCCTGTATGGAGCAAAACAGTATTCCAAAACCACCACCTCGCTCCCAAATGCCTTGGAATATACCTTGCCAAAGATGGCTTGGGAGCTTATGAACAAAGGGGAAAATAGCAGCGATTTTCTAATGAGTATCTGCGCAAGAATCACCATCATCGTTGGCTCCAGCCTCTGATTCAATGATTCTCGCCTCGTCTTCCATTCTCTCTACTACCTCCACGCCAATCGCACCGAAACTCAAACAGCACTCCTCTCCACGTGCTCGCTATGTAGGACCTCATCCACAACAGACGTCTTCCTTGAAGCCGAAGTCAAAGAAGCAACCGATTTTCTCCTCTCTGTTTCTTGGGTGAGCTCTTCGAGAGATGGAAACACGTGTGTTCTCCATTGGCGGACTGGTATTGAACTGGGGCTTAGCTATAAGGCCGTGGATACAATCGGCACTGCCCGGGGGAGTCGTCCCTGACACAACTAACTACCAACTACCTAATTACCTCTACCAATGGATGGCATGGCAACGACAGTCGGGGCAGTTGTGAAGAGCCTCGGCAGCGCCCCTGGGTTGTCGTCCGAGTATCCGTAGTGTTACTCTCTATGCGTCTATACTGGAACGATTGTAAGGTCTCTTGTTAGTTGTACAATTGTGCTGATTGATTAAATTGTTGTCTATGTACAGCCCTGCAGCGCGAAAAAAGCTCTATGTCAACCCCTAGCTCTGTGCTTACTCAATCTAGACTACCCTATTACAATAATAGAAGGGTATTTCGAGCCTTAGCTGTACTTAAGTAAAGACGTAGTCATGAAATGTATGGTCTGAGAGTCCGGTCCCCCCTCCTTCCCCCCAAACCCGGCAAATCTGGCTCGCCGTCGAAACGAAACTGTCGGATGACTAAGCTCGAGTGCTGGAAACCAAAAGTACGCCCATCTCAGCGATTGCATGATGTCAGCTAGCATTCAGCTTTTCTAGGGAATCTGAAACAGTGGATAGCGGATAAACTCACTACCTGTGCCTCGGGGAGCATACGAATCGTCACAAAACATGCCATCATTCTTGCAATTTGCCATGACTTGCGTTGCAAGATCTTCGGGGTCGATGTTCATCTCCGCCTCCAGTGACTCACTTGTGATATTGGCGGCACAAGCAGAACAAAATCTGTAGGTCACTTTTCCTCTCACTCTTCTGCTTCACTTTCAACTTACCCTTCTCTTAGCTTCTACTTACCGGGCTCCTTCCTCTTCGCCTCGTTCTCGCCTGGATGGTCCTAATTCTTTCTACAGCTATTTCTGGAACTTGGAAACCAAATTTGAAATCTCTTGAGACTGAAAAGAAAACGAATAAGGTGCCAAGAGATGATATTGACAGCTACCAACTGGCTGAAGAACAATACCGAAGTCAAAGAGTGTGAACTTCGTCAACCAAGCTGACGAGTTAATCCCCGAATCAAGCTCTCTCGGCTCCTATCCCCACAGCCACCTCTCAAATTTCTGAAACCTCGTCACAGGCTCCGGTTCCACATAGCCGTCATCCATATCAACGTTGTGGCGACCGGCATAAAGCGGAACCTCTGCGGGACGGACCATCGGAGGCCGCTTAATCACTTTGTAGCCAACGTAGGTGACAAGGAAGAAGGCCAGGGAAAAATAACCGAAAATGAAGTCTGCAATTGACCAATTCCCCTTGGTGAAGACGGCAAAGCCATTTGTCAGGAAAATGACAATGTAGAAAAAGAGGGAAACGATTGAGTAGTAGTACTGGTGCCGACGGAACCAGGGTCGATCCGCATCGGTCACTCCTTGAGCTTTCTGAGCCCGTCGAAATCGGATGTAGATGACGTGAAAAATGCTGTAGATCAAGAGGTTCGAAGATCCGACAATATTGGTCAGCCAGGTGAAGACGGTCAGAGAATTGTTCGACGCCGACATGTAGGAAATCCAAGTCACTGCCCACACTGCACATACACAAAGCGTAGGCACGCCTCTCCAGGTAAACAGGAATACCTTTGGAATCTTTCCATCGATCGCAAGCGCATATAAAGATCTGGTGGAGGCAAAGAACAGCTCGAGGGCGCAGGACCATGCCGAAGTGATGAGCACGGCATTGATGATATGTGGTAATACCGGAATATTCAGACGAGTGACTCCAATGACGAAGGGAGAAGCCCCCGCGCCCGGTTTACCTGAAGTCAGGGCGGGGTCATCATGCGGGACGAGGATGCCGACAGCGAGAACTCCCACAATGTAGAAGATAGATAGTCGGTAGATAACTCGTCTGAAAACCGAGGGCATGACGCGGCGGGGAGCTCGAGCTTCGCCCGCACAGAGCGCTATATAGTCGGGGCCGCCGAAAGCGTATGCCGCCTGGATGAAGACTGACCAGAAGCCTAGAAAGTGACCTATCGCCCCGGTCAACCAGCGGAGTAGGATTCAGGGTGTAGAATAACTTACCCCAGCTTCCCGATGCAATATAATCATTCATGGGCCCGGGGTGTTTCCAGTACCGAAATCCGAAAGCGTCGTGTTGAGGGTTACCTCCAACCATCAAGATAACTATCTTCTGTCAGCATACATTATCGATGTTTACATTAAGCCAAAGGTGCATACAGGTCATCATAATCAGACCCAAAATCAGGAATATTTTGAACAACGAAAAGTAGAATTCTCCTTCGCCGTAAATTCGAACTCCAAAGATATTTAGAATTAGAAGGGACGATGTGATTATGGCAACGTAGACAGCTGTGTACTGAGCTCAGCTGCAAGTCTGGGCGATATATGTCGTCAGAGGGGTCACTTACCATTATTCACAGCGTCGGTCCAGAACCCAAAGATGGCTGCAACTGCGGCAACTTCACCGGCAGTAGCCAGCGAGTTTGTAAGGGTGTAGAGGAGGCCGAGGGCAAAACCCCAGGCGTCATCGAGATATGCGTGCGCAAAGACCACGAATGAACCATCGATCGGAAGCCAGACAACCATCTCACCCACAGCGTTGAAGGTTGACCAAACAAGGAGAGCATAGATGGCATATCCCAGGAATAGGCCCAGAGGCCCGGCTCTTGCTAGAGCCGAACCGGAACCGACGAATAAACCAGTGCCAATGGCTCCAGACAAGGCCATGAGCTGGATATGACGAGGTCTCAGGCTTCGAACCGTCTTCTTGGAGCCGCCAATCATGATGCTAGAGCGGTGATCGGCATTCTCGTCTCCAAGGTTCCTGTAGTCGGCTTGGGCGATCGAGACCACATTCTGAAGAGCCTCGCCGTCTTTATCTGGGTAGGGAGCCTTCATATCTGTCGATAACTTGGTGTCGGCCATAATGACTGTCGGTCAAGATCGAAGTTCGGAGGAGTAATTGAGCATCTAGGACGTCCTTGAGCGAGAAGTACTTGCATGGGACTCGGGCGGTCTTATATGTAACATTCGTTTGCGTGTGCGAATGCCATAGTCGTAGTTCGTAAAGCCACAGCATCGTTTGTTGAATACGTTGATAAGGGTTGTTTATCTGGGAGTAGATAGCTCGACACGGTGACGTTAACTCCAGACCGGTCTTAGCTGCCTTGAAAATTGGCGGTCGGTGCTATCTGAGTTGAAGATACTCGTACGGCCGTCCTTGTGGTTGGGCTTGCGGAAATCTAGGCCTGGCTGGAAAACTCGAGGGAGTAACTTTCCCCGCAAGCCTCAAGCAAGGTGCGCCTTTTTCTATCTAAAACATAAATTGGCTCCTCAATCGGCGGCGGTCATGTACTGGGACCTCGGTCGCAAAAGCAGAGATAAGACCCTGTGCAAGAAAAGACTATCTGATAATATTCTGAAATCTCATATAATTATGCACCATGGCCAAATCTTGTTCCATTTTATCGGAATGCGCGGTTGAATCGAAGTTATGCCAAAGAAGACGGTGGGAATGTATTCCGCTGCACTTCTCCATTTTCGGGGATACCAATCACCGCTCCGCTTCTCCTCGCATACAAGAATTTCTGGAAAGTAACATTTCTAATTCGACGTGTTCGTATGGTCAACTGGGGGAGGAATTGTGACCAGCCCCCTTTTCTCTTTAAGCTTCCATTGTAAGGCCCGTAGAATATGATAATACGTGGAAAGGATAGGCATAGGAACTCCATGAGCCGTGCCTTCTCGAACCGGCTCTCCTACAATGTTCTCGAATTCAATGAATCGACCCTTTAGCAGGAGATTAGATGGCTCATTAGGGCTCCAAGGGGAGGTAGGGTTTTTTTCCACTTACCTTGCGAACATCAACCTGCATGCTGGGCGGATTGTACATGGTGATCGGATCCATGGTGACCATAAAATCCACCAGGTCTGCTGGGAGGTCATGACCACAAGCTTTCGCCGCGGCGCGGATTTCTTCCATCGCGGGTTTCGCCAGGTTCTCTACCATCCCATCAGCAAGTTGAAGTCGTCCGGTGTCGAGATCGGTGATGGCACAGATGGAATTCAGGCAAGCATTGTAAAGCAATTTCCTCCACCGTGTGAAACCGACATCAGGTTGGTACTCAGCGACGCATTTCCCGCCAGCACCATAGATGGAAGTAAATTCTTGGGCTTCCTTGCTCTCCACGGCAGGGTCAATGGTAGGGTTTCGGAAGGCACCGACAAATAGCTTGTCGCTGTCCTCGTGCAAGATCTCACCCGAAGCGATCTCGTGAGACCCGCAGAAACTTACACCTGACAGAATGACATTGTTTGGGAATGCTGTCAGAAGAGGCTTCTCGATGTTCAAACCGTTCTGAATAAGGACAATCACCGAGTAGCCTGACGTAACAGCGGGCCGAAGCAAATCCGCCACAGTCGGAGGAACGTCTGGGTAGTTCTTGGTGGTGCAGATGACATACTTGTAAGGTGTTATATTATCGCGAATGACATCTGGAATGGCATTGAGAACTGGAGGTTGGACAAGTCAGTCGAATCCCGAACAAGTTTGAATACCAACGATCTCTAGCATAAAAGGTAAGGGCACCCTACTCTCCGTGGGCTTGAAACATTTCACAATACCATGGTCGACGGACCGGATGTTGAAGCCCTTCTCTTTCACCGCATTGAAATTTGAGCGCAACACGGCCGACACTGCTGCCAGGCCGCCAGCCTCGAGATTGAGAGCCGAGATAGTACCAATTCCTCCGCAGCCAACCAAGAGGGTATTTGCTTTGGAAGCCATGGCTAGCATCCAACGAATATTGAATTTTTAACCAAGCCCACAGATTTTGCTCACGTTCATGGGCATGCTTGCCATAGGATTTGTGTTAAGTAGTATATGCTTGGAAGATTTCTGAATGCGGCTGGTGGCGCCCGAAAAAGGAATAGACCACCCCTCCTCGAAGGGATTTCGAAAGAGGAAACTTTTACCTGACGTTCACCTTATCTACGTCACTAATGGCCCGATGATATGTGGCTGCCATGTCCAGATAGGCGCAGATAAGCGGAGACCGGCAGACACCAGCCCACAACCTTCCAGCCTCATCGTTGGCAACTTCAACCAGAGCCATGCCTGCCAACTTGGTCCAGAAAACTTCGAGAGGTGGCCATACCCGGTCTTTTGGCGGCTGCAAAAATGTAAGCATGTCTTCCTCATTGCCTTGGTAGGCTTCGGCTGCAGTTCAGGTGCTTGGAGCCGTAGCTGACCCGTCGAAACAAAGTGTCGCCGTCGCCATCTCAAGTGCGACGAAGCCAAACCAACGTGCATCGTATGCGAGCGTGATGGCCAAGAATGTGCTGGCTATGAGAAGAACATTTTCTTCTGGCCCGATGACCGCGCTCTCGCAGATCGCATTCGCCGTCACTTATTCACCGACGAGGAGCAACGCACAATGAGCGAATCGCTTCTGGCTCATGCCTCGCAGGAAGATGCCGTGCGATATCTACAAGAGATTGACGCCGAAGCCGAGACTACCTCGGAAACCCCTACGTCGTCGCCCTTTCAGGCTACAAGAGGTCCTTTCCGGGTCATGCGCTTGACCAGGCCAGAGAAACCCAAGCCTACGGTTCCGGGGAGCCACCTTGAACCTCAAACTTTGTCAAGTGATCCTGTCTCTTGGTCCACGGGTAACGCCAGTGTTGACAGAGAGCAAGAGACCTTACCTTTGGCGTTTGATTGGCAAGCTGACGAACAGCAACCTTTTTTCAACGAAGCTGCCGCCACTATGAAAGGCATACAATTTAATTTGCCCGAGTTTGCTCCTTCAAGATCTGCATTGCTGGACTTAGGCGAGTCGATCGAGGAATGGGTTGGCATCGACCCAGATGAAACTGCTATCGAAAATCAACTTGACATGAGCTTCACTCTACCGCAACCTCTTGTCAGGCCTTTATCTGTTCCTATCATGGACGACTGTTTGCCCCAGGACGCCCCATTTTTGCTCAATCACTATTTGGACTCCGTTATAAGCTCGATGACTCCCGTAAAAAGTTCCAAGTCGCCGTGGCATACCCTTTTCTTTGCTCATGCCAAAGACACGTTAGCCACGTTGACACTGAGCAAAACTCCAGATCATGCTAGTCTGACAATATTCTACGCCATCCTATCCGTCAGCGCGTTCAATAACAGACTCTCTTCCCCTAGTCAAATATGGCACTCTCAAGGCAATGCATACCGAGCGAAAGCGTTGGAAACTCTCAAATTAGCGATAAGTGATGCCTCTAGGGTGCCCAAAAAGTTCAAGTACAAGACAATCCTGATGGCGCTGCTGACCATGATTCAAGTTTCGGTAGGTAGCCTGCCTGATCCGTAGGCGGTATGCGAGTCTCCCACTGACCCTAAGCCAGATTTTTGCAGGGTCTCCTGAGGAGGCTGAGTATTATCTCTTCGACGCAGAGAAACTCATCAGATTGCGCGGATTAACAAAGCCGCACAAATCTAAAAGAGTTCGCCTACTCCATCATTGTTATTCATACCCCCGAATATTATACGAGAGTACATTCGTAATGACTCCTGAGAATACCCAACGCAACAGTGTTCTTCGGGCTGTTCAACAGCACCTCCAGTTTTCCGATCAAGATTCTCCCACTTTCCGGCTGGGCCGCTGGAGCCGGCTCGAGGAGAACATGCTGGAGGTCAAGAGCAGGGAGTCTGGGGAGAATGACCTACATTTAGAGCGGCCCGGGCGGTGGTCCGCTACCTTGTACCCGGATATCTACGGGCTACCCGAGTCATTTCTAGTCCTTTTGTCGCAGGCAATCCGCTTGGGCAATGAGAAAGAGTGTGCGGAAAAAGATCCCAGCCACATACAACTGACCTGGAAGGAGTTCTGGAATCGAGCATGTTCCCTTGAGAAGTGTATCTTGAACTGGCAACAGAGCTACCAAGCCGAATTGGGTTGGGACTCACGCTCCATGGATAAGAGCCCGGACGATGCACACTCGCTCCTAGGCCACCTCCTGGGAGCTCTGAGCCATGCGATGTCCATCTACTTCTACCGGCGGATCTACAACCTGGATCCCTCGATGTTGCAGGAGAAGATCAGCCTCGTCCGAGACCACCTCCTCCAGTGCGACCAGATCTACGGGGGCTCGGTCCGCTACAACGCAGGCTTTAGCTGGCCGGCGTTCATTGCTGCCTGCGAAGCCACGGACCACGTGCTGCAAGCGTCTTTTTCCATGTGGTTCAAACGCTGTAGCGAGGACACTGGACTGCCGACATTTGCAACCATGCTATCCGTGGCAGAAAAGGTCTGGGCGGCGAGGAAATCAGGAGCCACCACAGAAGGCTGGCAGGAAGAATTACGCAAAAGCAACATCCGCTTGTTTTTCTTGTAAAAGAAAAGAGGCTGCCTCCGAACTTGTTTGAATGAGCAAACCCCCCCCTTCGAACCAATGCATCATCTAACAAAATCTACTTTATGAATTTGTCATCGGTCAGTTCCCTCTCCAGCTCGTAGTCGGGCTGGAATTCGACGTACAGGGCTTCCTGTTTCCATCGTTACTGACCATTGTAGAAGAGCGAAAATGCCATGTCAGGACTTACCGGGTCGCTGGTCATCTTGAAAGTATATTCGGCGGCCTCCTTCTCGATGGTCATCTTCTTCCGTCCATTGATTTCGGTAGCGTCGGCCTTCAACTGGATTTCGCAACTCTTCTCCGCGAGTGTGAAAAGATATGCAGCCTCGTCCACCGTCTGGCCCACGGTCAACAGGCCATGGTTGCGGAGAATCAAGAGTTTGCCCCGGGGACCCAGAGACTTGGCCAGTCGGACGCTTTCTTCAGGGCTCAGCACCACGCCTCCAAACTCAGGGTAGACGGCCTGAGCATCGCCGTAGAACATGGTCACATCTTGATTGATCATCTCCAGTGGCTGGGCGAACGCAGACCACGCCTTGCCGTTGACCGAGTGGGTGTGACACGCCGCATTGACGTGGGGATACATTTTGTGCAGGGCGCCATGGATCTGGAAGCCTGCGGCATTGGCTGGCCGGGAACGGTTGCCACCGATCGGAGACCCCTTGTGGTCCAGCAGAATGAGGTCGGACACCTTGATTTGCGAGAAGTGGAGTCCCAGCCTATGTTGGGCCAGTTGGTCATTTGTTTCATGAGCTCTGAAAAACGGTACGCGGCAAGGTCACTGGAGGAAAGGAGGGGGTTCTACGAACGGGTTGGTCCAGAAACTGTCGGGGTGCTCCGGGTCGCGGAGCGAGATGTGGCCACTCATGCCCTCTGCAAAGCCCTTCCGGCCGAATATTCTGAAGGCTCCAGCCATATGCTCGAGCATCCATCGTCGCTTCTTCTCCATCGACGTGAAGGACGGGATGCCCGGAATGGTCGCTCCCTGTGAGATGGCCTCGATGGCGGATTTCTCTTTCGTTCCACGGACCGCAGATTCATTCTGAGCGTCTTGTTGGACCGTGGCAACTTGGGTGGTGGACGACATGATGACTGGAAGGTTGCCAGACTAAGAAACAAGGTCAACAGTGGAGGTGATTGGAATTTATGGTGAATAATTCGCCTGGACGAGAGTGAGGACGTTTTCACTGGACGAAAAGAACAAGATCCATAATTTCTTCTCTAAATTAGGAACCTGTCCCCTAATGGGTGGCTTGCCAACTATCTCCGTGATTCGTGAGTATGTCTAGACACTATTTCTACTGCCGTGGAAACCTGCCGTTTGTGTACGGGGATCAGTTTCTATCGAGACGACAAACGAGGAGCCGATAGGTGCATCACTGCAAGGCCGATGATCTCTATTTCGTGTCTTACGGGGCGCATGCCAAGCTGGGATAGACAACTGATTGTGTTCAAGTTGGATTTGTGATGAACATGAGTGTATTTTATCAGGTTCTCGAGAAACCGCACTTTCAATTGTATATCTACCACATTCTATATTGTCTCGTGACAATATGATTGTGACTCGCCCCAGATTCTGGCGTCATGTGTTACTGGAGTCCTTTGACAAAAATCTCACGGAGAGAACAGACATCCGGCTTCGTCGAGTCCCCAAGTTGGCTTTGGTACAGCCGAACATTCACAAAGTAAGCGACTCTCTGGACAAGTACGCCTCCTTGTAATGCCGTTGCAAAATGCCCAGAATTCTGTCGCTCGATCAATGCTCGCAGCTGTTCCCGAGGAAATCGTAATTTGATTGAGGCTCCAATAATTCTGGACGGTCTTTATAGCTTCGCCAATCGGCCATCTTTTTGTAATATCGAAAGATAGTCTTTACTTATATCCTTAATTGAGTGACATCTAGTTGACTGTTTGTTAGCCGATGAGCTCCTCAAAAACCGTTTGTCAATCCTTACCCACACAGCATCATGGTTTGCCTTAATTCATCAAGTAAAATCTTGACCGCGAGATCGACGCCCTTCTCACCATTATACTGCGCCAGAAAAGCTCAAAGTTAGTATACATCTCAAGTCTGAGGCCTCATTTGGCGGACTTGGTTCGAGAGAGGGCGTCTTACGGCAAGGCCCCAAATTACGACGCGACCGATAAAGCAAAACTGGGCTCCCAGCGCGATTGCTTTGAACAAATCACTTCCTCGTCTAATGCCACCATCCACAGCGAGTTGAATCTTGCCTTTAGCAACTGGAGTGCAGTCGCGCAAGGCATCTAATGTTGCCGGGACACCATCCAGCTGCCGACCCCCGTGGTTCGAGATGATGACACCGTCAAGCCCGTGGTTGATAGCGAGTTGAACATCTTCCGGTGTGTAGACTATTTATCGAGCTCAGTATCAGTCCGGACATGCCAAAGTATGTTTTAAGAAGTGAAGACTTACTTCCTTTCAGCCATACCTCCATGTTTGTCTGTGCGCGGAGCCATGGAATGGCTTTTTCCCACGTGACACTTGGGTCTCGAAAAGAATCAGCATGGCAGCCAATATAAAAAGGCCCGTGGAGTTACTACCATAATCCAGAGTGTCTGTAGTGACTAGACCCTTGGTATCAGTAGCCGAGGGTGGGCTCCTAATGTTTGGGAATTCAAGGCCAGCGGGGAATGTGAAGTTGTTTCGCGACTCATTGAGTCTTCTTCCCAGGACAGGAAGGTCGACACTGACAAAGATTGCCTTATATCCAGCTTCTATTTTTGAGTTAATTTTTTTTTATCAAACTCCCACCTTTCAAGACGACAGAGGGGTAGACACACTTACGTTCGGCGCGGCGGATCTGCTCCTGAGTTGCTCTCAAATCCCTGACAAAGGTAACTTGCATCGCGTAGGGATTGGACCCGCCAGCTGCTATGACCTCTTCCAGAGAGACACTACCGTACGACGACAGACACATGGGGATGTTGTTGGCTGCCGCAGCCCGCGACGTGGCTATCTCTCCGTCTTTGTGCGCCATCTTGTGGGCGGCCGATGGCGCAAATCCCAACGGCGCAGCGCACTTAGTGCCAAATATTGTGGCGGACATGTCAACACCGTCGACGTCGCGAAGCACCCGTGGACGAAGTTTATATCTGTTGTACGCTTCCTCATTGTCTCGAAGTCTGTCCAGGAGTGTGGTGTTAGCATGCCGACCGAAGGAGATCCCGTTCGACATTTGGCAACCCACGTAATCATGTCACCCGCGCCTTCATTGAAATAATCTTGATTTTGATCATGTCAGTCCCGAAGTCTCCAAACTCCAAAGGATGCTAGACACTTGGGGTTGCTTACCTTTGTATGCTGATGAGACATTCTTTGACCCTTCTGTCTGCAGGTCAGAAATGACCAAGACCTTGTGGTCGTAGTTCGGCCTTCGATTTGCCATCGGTAAGTTATTAACTTGGACTCGGTGATGGCTCACCGTCGATATATGACTTCTTGGAAAGGCTCGGTGTGTAAGCAAAACAACAAGCAGCAGGAGTACTCGTGGCGACAAGGGTGCTTCTAGAGCATTGTCATTTGATTTGGATTTCAACACTACAAGCACTTGGGGGTGAGTGATTGGGGCTACGGGGCCGTTCGCTTCTTATCGGAGCGGGTTCTTTGAGAAAGGCAACTTTTCCCCTGGCAGTGGAGCCATTCTGGTCGCCATCTGATTGCATGATCGCGCCCAGAAAATAGATCCCAACCATCACTGCAGGGAGGACGATCCACCATTCAGAACTCTACCAGAAAGTCGACACTATGCATTCTCGCTTGGAAAACACGTAGGTCTTTTCTTCGAAGTTCAAACAATCTGCGTTGGGATCACAGATATGCTCGCCTCCTGTTGATACTTCCAGTAAAAACGGTCTTAGTAAGTAAATACTCTTCAGTACCTAGCTTGCCCCCTTTTCTCCCCATCCCCGAATGTTTCACTCCTCCAAACCTACAGGAGAGCGAAGCCACACGGTTTGCTTTGGTCAGATCTTGTGTCATGACATAGGATGCTAAGCCAACATCGGTGTTGTTCGCTCTCGTAATAACTTCGTCTTCGCTCGAAAACTTGAAGAGGGCAGCTACGAGTCCAAAAGTCTCTTCATGAGCAATCCTCATGCTCTCGTCTACCCCGATCAAAATAGTCGGCTCAAAGAAATTCCCTCCTACTTACCGGTTAGAGTATAAAAACATGTACAGAGGTTGAGGGCAGGACTCGTACCTTTCAGATCAGAAGGCTTTCCACCTAGTATGATTCTTGCATTCTTCGACACAGCATCACTAATATGCTCTTTGACCTTCGCGATACCATCCTTTCCATTGAGTGGTCCGCGAGTCGTTTGGGCATCTGAGCTCGGCCCAACGCGGAACTTGCTCACTTTGGCAGCAAGCTTCAAAGTGAATTTCTCGTATATGCTCTCATGGACGAAGATTCGGTTGGCAGACACGCAAGTCTGCCCCGAGACTCTGAATTTGCAATCAATCAGACATGCTAATGCTTGGTCAAAATCGGCATCGGGGAATACAATGAACGAAGCGTTGCCACCGAGCTCGAGACTGAGTTTTTTGAGTGAGCTGGCCGATTGCGCGGCAAGAATCTTGCCCACGCGCGTTGAACCGGTGAAAGAAATCTTGCGAATGAAGTTGGACTGGCACATGGCCAATCCCAGCTCTGGAGTGCCTTGCAACGAGGTGATGACGTTGAAACAGCCTGGAGGAATTCCTACCCGTTCGGCGAGAACTACTAGAGCGTTGGCTGAAAAGGGAGTGACCCCATCAGACTTGACAATGGCCGTACATCCTGCCGCCAGGGTGAGAGCAACTTTGCGGGCGATCTTGCCGGCTGGGAAGCTCCACGGAGTGATCATACCACAGACACCGATGGGCTGTTTCGTAACACTGACACCAAAGGTGGCGTTACTATCAGGAATAATGTCGCCATAGACCCTGGCAGCCTCTTCTGAATACCACCCGATGAAGCCAGCTGAGAACAGCACTTCGTCTTCTGCGTCTGTCCGAGACTTGCCGTTCTCTAAGGCAACGAGTGTGGCGAGGTCGTGTTTGTTCTCGATCAGAAGCTCATACCATCGTCTCAGCAGCCGACCTCGGTGAAGACCAGACAAGAGTTTCCATGATTTGAATGCTGTCTCCGCCGCCTCGGTTGCTGTATTCAATTCGGTGTTGCCGCACACTGGGCAGCTTCCGATTTTCCGCCCAGTTGTGGGATCTAGACTACCATTAGCAATTCAACACCCTCGTGGCCGAAGCATGGAGGCTCCTTGACCCTCTCCTTGACCCTGGACATCAAATTTTCCCCTCCAGGATGCTGATACCCATTTCCCATCAATGAATGCCTCGTCCACGAAAAAACTGGGATCTCGAAGAAGTGCACCATTGCTTAAAAAATTGACTTGTAGATGAATGGTTGAAAAGTATTAGACAGTTTAAGCCTGTGAACTCGTCGAATGCCTTCATAATTTTTCTTCTGTGAGTAAATGATTTCAAAGGGCGTGGTCTATCCGTTGAATTTCTCAGCATCTTCCCTTCGTATCTGACTTTGGCAACTCCCACCGTGGGTACAACAATCAGGAGCTATTCTAGTCACTGCGGTAAAGTCCGTACCCATTATGGTGGCCAATTGTCCGAATCGGGTCTCCTCCTGCGTCGGATTGACCATCATGCGAAAAGGGCAAAATCTACCGGTGGTAGGATGACCCTGCCAACATTTGATAGAATACTTGAGTGATACAGTATTTCAACAGCATGGCTGTGGTTTCCCACGCTCTTAAGCACGCCATAGCTAATCGAACTCAAACACAAGTTCTTCAGAAGACCACCCAAAAATGGCTGCTTCCGTGAAATTCGTCGACGTTGGAGACAGTGCACAAGCATACTACGCCCCAGCAACCGTTTCTGGATCCCGTGAATGGATCCATATTGCTGGCCAGCCGGGGTCAAACAAAAATGGCACTGTTCCCGCCGACTACGAGAGCCAGATCCATCTTGCCGTCCTCAACATCCATCGGATCATTGCCGCCGCGGGGGCCAACATTTCCGACATTCTCAAGCTGACCATCTACATCGTCAACTACGATCCGAGCCGACGCCTACACACCAAGATCCTTCAGAAATTCTATCACGGCCATCGACCTGCAATGACCCTTGTTCCCGTGGCACAGTTGGCGCAGCCGAGCTGGCTGGTCGAGATAGACGCAGTGGTGGCCAAACCCGCTCCGCGGTTGCCAAAGCAGTTGCCGGCAGCCTCGGAGGAGTCGGTTGACGTGGTTGTCATTGGTGGTGGTCTATCTGGTCTGACTGCTGCCAGAGATGTGATCAAGGCTGGTTATACAGTTCGTGTCCTCGAGGCCCGTGACCGGGTCGGTGGCCGCACTTGGAGCAAGAAGCTTTCCGACGGCAGTGCCACCATTGATATTGGAGCTGCCTGGATCAACGATTCCAACCAGAGCCGCATGGCAGCTCTGGCTCGTTCCACAGGCGCCGAGTTGGTCGTCCAGAACATTGTCGGAAACGTGATTCTCCAAGACACGGACGGCAGTATTAGGACATTCAAATATGGAGACCTTCCTCCAGTAAGTTGATTCTCTTGAGCTTTTATTAGTACAAGATACTGACTGGTCGATCCAGTTTTCCAAGGACACCCATGATGATGTTGCTCGCATCCGGGACACCGTCCATGCTGATTCCCTTTCTCTGAGCGTGACGAGCCACGAAGATCCTCGGTCGGCAGAACTGGACTCGATGACTTTCCTCGCCTACCTGAACAAGCTGAATGCCAGTGAGGCTGCCATCCAAACCGCCTCGGTCTGGTCTCGAGCCATGCTTGGCCAGGAGCCGGCCAGCATCTCAGCTCTCTTCTTCCTCCATTACTGCACAGCCGGAGGCGGGTTGTACACGATGCGCTCAGACGGCCCAGGCGGCGGTCAGTACTTGCGCGTACGACAAGGAACCCAACACTTTTCCAAGAAGATCGCAGCTTCGCTTCCAGCAGGTACCATCAAGTTGGAGTCTCCTGTCCTCTCGGTTCAACAGAAGGCTCCACGATCGGTCCTCGTCACCACCTCCAACGACAACAGGGTCTATCGGGCCAAGAAGATTATCTCGGCGATTCCGCCTGGCACTGTGCAGAAGATCTCTTTCGACCCGCCGTTGCCACCTGCCAAGACACTCTTGCTCAACTCCTACAAATATGGCTATTACCAGAAAGTCATGGTCCTGTTCAAGTCTCCCTTCTGGGTCTCTCGAGGATTTTGCGGATTGGCGCAATCCTTCATCGGGCCCGTCAGCGTTATCCGCGACACTTCGATCCCCGTCGACAACAAAAACATCCTCACCTTGTTCGTGGCTGGCGACAAAGGTCAACAATGGTCCCTTCTACCACCCGAGGAAAAGAAAGACGCTCTGCTGAGCCAGTTGGGAGAGATATTCCAAGACCGGGAGACGGTCGACCACGAATATATTGACATGGTTGGCCATCAGTGGAACGACGAGGAGTGGAGCGGCTACGGCTGTCCAAGCTCCTCAACAGCCCCCGGCGTTCTGCACGCAGTTGGCAGTCAGCTCAAGGCCTGTGTTGGGGATATTCATTTCGTCGGCACCGAGACCAGCGACGTTTGGAGAGGTTATATGGAAGGCGCTGTCAGGAGCGGCGAACGGGGGGCCGCGGAGGTACTGTCCGGTCTCAGAGGCACTCAGGCTAAACTCTGAGAAAAGATTCCTTTGGATATAGATCTACAGATGGCATGTTCTCGTTTTTCACGTAGGGTAGAATATTGTCACAAAATGAGATCCTCGATCGACTTTTGTAAATGTTATCTGTTCCTGGACCTATCAGTCCACCTACCCTTGAATATACCTGACGGCGCAGGACTGAGCCAACCCTCGCCCCCTACCCCGGCAGTCACGCCGCGCCGCGTTAGGTACTCCCGCGCCCCTTGAAGGTGAGTCACGGGTGATACCACCCCGAGCTCGGGCAGTACAGGGCGGCGTCACCCTAGGTTGGAAGCCGGGTGAGCTGGCCGTGAATTTATCTCGTCTTGGCATTCAGGCTTCTGGCAGATGCGGTGTCTTTGTGTACATTAGCTGCTTACCGGCGGACAGTCAGGGGGCTGGAATCGTTCCACGTCAAAGAACTCGCATTGAAGAACATTCGTGCAAATGCAATTATGCTATAGTTGGACAGTGGCTTGAGACTTGCGAAGCCGAACACGATAGTGTATATAGGACCTAAGTGCTTATCGCATGAACGGGAGAAATCCCCTGTTCTCGTACTTCTCCATCCCCTGACTAATTAGCTTTGATCAAGCAACCTGTCGTTTATTGCTTGTTTCACTTTAATTACCAGTACGTAAGCGAGGCGGGCATCAGGAAGTGCAAGGCTGAAATCGAGGTTGACCCCGGGGGACAAAGTCGGGGATCCAAGTTTGTTACAAATCAGGAAAGAGCCGGTTCTGTGACTGCTGTTTGATTAATCTGGGGCTGGCCTCGATACCAAAGGGAATACCCACGCTTGGTTGGATGGGAAGGCGAGCTGCGGGCGATAATTTGCACTAGCTTGCAGTCGGCCGCTTCGATGGCTTGTATAGACCGACAGGGGGTAAGCTGAGGAAAATGAGTCGTCGTACGGTCCCAGTACTCTTATAGTGTACGTCTACTTATGACAGAGACTCGAGCAGAAGTGGCTGTTTCAGAAACCTTGCTGGCCGTGTATCGTACCCTTAAGCCATATTGAGGGACGAGACTCTTTCCTTTCCCGTTCGGCTTCGATCCTCATAGCATTGTGTAGTGTTGTTACTTGCCTCCGTCCTTTTTAAATAGAGTGTGTCATTTCCGCCTTTACTTACCGCCTGCGCCATGCAGAATTCTGTCCCTGGTGGTGGTGGCCTTCATCTCCTCTCGGCCCTGCGGCTCTTCTCCAGCCTTCTTCTCCTCTTCTCGCTGTCCCGAGTCCTCGCAGACGATACCCGGACGTGCTATACTCCCGCAGGCGAGGAGAGGGATCCGACCATCTACCGACCATGTTCGAACGCCACGGTGTCAATGTGCTGCGCGATTGCAACCACTGGCAATGATCAATGCAACCCAGATGGCATCGAGGGACTATGTTACAACTATGTTCTGAATGAATATTGGCGAGAAAGCTGTACTGACGTAAGTAGTACGCCCGTGATCCTAGCTTTTTTCAGCCTACTACCTGGTGTGATGAGTGGCTTTTGCTAAGTACACAACATACTCGTCACAGCCAACATGGGAGGATCCAAGCTGCATCAAGCTGTTCGTAAACGAGACAGGCTTCCGAGGCCAACCGACAACATATAGTGAGCCTTCCTTACCTATCTCGAGAGCCCAGTGATTGTGAGACCAGATCGCTGAGTATGCGTTGTTGCAATATAGTCGATGGACTTCCAATCTCAGATGTAGAAGTCACAACCTGCCCGGATGGTAGCTTCTGCAGCGGCACCGGTAACCTGGGATGCTGCAATGCCGGCCAAGGGGTTTTCATCAACTATGCGACGGGTGAGACACAAACAACGAAACCGAATAATACGACGGGCACGTCTGCTACGCCAAGCCCAACCACGAGCTCATCAGCAAATACCTCCTCCTCTAGTGGCCTCTCAGCAGGTGCAATTGCTGGCATTGTCGTTGGCGTTGTCCTTGGTCTGGCGTTCCTGTTTCTGGTTGGCTTCTTTTTCGGTCGGAGGAGCAAAAGATGGGCGTCAAGAGCGCTTGGGCAAGACAAGCAATATCGGGCCATGTCTCCAGAGAAGCTGGACGTCTATAAACAACCATACTCTCCTGGTGAGTTAGAGGGTGCATCATATCAGGCTAGACATGAGCTGTCGGTAGGGCGTGTCCCTGCGCGGGTTCAGTCGGTTGAGCCTGTGGAGATGCAAGGTAGAGAGGAAAGCCATCCGCAAGAACCAGTGGGCAGGAACGGAGGGGCATGAGATTTTCCAGCTTCTCTGACAATCGTCTGGAGCAATCGCTTAGGCGAGAAGTATGGCCAGTCGTAAGGCGTCAATTTCGCTTTCTAGTGTGTTTCGCTGAGGGGGTGTCCAGTGATGTTCAGCCTGAGACTCAATTCAAGCTCAGATTGAGGCAGCCCCAAGTCAATTGGTGGCTTTTAAAAGACAGTTTGGCTACGTCTTCCTCGGATCGAGGTCGAATCTTACCTTGGAGAATACTAAGGAAGTTGTGATGAAGTGACACTGCAGAGAGCCCTTGGATACATCGCGACATGATCGTCTTCGATCGCCATTTCGTCGCTGGATGAGCTGTATGTCTCGTCTTGAACGACAAACGGGTTCGCAAAGGACATTCAACACCATGCAGGGGCACAACCCCTGCATGGAGCGGCATTGGGCGGGTTAGCTGCAACACGACCGTATAGATCTAGATCTACAGGGCCGGAGGGAAGGTTAACGGAGTGTAGCGGAACACTCAGCTTCTTTCAGATCCAAAGAGGTGAGGTTGAGCTTGAGTGATGGAAGGGCAATGGTGAGAAATCGCACTCAAGCCTGAGCCACGATATGGATCCTTTTTTCCTGCGTGGTACGCAGAAGGAGGCGGCCTCCCCAGCCAGCCTTCAGGAGAAAATTTGTGTCTCTAGCGGTCGGAGGGGTGATGGGTTTTTCCATCGGCCAAAGATCTGCTAGAGTTCATCTCGATATGGAAGTGGACATGGGCTGATCCTGAGAGGTCCTTCGACGAACAAGCGAGAGCCCCGGATATTCCCAGCTTCGCCGTTGAGTGGCTGTCTCGGGTCTTTTGACAAATGTTAGATGACGATTCAACATGGCGTAGAATGTTGTTCAGCTGAAGAAAGATATCGGAGAGGCTGGTCCAAGAATCAAAGTCAGTCAGGCTGTTAGGCGTCATTGACGAGGGTTAAAAAAAGACACGAGGGTTTTGGAGCGAGATGAAACACGCGGCAGTCATGGGTAAATCATGGGCCAGCCTCGCCAGCCTCGCTTGTGGCTTGGGGCTTGCGATAGGCAAGCGATAGGCGAGACATATGCCTGGAACCCCTTCACTAACTCCCCACCAAGTTTCCTGCCACGCTGATTTCATACAATCGACGACAAAATAGAAAGGCAGGTCCTTCTGCATGGTTTCAAGTTGTTCTTCCTGCAATCCTTCTGCACCTCCTGCTTGACTTCATATTTCCCTGCAGACGCTGTGCACCCTCAACTCAACGCAGCTCGCGGACTTTCAAGTTGATCGGTCGAAAGGCGGGGCAGCTTCTTGCCAAACTTCTACCAAACCTTGATTTGCAGAAATCCGTTGGTACAAGAGAAGACGACCAGACTATCAACACCGATTTCGTCTTTTTGTGCAAGCAGAAAAGAAACGACACACCCGTTGACGCTCTGGTTGGCGAGGATCTCGGTTGACTGTTTGGTACCAAGATCTCACACCGGACTGCGTCATTCGACGATCCGCCCAACATGTCGCAGGATGTGTTTAATCAAGGCTATGGAGCCCTATCGCCTCTAAACCCACGAAATTTACCGTTCGATTTTGACCACGACTCTCCTTTGTCTCTACCTCCTCCTCCAGCTACAAGGGGCCATCAACGCTCTAGAACCTCTGTTGACCTTCCTCCTCTTTTCTCCCGTACACAATCCGCCTCTCCAACCCGATCCTCCGCCTTCTCCTTTTTGCGACCTGGAAGCACTCGATCCCTATCTCCAGAAAGAGTCACACCTGCAGAGGCAGACGAGTTTGTTGTGCAAGATCGGGCACATTCACCTACAAAGAGAAGATCTAGTGGATTAGCGGCTTGGTTTGAGGGTTCATCGGCTCCTGTGAATATAGGGCTGGTCCCTTCGCCCCACAAGGAGAGATTGGATCCTGTCGAAGAAGTCGGCGCAAGTGAAGAGATGTTTTCCATGACTTCAACGTCGGCAGAGAATTTGACAAGACGCCCACAACCGAACTCTACACCCTCAAATTCGGCAGCGTCGACCATGTCAAAATTCAACTTCTTTAGAAGGAGTACAAGTGCGCTGAAACCTGAAGATACGGACGACCTGGCTCAACTGAATATCGAAGACGCGTTGTTTCCCCACGGCCGACCCGATGAATTCTCCCCTGCCGTGTTCAAAAACCTCCAGTTGAACGCTGAAGGAACAATCCGCCGCTTTCAAAGTGCATACAAGGAACAACAGCAATCATTAAAAACCGTCACCTCGACCAAAAATGTTCAATCGGATGAACTAGAGGCTGCCGAAACGAAAAACGAGCACCTGAAACTACAGCTACAAGAAATGGCCGAACGTGCAATGGAGCAGGAAAAACAGATTATCGATCTAAGGGAGCAGCTGGCAGCCCAAAGGTTATCTCTCGAGGCGGCACAACAAAGTATTAGAATGGTCCCTCAAGATGTCGATGATACCCCTCGTTCAAATTACCGTCGCAATCGCTCATCTGATGTATCGACTGCTATGGAATCCGAAGCTGGCTCAGATGTGAGCTCGGTTGTCAGCATCTTTTCCGAACCATTGTCAACAGCCCCCTCCCAAGCGACAACGGTTGAATCTTCGTTCCCTACAACGACACGTGACTGTCATAGATGTCATGGTATGCGGCCTTCAGACGCATGGGACGTTGTCAGTGTGATGAAGTTGGAATCAGTGGCGTTGAAGAAGAGGATCTCCGAATTGGAAAGTGCACAGGACGACGCCCTGGACTTTCTGGATGGACTGAATTTGCAACCAGCCCAATAATACATATGCGATATTACACGACATACGCAGTGCCATTTGCTGAGTTTTACAAGATACCCGGGGAGTTATGGGAGCACATTGCATACTCTGTACATTGTAGCTTGGGTTGGATTTAGTACATACTGCGTACTTTGTCATGGGCAAGGCTGGAGCCTTGCACCGCCGCGTTCCCAGCCACCTGCATCCCAGCCACTTGGTGATTTGGTGCCTGGGGGGAAACATTCTTGACTTCGATGCATCCAATCCAACTTCACCATTTGAATATTTCAGCTTCGAGTGAACTGTACAAGTCCCGATATCCGGGCGGCTGCGCAGTCTATCTTTCCCACTTGTCACTTCATGCTAGTGACGGACTGTAACTTTGAAGGTGACATGACGCTCGTTGAATAACCCAGCTTAACGACATTGCAGTGCTTAAACGACTCTCTTTTCCTTCCTCTTTATCGTTCACGAGTCCTTCTTATCCTACTAATTTGACCCAGGCAAGAAATGTCTTTCAGTGGACGAACTCCAGAATCACTTCTCCCTCGCTCAGACTCGAAGAACCCCGCTACCACATGCAAAGGAATCACCTCAACAGGAAGACCATGTCGCAGACCCCTCGCAGCTTCACCCAAAGGTTCGGCCACATCTTCACCCAGTCGAGGAAACGGAGTTCTAGCGATCCTCAATGAGCAGAACGCTGCTGCATTTTACTGCTGGCAACATAAAGACCAGGCCGAAGCCCTCGCCGCGCAGGGTGCGAAGACGAGCCTGCGTCCTGTAAAAGAAAGATCGAGCATTGAGACACTGATTGAGCAAGTGGGAATACTGGAATTGGACGAGAACGTGCCGGAGAGAAGGAGGCATCGTCGGAATGAGCACGGTGGCACCAAGCGAAGAGACACGTTACCGCCGGGATGGAACCAAATGGAGAGTCCGTTGATGAGCGTACCACAGAGTGTCGGGCGTCCGACGAGGCCGAAACCAAAACCAAGACCTCGGACACCATCTCCACGCTCGAATGTGAGACTGTCGTGGGCGTGCTGTCTCCAGGCAGACGATGATGATTCACCACCACGGGCGCGAGTGCGACCAGAAGCTACTACCAGGCCCAACCCCCGTCCAATAATACACACCACCCCTCAGCGTCCGCCGATCGTGAGGCCCGAGATGCGACAGTCATACCAGTCCCCTGAGCCAATGAGACCGAAACCCAGTCCCGCACCCTCATCACAGACCCAGACTCTCCTCTCTCTGATCCCGCGAACGCTCTCACCCCAGACAACATCCCAACTCCTGGCAGAACTCTCCCGTCCCATCTCCTCAGCCGACGAGTCTGGCTATATCTACATATTCTGGCTGACGCCTGACTCTGAGACCGCTAAACCCGACGATGAAACGGCTTCGTCTCTTCTCGACGACGAGGACGCGCGTGAAATCATCCATCAGAGACGAGATCAGGCACTCGCGCGGTTTGCGTCTGTTCGTCGCCCTTCGAGTTCCACTCCATCGCGGGAGAAACGCACGATTACGTTGAAAATCGGCCGTGCGGCAAACGTGCACAGACGCATGACGCAGTGGACGAAGCAGTGCGGGCAGAATATCACGCTTATCAGATACTACCCTCATCATGGAAACCAGTCCTCCTCAACCTCGAATCGATCCTCTACGGCACCGGACCTTTCAAGCAGAGGCAAAGTCTCACACGTCCACAAGGTCGAGCGCCTGATCCATCTCGAACTGGCCGAGAAAAGGCTGGTCAAGAGCGAATGCGCGCAGTGTGGACGTGAACATCGCGAGTGGTTTGAGATCGAGGCGTCGAGGGAGGGACTCGTGGCCGTGGATGAGATTGTGAGACGGTGGGTGGGCTGGGCGGAACGACAAAGGGTGGAAGAGGTTCCGGTTCCGGCTCCAGTCCCAGGCCCAGTCCCAATGTCGCAGTATTACTGAGAGAGATCTCAAGATCTCACAGCATTTTTCGGAATAATGATACATGATACGTTACACGATACATCTTTGCTAACTTGAACTTGAAAACTGGCGTAGGTTGGACGATGACTCAGCAGTCTCTAGATACTACTACGCTCGCAAAAACCCAGTTTCTAGATTCCAAACCTCGACGCTGAGCTGAACTTGGATTACTCCCAAAAAATTCGTGCTAGCACTAGCAATGCGTGCGTGCATGCAAGAATACGCAAGATGCCCTACTGCCCTGCCAGTGTTTCCTCGCTAGCACGTGCAGCGTCCGATCCCATCGAATACTAGTTCCCTTGGACGCACGCACTGCAACGACCATGTCTCATTCGCCCAAATTCAATCTTGCACGCTCGAGCCTTGCATGGCTTTCGCTTCTCAGCTTGCAACTTCAAGTTCAGCGTTCCTTGCGAAGGATGACGTCGGTGCAGCGTTCCGTTTGCTACCCTGCCGTCGGGGCTGGCTATCACCATGAGCTGTTCAAACATACCAAGTGAATGAGGCTAACTGACAGCCGACTCCTACATCGACTTAGCACGGGGGAAATATACACCATCACAGGCCGAGATAAAAGAAATACGTAGAAATATCAACCCTGCCAGCTCAGAACGAGCCATGGCCACGCCGTGCGCCTGAAACCTCCCCACATACATAGCTCATCAGAACATCTACACTAACACGACATGGCCACACAGGAACCAACGCGCGTCCGAGACCGTCGAGCAGCGCGAATACGAGCAGGCCATTCTCCACAACCACTACCCAGAAGACCAACGGCACCACGCACTGCAACACCTCGCCGAGGACGACAATCCTGACATGCCAGGCGAAGGAGAAGACGGCACGACGGACAACAACGATGACAACGAAAACGACAACAACACCGACCCCGCCGATGGCAAGGTGAAGCGCCGCTCTCCGTCCGGCAGCGCCGGCACTCGCTCGAAGATCAAGGGGAAACTCAAGTCGTTCTGGAACAAGACCGTCGTTCCAGCGTTCCCCGAAGCCGTCGCAGATATCTCGATCATCAAAGCCGCTTTGAAGGTCGAGGCGTCCATTACCAAGGAGCTGCGCGATCCCGAGCGGCACCCGGAGGTGACCAAGACGGCGGTCGTGCGCCGAGGGTACGAGCTCTGCCCGGATGAGGAGCACTTTCGCGAAGTGCGGCAGCGAAAGGTCCACGAGGCGTTTTGTCGGTATATGGAGATGGATCCTGCTGAGGTGCATGTCGACGATGTCCCCGTCGTGGCGTTTGGTGGCTCGGGTGGCGGATATAGAGCCATGATCGGGTTCTTGGGATACTCGGACGAGATGAAGCGCTCGGGCCTGTGGGATCTGTTGACGTATGTGAGTGGTGTGAGTGGGAGCTGTTGGTCCCTTGCGGCGTATTATACCTGGGCGTCGGCCAGTATGAGCGCAGTGATCGAGCACTGCAAGCAGCGGCTGCATCCGTACCATCCCCTGTCTCCCGAAGCGATTCGCGATGTGTTGCATTCTCCTGGTGGACCGTCGAAGACGCTAGGTCCACTGGTGCAGAAACACCGCACGGGTCTCTCGACCGTTGCGATGGACCTATATTCGGTATTCACCACGGGACATCTATTCCTGCTGCATGATCCGGCGCTCGAACCGCCGCCTCCAAGGGGCACATTCGGAGTCAAGAAAGAATTGGCCGGGAAGCATGAGAACTGGTTCAAATGGACATCAGCGACGCCGCACCTGGTCGACGGCAGTGAACCGCTGCCGATCCTGACTGCGATCCGCCATGAACGGCCCTGGAAGGACTGGGTCGACAAGGAACACCCGTTCAAGGAGGTCGATCCGGGCAGTAAGGAACACGAGGATGCCGAGGACGCGTGGTTCAACTGGTTCGAGCTGTCCCCCTTCGAGGTCGGCTGCGACGAGCTCGAGGCCTGGTGTCCGACATGGGCGTTTGGCCGGCCCTTTGACAGGGGCAGGGATACGATGCAGATCCCTGAGCAGAGCCTCGCACTGCTGTTGGGGCTGTGTACCAGTGCCCCTGCAGGGCCGTTGACATCCTACCTGGCGACCATCAAGCGCAGTCTCCCGCCGGGCTTCATCGGAAGTTCGATCAACGATATGGCGAAGGGCATCGCGCGCATGTGGGGCGAGAAGGGCACGGAGCAGTTCCAAGCCCACCACCCGCTTCACGCGGTCAACGAACATAACTTCATGTTCCACCTGACAAAGGACGAGAACCGTGACGGCCCCTCCCCTCCGATCGAGAATTCTCCACGCATACATCTGATCGACTCAGGCATGGACAATAACTGCCCCACGTACGTGATGCTGCACCCGCGCCGGGCTGTTGATGTGATTCTGAACATGGACGCATCGTCCGACGTGCTGAAGGGCAGCTTTCAAGAACGCGTGGATCAGATCGCGTCGCGTCGCTCACTCAAATACACGAAACGCCACCCTGAAGTTAAAGCCGGCGACGATCCGAAGGACCCCGACCAGTTCAAGGACCTATACGCGCAGGTCTACGACGGTGCCATCCTGCTCGATCGTCCCAACGAGGTGGTCGACAGCTATGGCCACACAGTCACGAACCCCCCTGCTCCAGCTTGTCTGCACGAGAGTTCCATGGTGTATTTGCCGTTGCTGCCGAATGTTGGGGTCGTGCCGGATTTCGATCCCTCGACCGCGAAGTTCTCGGGCAGTTATAATCTTGTGTGGACGCCGGAGCAGGTGGAGATGTTGGTCAAGGTTTGTAGGGGCAATATGAATGCCGGGGAGGAGAAGGTTAGATTGGTGTTGAGGGAGGTGTATGAAAGGAAGAGGAGCGCGAGGATGGAGAGGGAGAAGAGGGAGAAGAGCGACGGAGCAGTGGGGGAAAGCGGGGATGATGCTGTCGGGGATGGGGCAGGAGGTGGGAATATTGTCGTGCCTGTCATGGAGGAAGTGAGGGACGAAGAGAAAAAGGAAAAAGAAAACGAAGAAAGCACAGCTTGAAAGCGTTATGCCTCCAAATATGATAGGGTGTCGTGACCGCTTCGAGACGGTGGGAAGGTCTTTTGAGAGCATGTCGCGAACTGGGAGTACATATTCAGATCTCAGTCCAAGTGGAAGGTTGCTCCCTTGGACCATACTGCAACAGCCCGTCAAGAAGGACAGAGGGACGGGCCTCGCGGTTGCCGTAGAACCGTATGAGTGCTATTTCGTCTGTCGCTCGCGTTTGTCGCCTCTTGTAGCATCACCATCCGCAGTGGTGAGCGTGGCGGGGTTACAGACCCATCCTCAATCCAGCCGGAACTCTTATCCGATGGGTTGGTACCCATCCAGCGCTGAAACCAGTGCACCTTCAATTGCATTTGCCTAGAATCCATTATGCAGACGGATATTGAAAAGCGAGTTTGATTTGGCAGGCTGTCCTAGGAGGTCTGGGCAGGGTCAAAAGGTACCCAGTGACTGAAGGCCTAGGAACTCAGGTTTCGCAGGATATGAGGGTTCGATGTCATTCGGCAGTTTGGCGACATCGTTTTCCAGAGTACTGATAGGCTAGAGAATGATTGTATCAACAAGGGCTCACAGTGTGAGATGACCAAAGTGAATTCCGCCGGTGATGTTCGTAGCGATCGACATTTTCGATGCAGCTTCGAGGTGTGGTATGGTGTGGAAGAAAGGGGGCCCTTTCTGACTTTCATCAGACATTTTCGCTGTCTTCGTTCTTGGCGTAAGCTTCTGGTCGTTCTCGTCGCCTCTTATCTTGCCGCGCCATCGGATGTTCACCATCCTCCTGCCCTGGTTTCAACCCGAGTGCTCTTCGAAGTCGTTCACTTTCTCGTTCTTTCGCTTCAGCTAGCTCGTGCACTTGATAACTCTTCAATCCCTTCCCGTCTATTCGCTTGGGTCCACCACCTCTGCTATCTCGTTGTTTCTCCCGTTCCATCTCTTTGGTTAGCTTTTCTCTGAGCTGGTCACACTCTTCATCAATCTTGTCCTCGTCGACTTCTTCGTCTTCAAGCTTTTCTCTCAGCTCCAATACCTTCACTTCGATCTCTCTAAGCCGGTCATGGTTCAGAATCTCTTGGTCAGGCTTTCGTGGTCTTGGAGCATTGGAAGCCGATGAGTCCAGACTGTAAGGTACACCAACACCTGCCGCTCGAGGTTTTAGGAGGGAGAGGTTGCGCTGAACATAGCCTGAAGTACCAGATCCACGAGGGGTGGAGAGGCCGACGTTGGATGACATTTTCAAGGATGTGGGATTTACTGAGTTGAGTCTGTGAGTTGGTAATGAGACGTGAGGCCGTCGAGGATTTCGTGAAAGTCACTTGAGTTTGGAGGCGAGGCGTTGGAGGCGTTATCGATAAGCCTCACGTGCAACCAGGCTCAATCACGTGATACTGTGCACAATAGACCTGCAGTGCTGGGAAACGATGGTGAAAGGTAAAGTTTGGTCAAATTCCCAGGGTCCAGGCACCTACGATAGTTCAAGAAATAGATCTCCGGGGTTCCTCGTGTACAGGCGAATTAGGCGCCACAAACCCTGCATTTTAGGGGTCTTGGGGCATTTAAGGGTCTCATCGGCACCCGCATTAACTAACCACGGACTTATGTTCCGCCTCCCCTTGAAGATCTAGTTCGACACCCTTTTCCATCCCAGGCCTTTCTGGACACCAACAACGTGCAAGACGATAGCCAAATTAATGTCTAAAGGAGTTAAGTTTAAAGGTTGGTTTCGCCGTGAGGTCCTTTCCAAGATGCTGTGTATTAAGTCTATAATTCCCCGGTGAGTTTCATTTGGAGTTGAGATGCCGTACCTGCTTGATCGTCTGGGTATCCATGGAGTATTATTGCCACCCTGGCACTCTTTTCTTCTCGTGGCACCAGTGATGGTGATTGCCGTCTCTCTTTCCTCCTGTCGGGTATATGAATTGACGATCATGTGCATTTTCTCAATCACGACCGAAGCTCCTTCCTCAGATCTCGTCTTCTCACCCTCCGTCCTCTGCCCCTTCAAATGTACTGTCCCTTCTCTCATCCTTCTTGTTATGTTGCACAGAAGCCATATTCCCAGGCCATGGAAGGGTATCATCCGGTTCGTAGACCCGCTGGTCACCCGTCCATCTCCGTTGTTCGGTTGATGCCAGTGGACCGTGCTCCAAATTCGATATTGGGTACTGGCTGCCTATAGACTGCATCGATAATTGCCGTCCATGAGCCCCCGACGACATTGAAACTCCAAATTGTCCAGCAGTGGTACTTGCGTATATCGGGCTTTCCATGAATGTGACGGATCCGTCCTGCAGTATTGAAGGATCGATACCAACACCGCCGCCAGTTCCGACCTCAATTTGTCCCCCCAAACCGTCAGCGAATACACCAGTCGTGGAATTTGTGAGAGAGCTGTCGATACCGTCTGGCATATCTTCTTCTTCACCATCGACATCCATCATGAACGATCTATTTCTTCCTCGTCCGCTGTCTGGTATTCCATCTACTAAGGGGTGCCTGTCTCGATGGGTTGAAAACGTGGAAGCTAAAGTTGAAGATGCGGATCTATGATGAGGATGGGTACTCGCTTGTGGCTGGAAATCAGGCGGTTGATATGATTGTGGACGAAAAGTTTGAGCTTGCGTATCGAGTGTTGGATCTGATCTGGTTCCGAATGAACGAACCCCATCGACGAGAGGCGGATTCAAGCCCAAGCCTCGCAGGATTGCATCAGTTGAAACTCGACCGCTGCTTTCATCTGGAATCAGTCCTGGAAATCCTCGGCCTTCTCTACACGCCCAATATAATCGTTGCAGAGCCTCGTCCATCACGTCCTGCATACCCATATACCTGAAGGAACCATTATCAGCAACAATTGAGAATATATCGAAGCGGTATTTACCAGTCTCTAGCTTCCCTCCGTCGACGCGCACTGTATTCACAGATGCTATCGCTCGCTACACAATTCGAACAAGGTGTGTTACCATCGCACTAAGTCCAAATTAGT
Source organism: Cladophialophora exuberans (assembly GCA_030068005.1). Taxonomy (NCBI): domain Eukaryota; kingdom Fungi; phylum Ascomycota; class Eurotiomycetes; order Chaetothyriales; family Herpotrichiellaceae; genus Cladophialophora; species Cladophialophora exuberans. Next base: position 306,732 of record JANSVK010000014.1, read on the forward strand.
AGTTGAATGTTGCCCGCTGCCAGTTGTCAACGAATACTTGGAACAAAGGGGCGATACTTACCTTGCTCTTCTTGATCTTACACCGATCACACGCCCTTCCAATCCGGATTCTAGGTTTCGAAGACTCGGTCCCCCCAGGCTTAGGAGGCGGTCTACTATCTTGGCTTTCTCTCCGACCGAGCATCGTTTCACCGATGATTCTCGATCTGCAACGGTCTTGAGAGATCAAAAACGCCGATAACACCCAGGTCTTTCGTCACCTGGGAGCCAAACTAAAGATATCACAACACCAAACCTCTGTGACCAGCAACGCGGAAATAAAAATTCAAGAAAACGCTTGAGAATCAAAAGATTTATCGAAATCGTGCATCCTTTCGATAGAACATGCACTTCGCCGAACCGACGACACCGCCTCTTCAGCGACTTCGCTGCCTACTCCTTGTGGACCGCAAAGATGCTTAGAAAAAAGATACAACTGCTGGGTTTGCATCAAAGAGACCACTTTGGCCTGAAAAAAATTGGCGAGACCGGCGTAAGTGCTGTTCGATATGCGCCACGGATATTGAACCTGTTTCGATCGAAGTCTCCCAATCGGCTGCATGAGCCAGTGGCGCCTCGCAACATCAAGTCATAACCATCATTGCCATTGCCGGGCTTTTCCCTACTTGCGCCACATGGATCTTACTCCTGACGGGCATAACCTATTTCGAAAACTCTCGAACTTTCCCCGACGAACCGGATTCTCTCTTTCAAAGAACATCCCATCGGTCTGTGGCTCCCATATGAGCCCTGTCAAATGGTAGCCAATGATTTCCAAGCGGAACTTTACTCCAGCCAGTACAATTTTGGTATCAAAATCAATGGCGCCACAAGGTGGCAAGTATATGTTCAGGATGAACCCATCGGGCCTTTTCCATGTCTCCAGCGTCTTGTGATGAGACTGAAGCGGCACCGGTGTTCCGTCTTGAACAGCTACTCCGGGCGACGCTTATTGAACGGAGCATTCCCAGGTGGCAACTCAAGGTCTAATGATTGTGGAAAAACTACGAAGTCGGCACAGACGACGCCCGCGTCGGCCGATACAGTATAAGTTGCGATTTCTCTTCCTTTAAACGCTTTTTTTCTCTCGTCCAAACCCCATAGGCCCCATCTAGAACTTTAGATCGAGATTTGAGACTGAAAAATTCAAGTTTTGAATGCGAAACTGGTCTTTGCCGGAAATATATTCCCAGGGCGAGAATTCCGGAGAAAGGATCCGGGAGATCGTCGATATAGGCTGATCAGTGACTCTAGAATTTTCCGTCGGCCGACACCCTGACTTCTTTCAATTTTTATCAGAACGTTCTAGGTTATTTAAGAATAGCTGATATACGAAGATCGTCTTCATTGCTACCGGAAATTACTCACAGCCACTCTATACTTCTTTCCCAACGACACGGCTCTTATCCTGAGAACAGGCATCATCCCTCCTTCGCTTATTTCTCGCCCAACCCCACCACGTTCGAAACCAACCGATTGCATTTGGCTGCCAGGCAATCGCCACCGTTAACGAAATGGTGCAGACAATATAGATCCAGATATCATGATTCACGTTGATATGCCCGGATGGCATGTTGAAGAAGACCATACTAAAGAAGGTGGCGAGAAAGGTGGCAGGGAGAAATGCCAAGGTGACGATTGAGATACGTCGCATGACGATGTTATCAGCCATGGAATCATGTGCCATTCGCAGATTCAAGCCGTTGTTATGCTGCGCGATGAGGGCATTCACAATGCTCCACTGGGCATCAATGCGATCCATCAGACGCTGCGCCTGGCCCTTCAAGTGGCGATGTCTGGACTCGAATTGCAGGAAAAAGTTCTTGAGCTGACTGAGCCGATGAGGAGAAGTCGTTCCAATGCAGGCCTCATCTTCTACATGATTCGATAGGAAGACGCAGAGTTCACTAAAAGATTGCGCTGCACAGACACCATGAGAAGTTTCATCTTTCGTGGGCATCATGTCTTCCCGAAGAGCGAGCTTGTCTGCCGGCAGCGGCGCTAGCTGTGCGTGGGCCACTGTGGAAAACCCAGTATCGGATTCGAATCGCTGGGTGGCGAAATCTTTTTGCCAGACATAATTTTGAAGATCGTTGGTCCATGATCTTACCAGTGCAAGGAGAATCGAGAACAAATAGGGCTCACAGTCAGGACGGATGAATTGCTGTCTGATTTGTCGTTCCAGGCTATCCAACCGAGCGCCAGTGCCAGCAATGAGAAAAAACTTCTTTCCCGAGTGGAGATCGAGGCGAGCGTACACAAAATGTTCATCGTTCCACCAGTGTTGTGGTTTGATCCAGATATGGTATGCACAAACTGACAACCCAGGTCTTTCTTCGTTGGCGACGGGTTCGCAACCAACGTCGACACAATATGACGTGTGGACTCCCCAAGCCCCATTGTTGTCATGAAGTACCTCGATTGCATCCGGTGGTATCTCACATGCGGATAGAATCTTCATCAATGTCTGCCTGCTGATTTCATACTGATTGAATGTGCTATTTTTACGGTATTGCCGCAGCTGCGGGACAAAGATTATGCGAATCTCTCCGTCTTCTAGGTCAGACAGTTGCAGGAAATCTTCGAATCGACTGTCAGAAGAATTGAGTGGGTTGGCTTTGGCCAAGGCTTCCTTCGTGACATCGATTGCACTGACAATTTCTTCTTCCTCATCACCGAATTCAAGGAATTGAGCGTCTTTATCGAGTAACAAGGTCGCGAACTCAGCATTCATCATTTCAGGAATAAAGTATTTGGTATGCGGCCATTCCTCCACGGTCGCAGGATTTGGTTCGGCGGTCCCCGAATTCTGATTAATTCCTGATGACAGGGCTCTCGACTCCTGGGCCTGTTGGCTTGGTCTGGCGTTCTCTTTATTTTCTCGGCTGCTTTCACGCGAGATGAAGCGATGTGGATGTTTGGACCCTTCGCCACACGGTGAGACACCATGGCCTTGTTCGTGGTATCTTCCCCATAACCCTTCTATGCTGCGTGGGCATGATTCAGGATCTTGCTGATGTCTCTGGCGTAAATTGGATGTCGCCCCCATCGGATCGTCTGCTGCAGTACGCTTTCATGGGAGATGTTAAAAGGGAAGAAAGAGAGATGGAAGGGAGGGAAGAAAAGTAAGTCATGAAATGAAACAAAAAGCTGAGAAAGCGGTCAAGATGTCACCCAGTCGAGTGGCCAGATTCTTTCTGGTACTTTCAAGTCTTGAGGCTGAAAAGCCTGAAACCACCTCCTGGCATGCGTCTGGCTCTAGACCTCAAGCCACCTCGTATCGCTCGTATGTGTGACAGGGTCTCAAAGCCTCAACAAAAAAGGAAACAGGAAAGACGGTAAGGCAGATGAGTAGGAGTTTGGAAAAGGGCTTGTAGCAGATATTTTCGTAATTGCTTCGATCGCTCGTTGTTGCTCTTTGTGTGTTTTCAAATATCGCTATTGTGATGTATGTTCGCAAGGCTGGATTCCGTGCCAAGAATTGTAGGTTATACCTACACACCTACAGGAGATGTGGAGAATGAGAGCTACCTCGAAAGTACAAGGACCCCAAAAAGGGCTGATGTCGAATTTCCAATATTTACCAGTGGTGGTCGAGGTGAGCCTCAACAACAGGTACATAGATAGGTAGGGTAGGAAAACTATCCACAGTTTTGGAACCCAGTCGCGATATTATTTCAAGGTTGCCCCCTTTCTGAGCGGGAGAACTCTCCGCCCAGATCAAAGTCTCTACTCTGCGAAAAGTCCCGCGCGACCCTGCTATCCAAGGAGGAAACCACACTGTACTGCACCGGACCACACCGCATCGCATCGCACCGCACCCGCCCCAAGCAGCCTCGTACAGACAAATGCCAAGCGCCAACGCCTAGATTTTCGATCGGCCTTTTTAACCAGGGGGCAAAGTGCTCGCGTCGACAACGTCATCCGCGTCGCGCACGAGTTCGTCGTTGGGGCCGTACAGCGGTGAGCGAGGTAGAGCCATCAGACCGGTCCGTGTAGATTCCAAAATGCCGAAGGGGGCGATGAGTTTCATGAACGAGTCGATGCGAGAGGGTTTGGCGGAGCTAGAGGGAAGGAGGAAGATGTTAGAAATTTGGGGTTCGTTCTTTGGAGCGGATGTAAGGGAGGGGATAGAGAAGGGAGAACTCACATCTCAACAATACAGTTATTAGTACTGATATCTAGCACTTTGCCTCCGAATTGGTGTGTCAGGTGCGTGATGGCCTCCAGATGTTCGTGTTTATGGCGCAGAGCTTGACTCGCAGCAAGGCCGCTGGGGTGATAACTCGCGCCTTGGCCCAGCATTTCTTTGGCTCGTTGAACGAGGCCGGACTCGCTGTTGGGCTTGGAATTGTTGGACTCTTCTAGCTCTTGAAGTCGCTTCTCTGCTTTTTCCTCTGCATCCTCGAAATCCAGGGTGGTTTCGGTCTCGGGGCTCGTCATCTCGCGGTGGTGCTCCATCAGTTCCTCGTAGACTTCGGGACCTAGGATCGAGATCTTGGCCAGCAGCAGTTCACGCTGCACCAGGGCTGCGGAGGTGTAATCCAGCACGGCCCACACGGGGACAAGATCTTCCAGTTGTCGCCTTGCTTGTTCGACCACGCCATCTTGCCCTTGCAGCACGATGGTCATGCGGCTGAGATCTTCGACTTCTGTATTACAGACGACGAGGGAGTCGATGTTGAAGCCTCGTGCTGCGAGAATCCCCGACACACGGGATAGCACACCGGGCTCGTTTTGGACGAGGCAGTTCAGAATGTGCTTCTTGGGCGGGGCGGTGTCGGCCACAGGGGTCTCGTAGAGGATGGAAGACACGGCGGCGGCGGCGCCATATTGCGGCGAGCTGTCTGATACCGGGAGAGGGAGTGGAGATCTTCGGTGCAGAGCTTTATATGCCAGAGCAGAGGTAGAGGTGGTGCTTCTGAAGCGCCGTGATGTTGAGTCGAGGAATGTGGTTTTTATTTGGGTTGTGTTGCCAGACTTGGTGCTGGCTCGGTAGGCCAGTGATAGTAAACTGCGCCGGCCAGCCATGATGGCGACGGATGTGGGATATTGTGTAGAAGGCAGCAGGAGAGTAGAGGGGATGATTGACACCTCGACTATATCTGGAGAGGTACAAAGGAGGCCCCCCGAGTGAAGCGTGACTCACTCGTGCTGAACGTGAGCTTCAACTTTTATCTGAATTTTGGTTGATGAACAAAAATGGAGGTGCAGGAGCGCAGTTTGTGAATGACGGTGGTTTTTTTTGGTACCAAGGCCATTGCACATCGAACATTTGGCGTCAGCCATGCCCTTTATCCGAAGATATTGCGGTTTTCATACGCCCGAAGATGGAAGAATGAATCGGTATGACAGAGGGAATAAATCAAGGCCAGCCGTACTTGGGCAGAATCAATTTTGACATTACACCAAGCTCGCTTCTGCACTCGCTCCCTGTAAGCTGCAATCTGCTCCTCCAGCTGCGATTTCGGAGGCTGGCAAGTCGCCCCGGCAAAAAATCTGGGGAGGCGTGGGCTGCACTTTCTAGGCATGAGAACTAGGATAGAGCTCACCGCCGCCCTGAGAAGCACAATGATCCACTTGTCAAGGCACATCTACTACCCTCATGCAACTCGATCTTCTGTGCAGCTTCTGGAACTCGAATGGAGCACAATGCGCTACCAACCAATGACCATGACACCTTTTTTCCCTTCCAGAGATAATCCCTTTGTTCTACACCAAAACGTGCACAGCATCGTTGATCGACCTTTGGGTTGCAGAAGCACGTGGGTTGTCGATACCACCTTGATTCGCCTGGACATGCGGTTCGCAGGGGGCACGTTATAGAGATGCTATTCCCGAGAGAGGAGGAGCTATACTTCTTGCGAGGGATTTGTCCGTTTCTTCTCTGTGATCGTCAGCGAACATGATGGACTATAAAAGCATTGGATACCAGAATTTCGAGAAGCTTCACGTAAGTTACTCCGGGAAGAGAGCACAACGCAGGTACTAGAGCTTCCTCCATCATGTTGGTCAACATACTTACCCGGACCTCCGTGCTGGGATTCGTGTCATCCACACTCGTACTGGCTCAGAGTACTTCCACGTTTCTTTTCCCTCAAGCAGCTACTACTTCTGTGTACTCACCCCAGACCACTCTCCCCTACCACAAGAACGCTTCATATCCATATCTAGGACAAGCACCTGGTGTTGCTGCCTTTCCAGAATCACCATCACCAAGCGGACCTAAATGCATTGTGACCCCTCTAGGATGGGGTCAAGACGATTCATCTCAAATTCTTGCTGCGGTCGAGAAATGCGGCATCAACGGAACGATCACGCTGCCGGCTCCCTATGTGTACACTGTATCCCGCCGGATGTACATGAAGCTTGAAAATGCTCGCTTCGAGATCTTTGGCACCCTGTCGTTCACACCCGACCTAAGCTACTGGATCGACCATTCTTTCCGCGTCGAGTTTCAAAATCAATCTACCGCATGGATCGTCGAGGGGCACGACTTTGAAATCGATGGTGGCGGCTGGATGCAAGGTGGTGTCGAGGGTAACGGACAGGCATGGATGACCCACGCAGCCGGACACAGCAACCAATTCGGCCGTCCCATCGTCATCTCCATCTACAACTCGACCAACGTGGTAGTGACCAATTTCTCCATCCGACAGCCCATGTTCTGGAGCATCTGGATCCAAGACTCATCAAACATCGAAATCAGCAAGGTCTACATCAACGGCACCAACACCGACCCCTACGGCAACTCGTCCAACTACGAAACCAACATCGACGGCCTCGACTCGCTGCGCGTCGACCACCTCCTGATCCAAGACTGGCAATTCCACGGCGGCGACGACTGTCTCGCCCCCAAGGGCAACACCACCAACGTGCTCATCCGCAACATGACCTGCATAGGCGGCGGCATCGCCTTCGGCTCCATTGGCCAGTACGTCGACTCGCCGGACTACATCCTGAACGTGACGGCCTCCAACATCTCCGTCGCCCAGGACATCAACCCACGCACGGGCGGCGCCGCAGTCTCCGGCGGCGCCTACTTCAAATCCTGGGTGGGAAAAGCCGAAGGCGAACCACCCCAAGGTGGCGGCGGCGGCACGGGACGTGTCTCGAACGTCTCCTTCACGGGCCTGACCACGCACAACACCTCCCAGGCCGTGTACATCAACAAATGCTACTTCAAAGTCGCAGACCAGCGCAACTACTGCGACACCAGCACGCTAGAGTTCGAGAACCTGTCCTTCGCGGACGTCAAAGGCACAGTGAATGGGAAAGTCGGCGTCGCGCTCAATTGCTCTGCCGCAGCGCCGTGTCAGAATATCAGGTTTCAGGATGTGGAGCTGACGAATCTCGACACGGGAAGGGCGGTGAACGGGACATGTGTCAATGCGATGGATGTGCAGGGACTTGTGTGTAATAGCACGATTTCTGGTTGATGGATTCCAATGTATAGGTTCATGAAGAGTAAGTTGGTGACTTGCGTGCTTCTCGGCGAAGACGGCGAGTTGAATACATACCGCCCACTTCATAACATCCACTCTCATGTCTGGTTTGCGTCCCCCTTTGTGGGGCAAGGGATGAGCTGACCGATATGATAATCTTCTCCGGACGGTACCGTACACTCGATGGAACAATATAATTGCCCCTCGGTGCTAACATTGAGTTCTTATAACTAGGCGGGCTTGCGTGTTCTCTGTGACTAAGGGTCCCATTATCTGACGGTGTATACTTGTATATAATCTTGCAGAATATCCTCTGGCTTATATAGTGTATTTATGGCCCGGTCATATCTCATCTAAATTCCGTCTTCACGCTCCATTATTAATATTCATGCTCCGATTTCAATGGTATTTCGCTTTTTTTTAATCTTTCTCTGGACGACTTCTAGTGTCGGGCAAATTTCAGGAACCCGAGCTTGCCCAGGAGGTAGAAGGCAGAGGTAATCTCGCATACGGAAATAACGACGACGAAAATGGCGAGTTCCGGCATCCCAAAGACAATGTTGGCGTGGCAGAAGCATATTCCGAGCAAGACACCTGTAAGTCGCTCGCCATTGCAGAGGATGAGGCTCAACAAATGCAATGTCGTTTGGAACAAGGAGGGCAAAGTCAATTCGATTGACAGTCTCGCTAGGTCCGCGTCGAGGTTCCAGTCCCGAATCCCAAAAATGATGAGATTCTCGTGGAGATACACGCTGCTGGAGGTAAGACTGGCTTTCTCTATCCGCAACCTAGCGACAGGATTTGAGCTGACAAGATCGGTGCCATAGTATGTCATAGCGACTATGGCATTCGGGAATGGGAATCCTTGCCTCCAGAGTTCATAGCCGGAACATCCAAGTTCACCATGGTGGGTACTCCACCGTCAAAGATCACAATGTTTCCTGTAACCGAAAGACTGACGTACCCCGGTTTTTGGACGATAGGGTCACGAGGGTTGCGGAAAAGTCGTCGCAACGGGCACCTCCATCACCAAGTTCAAACCTGGAGACATGGTGGCAATGGTTTGTCTTCCTGGTTGTGCTGATTGCGAAGAGTGTTCCAGTGGCTTGCTGCAGTTATGTTTCAAAGGTCCACGTTACGGCGGCGGCAGAGATGGATTCTTCGCGCCGTATGTCGCTGTCGTTGAACGCGCAGCCGTCAAAATCCCTACAAAGGTAACCGCTGCTGCAGGAGCAGTTGCCACGGACGCATGCATAACAGCACACCATGCAGTCGTTGGCAGAGCCGAGGTCAAGAAGGATCATACGGTGTTACTCATCGGACTCGGAGGGCTCGGATTCAATGCATTGCAGATCATACTCAACATTGGAGCGCAGGTTTTCGTTCTGGATAAGCGACAGATTGTGTTGGACGAGGCGGTCAAGGTCGGCGTTCCGAGCGACCACGTTGTCCCGGTGGACACGGCGAACGTCAGCGAGTGGCTGAGCCGGAAAGGCGTCAAGATTGACAAGGTCATTGACTTCGTTGGCATGCCGGAGACAATTAGCGCAGGTATTGAAAGTGGTAAGTTCTCCTTGAATGGCTCTCAAATCCATGATCTTGATTTTGTCTTCGTTATTCACAACGCTTTCAATCGCTAGTTCGACCTCGAGGAACTGTTGTTCTTGTCGGTCTGCTGGGTCCTGAAGTATCATTTCGTACTGCGTCGGTGGTTCGGAAGCAGCTGAACGTCTTGGGGAGTTACTTTGGATCAGGTGAAGACCTCAACGCGGTTCTCAATTTGATTGCTCAGGAAAAATTGGTTCCTCAGGTCGCCACACGCAGTTTGAAGGACTTCCCCATAGTCTTGCAAGAATTGCATGAGGGCAAATACAAGGGCCGGATAGCCCTTGTTCCAGAAGGATTGGAGTAAAGTAGGTACTCATTCTTGTATCAAGCATGAAGACCTGAGCCAAGCGGGACTAGTGCCATTGGACTGAGACCCATCCCACCTCCGTTCAATCTGGTCAAAGGCCATTCTACTAGGCTGTAATTGTCGCCCTCGCTCTTGTGCTCGATGAAATCAAAGACTCGAAAATCGGCATTTGCATATTGGGATCCGGTGACTGCCAACCTCATAAACCCTGAATGTGACACCACCACAATCAACTTCTCGGGTCGATGGTATAGTTTTTGAAGACCGAATTGCCCTCGTGCTAGAAGTGCTTCTTTGGTAGGAAAATAGCGCTGGCCATCAGATGAGGTCTTGTCAGGGTAGACTGGGTCAACAGTTGAGAAGTCAATGTCAGGAAATTCAGCCTTCATTTCAGGTATGGAACTGCCTGTGTCGCAGGGTTTGTCGTAGATCTCCTGCCAGTCAGCATCGGCCTCAGCCTTTACACCACTTGCAATCAGCCAATCGAGAGAAATTGCAGCGGTCTGTAAGGTCCTTCGCATTGGGCTGACAATGATTAGTCCGACATCCCTGTTTTTGAGGAACCCTTCTTTCAAGTTCTCTTTTAGTGCTATGCATTGTTCCAGCCCAAGCTGTGACAATTCTGGATCTCGAATGGAATGATCTCGTAAAAAAAAAGGTCAGCGAGGTTTGGCTGACAAGTATGGCAAGACTTATTTGTGGCATTGTGAAGTGCTTCTGCATGCCTGATGAGCACAAGCGTCGGTGGCATGATAATAGCTGCAATAGAAGTAGAATGCTGGAGCTTGGCTTTGGGTAAAAAGATGTTTAAAGAAGCGTAGTGAACGTCGAGAGATCAAAGAGTACCTACCGGGGACTCTAGATACATCTACAGGAAGAGTAAAAGAAGATTCATTGATCTGTGGGAGAGGGTGTGGATGGGAAGACAGAAAATTTCGCTGAAAATGAAAGGGAAAGAGCGTTGATGGTATTGGACCGCCGGAAGGCAGCCGCTATGGACAAAATATGCCTACAAATGGATTTTTCGGGCGGTGCCTGCCAGGTGCTCGGGGCACTTGGTGGGTACCTACATACATACCTAGGCTAAGCCCGAAGACTGCTTGCAGAGATATTCCATCTGAATTGTACCTATTCCCTTCCGTAGGAAAAGGTTCAACGACCAATTTTTTCATCAGTGCGATTGCTGTGAGTAACTGGTAAGCCTTAGGCTATCTCATTTTGCATTGCGCTATCTACTAGTATTGGTGAGAATTTTAAGCGGTCATGTTGTCTGCGCCCGCCTGTGCAACCCTGGTTCATTTGTCCAAACAGAATGTCACCTCCAAGGCAACCTCATAAAATGCCCGCTATTGGTGCACCTGGTCGTATGTTATGCAGCTCTTTGCCCAGCGACTAAAGAATGGCTGTGCAGAAGTCGACCCTCATTCAGCCGCATCTTTTGGAGCAGATGCATATGGCTGCCATCTACAAGAACGCGGATAATGCCGCCGCCCCGAGAATTGTTTCTCCATTCTCGAGATAGACGCTGACAAGCTTCTCCTATGGAGGCCCTCGCAATAATCGGTATCGTCGGAAATATTCTCGAGTTCTTGGATTTCACCACTGAGCTTGTTTCGAAATCTAGCGAAATCTATTATTCGAGTACTGGAGCCGCCAAAAGTACTGCAAACACTGAGACTACAGCTCGACACCTACAACTTCTCGCCACGAATCTCATCAGAACATCAACTGGCTCCAAAAACGACGGATTTGATGACCTTTGCAAGTCATGTCGAGATGTCGCAGATGAGATATTATCGGCGCTGGCCCGTGTGAAGGCGAAGAACAAGAATTCGAAATGGGAGAGTATCAGAAAAGCACTGCGTACCATTTGGTCGAAAGATGAAATCACCGAGTTGGAACGACGGCTGGCTGGTCTAAGAACTGAGCTGAATCTGCATATCACGGCCGATATCAGGGATGAGATTAGCCAGTTCAGGCTCGAACAGTCAACCAGAATCACGAATCTCGACTTGTCAAGTAAACGGATTATGGATGCCATTGTCGACCAGAGCGATGTTTTCTCCAATGTGCTACAATCCACAGAGAAACAGATCTCCGAGTTACGCAGTGATTTAAAGGTGAGCCTGAGATTCTGGCCGAAGAATGAAAAATACAGAATCTGACAATCGACTAGGGACTCTCTTTAGCATCTGCGGTATAGTTACATTCACGCATGAAGGCCCGCTCGAAGCTAATTTGGCCCATCGAAGCAGTCGATTGATGCGCAGCCTCGAACACCGTCGTCAAATGTTCCATTCCGTCGTGACCCAGATTTCATTGATCGTCCATCAATCCTTGATCAAATACACAGGAACTGTTCTGCGCCTGCTGGGAGAGCAGCGTTGGTTGGATTGGGAGGCGCCGGGTACATTATTCTCTCAAGGATTTGCTCTAGATGTGCTAACGCCGTGCTAGAAAGTCACAACTTGCAATCGAGTACTCTTATCAGCTCAAAGAATCTCACCCCGACACCTGGATTTTCTGGGTACATTCCGGAACGAGTGCTAGATTCGAGGAAGGCTTCAAAGCAATCGCTGACAAAGTCAAGCTCCCAGATCGCGACAAACCCAAAGTCGACATTCTCCGTTTAGTGTATGACTGGCTGTGCAGCAAGGAGAGCGGTAAATGGCTTTTGATCCTGGATAACGCTGATGATGCGACGATATTCTTCCACAGCTCTCGCGAGGCGCCGGATTCCACGAAAGGACGAAAAGAAAGTTTCTCGACTCCGGCTCTATCTACATATCTGCCTCAATGCGAAAATGGATCGATTCTCATCACAACCCGAGTTGCAGACGTGGCGTTCAGGCTTACAGGAAGACACGAAGCCATCATTCAGGTCGAGGCAATGGACCACAATCAAGCAGTTGCCCTTCTTCGAATCAAAATAGGAGATTTACGCGATGATGCCGAAGCGGGTGAACTCGTCAAGACTCTGGAATATATGCCTCTGGCGGTGAGCCAAGCAGCGGCTTACATTCGACAACGAGCTCCTCGAAGCTCTGTAACGAAGTATTTGCATGACTTTCGCAAAAGCGAGCATAGAAAGTCAATCTTGCTCAATCATGACGCCGGTGACCTCCGTCGAGATCCAAGCGCGTCAAATTCGATCACTATCACCTGGTATATATCTTTCGATCATATCCGGAGTACTAGGCCATCAGCAGCGGGACTGCTCTCTCTAATGTCTTTTTTTGACCAGCAGCATATCCCTGAGTATCTACTCCGCAATGAAGCCAAGCCTGGGCACAACCAAGACGATAGCGAAGCTTCTGACTCGGATAGCGAGGATGAGATTGATGATATTTTCGAAGAGGATATTGCAACATTACGAAACTACTCGCTTATTGGCATCAACAGAAACGGAAATGCCTTCAAGATGCACAGCCTAGTACAATTGTCAACTCGGAGATGGCTGGAAGATCATGGACAGTCAGAAAAGTGGAGAGAACAATTCGTCGCGAGATTGTCTCAGACGTTTCCCACGGCAGAATATACTAACTGGACCAAATGCCAAGAACTGTTTCCTCATGCTGAAGCAGCAACCAGACAGGCTCCGGCAGAGGCCAAAGCCGTGGAAAATTGGGCATTAATACTCCATAATGCTGGTGCTTTTGCTATGGCGCAGGGCAAATTTTCAGTTGCAGCACGCATGACTGAGAAAGCTGCGGCAGCCCGAGAGAGAACTTTAGGCATTGAGCATCCTTCTACTTTGGCAACGAATTGCAACTTGGGCTTGGTCCGGCGATGCCAGGGAAGATACGAAGATGCCGAAGTTGTCAGTCGACAGGTATTGGCGGGAAGAGAGAGGGCGCTAGGAGCCCGTCATTTGGACACACTCGCAAGTATCAACAATCTAGCTGCTGTGCTACGATATCAAGGAAAGTATGAAGAATCCGAGCAGCTGAATCGAAAGGTCGTTGCGGAACGGGAAAGAATCCTGGGCAACGAGCATAGGGATACCCTGACGAGTCTGAACAATCTTGCGATGATTCTCAGATATCAAGGGAAATACAGTGACTCGGAGAAGTTCATTCGCAAAGCCCTGAAAGGAACTGAAACAGCACTAGGAAAGCATCATCCAGAGACCCTCCGCAATTTGAGTAAGTTGGCGACAGTATTGCAGAAGCAAGGCAAATATGACGAATCCGAAACATTGCAGAGACAAGCAATTGAAGGGTACACCCAAGTCCTCGGTAAAGAGCACCCAGACACGATAACCGGAATCAGCAAACTGTCTCTGGTGCTCGGAGATTTGGGCAGATTTGAAGAGGCACAAACCGGGATGCGGCAAGTATTGGCAACAAGGACACGCCTTCTTGGCCGGAAACATCCTTCGTCGTTGGCGAGTGCTGCTAACTTGGGTTCGTTGCTTCAAAGCAGTGGCAATCTCCTTGAGGCTGAGACAGTCAGTCGACAAGCGCTCGAAGGACGAGAAGAGCTTTTGGGAGAGGCGCATCCTGATACTCTGATGAGTGTTCATTTGCTTGCTACTGCTGTCCAAGCACAAGGTCGAGACGAAGAAGCCGAGCTTTTCCATCGGCGAGCTCTGCGTGAACGGGAGAAAACCCTGGGGTTGAACCATCCCGATACGATCACAAGTGTATACAGTCTTGCTTGTTTACAGCATGAACGGAGAAGATATGATGAGGCATCCATGCTGTATCAGACTGCGCTCAGACGTTATGAGACAACTCTGGGGCCTGACCATCCGAAGTCAGTCAAATGCAAACAGCGGCATGGCGTCATGAAGGGAGAGAGAGATGCCGACATCGCTACGCAACAGACGCAGCAAGTGCCAGTGCTTGAAAAAGAATGGATAGCTGCTTGAAATAGCAATGATGATGCGATGTCCAGTAACAGTCTTGGTGTCTTGGTCATGAACTCAGCCGCTCCAGGCGAGCAACCACAGCCTCAGCAGCCTTAATAGGCGAGCTCGACAGCCTTGCCTGATGAACTCTCGGCTGACTTGCCGGACACGGTATGTGTCAAGTGCGCAATTGAAGCTCATCCTCGTCAGACCTCAGATGGGAAATTCATCATCCGACTTCATGTCAATAAGCTCACAGGCTGCGTCATTGAGCTCGCAAGGAATGCTGAAAGGCTGGCTGTGAGGTTCGTATTGCTCGCAGAGTCGGAAAGCCCACACCGAAATCCTTCGGCGCGCCGTAAACCCCAACTTCCTAAGCCTAACCCAAGCGAGTCCAATAACCAACACCAACAAACTCCACGGAGAAATTGCCCTCCAAATACTGTACCCATGGGCCATCAGCCCCAGCCCTGCGAGCGATTTCAACACCTACCGTTCCAGCTTGCGAGTCCACGTGCAGAAGCTGAGAGAAGAAGCGAGAATGCCAGGAAAGTCAAGACTCCGAAGACTCTGATGGGCCTCAGGCGCACACCGTACGGATACCGAAGACGATCTTGCTCCAACATGGCTCGCATGGATCTTGCGATGAGCAAAATCGTTGTTGAATGCTAGCTCGACCAAAACTGCATCGCGTTCGACAGTGCACATTTAGGCGAAATACCATTTCCTCTCTGGTACACACGGTAGGTCAAGTTGGGATACGCATCACCACACTATCAATGATCGGCATCACCCGGCGTCCTGCAGTCTCTTGCAATTTTGATCGAACCTCGGAAACTCTTGCATTCCTCCATTAGGTCTGATGGATTATGGAATTGTGAGACGCTTCAGTGGGGGCTTATGTTGAAAGACTTGGTACAGAGTACAAGAAATATCGCTTCGACGTCGAGGTATTGCAGGACTACCCGCCGAGCACCTCCGTGCTTGGGCGCCTGCCTCATATTTGTTAGAAGCTGGCTGAACTCAGGCGGAGGAAAGGCAGTGGGCGAGGCCTTCGCCGTGGAAGATCTAGGCCCTTCCCCTACAGAATCTCCTGCTGCCAAGCGCCCCAATCACGACTAAGCCCTCTGTACAAGGAGTCTTGGAAAGTCTTGGACGTCCCCTATTCTCCGCCAGAGTACAATGCCGTTTCAACGGTCGACCAGCCACGCGTCCGCTCCGAAGTCATATTTGGAGCAAGACTATGCTTTGTTAGGAACAGCGGAAGGCTCCGTTGACCTTGGCTGTCAGAGTTAGCTTGGCGCCGAGATTGTCTTCGCATGCTTCTACTTTCTTGGTCCCATGAACCACTGGCTATGCCATGCAAAGCCGTTGCCAACCACTATTGATCGGCCTGAGTGGAGGGTGTTTGTCCAAAGTGCGCTTTCAGCTCGATGTGATCATCCCCCATGGAGTCATGAGTAAGATTCAGGCGCGTCTTGGGAATTGTGCAAGCCTTCTTTCCCAACAGTCACGCATCGCTATTGTTGTCACTTTGACGAGAAGAGATGGTGGTTTACCAAGCATATCGCCGAATGGAGTTATACCATACCATGTGTTTCAGCATGGCTGAGGCCGTACGGTGCTACAACTGGTAACCACTTGGCGACTCGACTTCGTTTCCAGCGAGTCGGCTCTGCGAAACTGGGCTCTCCGAATCCCTTTCCCAAATCTGTGGGCACTGGAGACATAAAGGTGATATTCCCACACTCCAAGCAGTGGGTATCAGACCACTTCTCTCCTTTACATTTCTTTGAGCCCTTCATTGCAGCATAACAGTTTTTGTCACAGCATTCCTTTCGCCTTCTCTACAGTCCATCATTCGGCGTGCGTCATTTGCATTCGTTTAAGCGAACCATCCCTTAAAAATGCTTCCATCACTCCTATTCCTTACCGCCCTCTTCTCGACAGCCTGGAGCTGCCCAGAACACAATAATTTTCAATCTCATCCTCATCTTGGTCAAAGACAAGTCCGAGTCGACACAGGCCGGGAGCCTAAAGACTGGAACTACGATCACTCTGCAGACTGGGCCACCATTAGACCCGGTATGTTGTCATCATTCAGTGTCAGAAGAGAGGGATACTAACTAAATACAGAATACCACCTTTGCCAGTCTGGAACACATCAGTCACCCATCAACATCGCCGTCACGGAGTTGGCTACCCTTCACAAGCCCAACTTCGAAGGCTATAAGAAGGAGGCCATCCCTGGTAACTTCTTCAACTGGCAATTCGCTCCCGCATGGACACCACATCATCCTGAGGAAGAGGTCACCGGCCTTCCTAGCTTCACATTCGATGACCAAGAGGTCTTCATGATCGGCTGGCACATCCACTCACCATCGGAGCATCTCGTTGATGGTAAGCGTAGCCGTGCCGAAATCCATCTCGTCCACGTCAACGAACATGACGAAGAAGCCGCAGTCATTGGCATTCGCGTCAATGTCGGCCCAACCGAATCCGCATTCGTCAAGCAACTCGGTCCCATGATCCACTACAACGACACTGCTCAACTCGAGGGCCTTCAGGTCAACACCCGTCTCGCCATCGAAGAAGTCGGCGAACTCAATGAGTACTGGACATACAAGGGCAGCTTGACCACTCCTCCCTGCAGCGAAGGACTCAGATGGTTCGTGCCCAAGCAAGAACTCCTCGTCAGCGAGGCGCAGATGGTCGAGATCCTCGCCGCCAGTCGATTCTCCCATCGCGTTCCTCAGGAAGTCTGGCTTCACGATATCAATCTATAAGCGTGTACGCGTGTACGATTTCAAGACCTATTTTCCACGACAAAAGCGAAAGGAGCAAAGGGTAGAGAAATTGAAAAAGGGTGGTTGGTAACACAGGTTTTGTGACTTGTCTGTGTCTGCATAGAGCGTTGGAGTTCTGGACCTTTTTTTTCGTTTCTGGTTGAGATCGATTTGTTATCGAAAGCTTTGTGTTTTTGGCTGCCAGTGCTACAATTTGTACAGAAGAGTTTGGGATAGGTTTTGAGCGGGAAGCATGTTTACAGATTTACCAGATATACACACGCTCGTTTTACCCTACCTGAAAATAAGATTGACACATTGAACAATCAGCAAGCATCTTTTTCTGACAGAATCACTGAGGTTTGACCCATATTTCGTGACGACGCACAGAAGATAGGTTACGTTGCGGCTCGGGTGTCTTCGCCCAGTAGACACGCCCAGACGGCCGGCCAAAACTTGGATGGATTTCGTCCTTTGCCTCGGCCATCGGCGCAGACCAGAGCCGACAACATGATCGACTCAACTCAAAAGTCGCAATGACGCAGTTCAAGTTGACAGCAAAACGCTTCTCCCCTACCACACTGCTTAATGAAACAAAAAATCTGGGGACAACACGGGACACGTTCAATCGATTGAAGTACAAGAAAATCTGGCTACCTGGCTGGCCGAATAGACACAAAGAGAGAAAAAGAATCGGGTGCCTCGAGATACACCTCCAGGTTTTGAGCGGTCTTGGGGTATCGAGAGTATGAAAGGAGCTCTTGACCAGGCCTTTACAAGGGTACGAACACGCCCTCGTCTCTTAAGACCGTCGTTGGGACTCATTCCCTCTGGCACATCTACATCCGCATCATCTCCTTACACAAAATCTCTTTCTACATCTCTATCAACAAGAAGAAGAAGAAGAACATCAGGACCCATACTAAACAGTGACGGTCCAAAGCTCCTCCAAATCCAAGCGACGTTCCACTCCTACCTGACACCATTCATCTCCCTGTATTCAACCACTACAACACCAGCATCTCAAATCACCATGTCCGCCTCCAGCCCATCCATTTCGGAAGCCCACCAAACCGCCATCTCCACCATCCTGACCTTCTGGTTCGCCCCGCCCCCCGACGACGCGCCCATCGTCCAAAAATGGTTCTCCCCGTCCCCTGACCTCGACTCCCAATGTCGGACCCAGTTCCTGGACCTCATCACCTCCGCGAGACACAACGAATTGGAGTCCTGGACCTCTACTCCGCAAGGATCCCTCGCGCTGCTCCTCCTGCTCGACCAGTTCCCGCGCAACATCTTCCGCGGCTCGCCGGACAGCTACGCCTCGGATGCGAAGGCTCAGAGCGTGGCGGCCCGCGGCGTCGCGAGGGGCTTCGATCGCGACGTCACTGCGATGCAGGCCATGTTCTTCTACCTACCGTTCATGCACGGCGAAGATTTAGGACTCCAGGTCGCGGGCGTGGCGCTTTACGAGGGTCTGCTTGAACGGTGTCAGAGTGGAAGCGTGGAGGAAGGGGATGGGGAGGTGGGAAAGGCGGTGGAATCGAGTTTGCAATTTGCGAGGGCGCATCGCGATGTTATTCTACGGTTTGGTCGGTTTCCGAGCAGGAATGAGGCGCTTGGTAGAGAGACCACGGAGGAAGAGAGGGAGTTTTTGAGACTTAATCCTGGGGGGTTTGCTTCGTAGGGCGGGAGGGATGCGGGATGGAGGGTGAAGGATCGGATATATGTGATGTGGAAATATACATGACTGGGATCTTATATGAGTGGTTATGTGCTCGAAGAGCAGACCCAGTATTCTCAGAACCTTTTGTACCATCATCACTTGTATAGATGCCATTATGTACGATTATAAATGATCGCCCTGGGCAGACAGGCTCATCTCAACAATTATTTATAACCTATAGGCTACCCTTCATCACAGTACTCCTTCTTCTCTCCCTTCTCTTTCGACGGACATCATGTTAACCCGACAAGCCAATCTTATCCTTGGGCAACACGGCAAACACGGTCCCCAATGTCGCCAACGAAATACAGACCACCAACAAACTCCAATCCAAAATCCGCTCTGGGAGACTAATCTCCTTACCCTCGGAACTGAAAATCCTCAGATAAAAGCTCACGGGCAAGATTATGCAGATGGTGAAACACAACGCCGAACCCATAAGCGCCATGATGCTGTCGAAATCGGGAAAGCCGATGGAAATAAGCAGTTGAATGAGGTTGGCCATGACGGCGATGGAACCTCTTGCCACTCTGTGTTTGATGGACTTTTCACTGTGCAAGCGTGCTTTTGGATCCATTTGGCGGAGATCCAGATAGAACTTTTTGTTGATGGTGTCTGTCATGGGACGGTTCGAGAGAGGGATTTTCGTGATTGGGATGATGGCGATGAGGACGACGATGATGATGGAAAGGACGTGAGGGTAGGCGGTCGAACGGAGGATGTTGGATGTGACCTCGTCACGGACTTTGTCGCCGAACATCAGATAGCCGAGCACAGCCATAGAGAGGTCGAGGCCGTAGGTGAAGATGTAGGTGTATTTCAGTGCGCGGGTGTATTTCTGAGGATGTCGCATGTCCTTGTAGATTGCTGGGAACACGCTGTGACCTCCCCATGGAGCCATGAACAGACCCAGACTTAGCGGAATGGTCCTCCAATCCTCAGGGAAGGCATATGTTTTGGCTACCTCACGCAAAGAACCTGGAGCATGAGGTTTGATGAGACCATCGGCAAAAACAATGACAACAATTCCCAGACAGCAAAAGATTCCAATCACACTGGTGACACTCAGAGTTCGGAAAGGAACAAAGTTTAATGGGATCAAACCTATTGCGATGAGGGCTTTCCACTCGGTTACGCCTAGCGCAGGAATAAGCGAGTTCATGCTGTCGGCGAATAGAATGATCAGGGCAACATTTGCGGCCGTCAATTCTAGGATGAACAGAGTCTCGACGAAGTTTCTGCCCCAGGTATCGAATGCCAAAAATGCAATGTCGCCGTATGTGGTCGAACCGGTATTCGTGTCCAAGCATTTGGCCAGCAATTTGGCAGTGTATGATGTGCCGAAGGCGGCCAGCGTGAGAAAGGACAGACCTATGACCCATCCCGAATACCTGATACCAAGAGGGAGAGCCAAAATACCAACTCCAATCAGAACATTCGTCGAGTTGAAGATGGTCATGGGAACAGTAGATTCGCCAATGGTCCTGTCAATGACCTCTCCATCAGGTCGAACTTCTCGTTCAACAGGTCGTGGAGGTTCTTCTTTGAACTCGTCTGGATCTTCCCTAGCTCTTCTACTGGCCTCCTCCTGTTCCAGAATCAGGATGGAGGCTCGTTTCCTTGCCGCTGGGGTGAGTTTTGCCGAAATACTCCCATAGCTAGTTCCCAAGGCACTGGGATGGTATGAGCCTGGAAGAAAGGAGCCGGAGGTAGATCTGACAGCTTGTAAACTTTCCGTTGGTAGTAAAGCCGACTCTTCGGTTGGTTCTTGAGCTTGATCGTCATGCAGTGCCGAATCACTTTGGTTTTGAAATTGATAGTCTCGAAATTGTTGTCTTAGGAGTGACCTGTCTGGAACGGCCGTGCTCTGTTCGGCACTTGAAGGGACCAAACCTTGCTCATGATCTTGGTCCGGGTCGGATAATGTAACTGAATTCCTCCTTATAGGTGTAATTTCACGAAACCCAGCAGCTCTTTGAAACGACCTGGCGAAGTTGTCGATACTGTTAGGTCCACCCATTGACCTGATACTATCAAATCTCTTACTGAACGAGGATCTGCGCCGTACTCCATCATGCTCTTCTCCGGTCTCGTGTATAGGAGGGATATGATGTCCTGCTGGGGTAGATGAGGAGAGGTAGTCCTGGGTTTCGTTTTCGGGGACAGACTCGAGGGAGCCAAAGGAGGAAGCTCGACCACGCTCGTAAGCATCCCAGTTAGTAGGAGCTTGTTTACCTCGTTGGCTCATGATGGGTAATCGGGTAGGAGGAGCTTGAACTAAATCATGACATGCCTGTAAGAACCGGTGAAATAGATAAACACAAAAAAACCTCCGGAGTTGACAACAGACGTGAAGGAAAGGAAGGGAACAGACAAAGTCAAATGTAGATGTAGAATGAAAATTTCAGACGAGGTAAATTACATCCAACTAGTGGTAGATCATGAAGGTAGCCAAGGTGTAGTACGAGTAAGTCATGTTGATGGAAAGACGCTGTAGCCGACGATAACCATGTCGCATGCTATTTGCATCTGGCGGCAAAATCTAGATGCAAGCTACCAGACATCTTGGTTTGATAGTGGCACAGTGGAGAGCGCAGAATGCAAAAATTGAAGAAAAGTGGCGGCGGGGAAAATTAGAAGTCACGTGTCGATCTTCCCAAAGCATGCCACTGGGAGGAGTGTTAGGCGCCATTCACAATCTTTCACAGCCCGCAACAGCCCGCAACAGCCCACTATTAGCGAACACTGGGCACCAAACAACCCACTTGCGGTTGTCCACGACTTGTTGTCAGTGCCAGTG
Source organism: Cladophialophora exuberans (assembly GCA_030068005.1). NCBI lineage: Eukaryota > Fungi > Ascomycota > Eurotiomycetes > Chaetothyriales > Herpotrichiellaceae > Cladophialophora > Cladophialophora exuberans. Next base: position 328,295 of record JANSVK010000014.1, read on the forward strand.
CCAGTGCCAGTGACTGTGACTGTTACTGCCTTGCCTCTTCTTCAACGTCACTTGGGATTTCACCGCCAAATATAGATTTCCTTCTCCCATACCATCTTTTCATTTCTGCGTTGTAAATTTCTCCTTCGAGTCTGCACAGTTTCCCTTCCCACCAGCAGGCCACCTGGTGTTGGCTTTTTTCACCGCAAATATGTCGGCCCCCCAACCAAACGAAGCAGAAAAGAACATCGAGATCTGGAAGGTCAAAAAACTCATCAAACGTCTTGAGGCCGCTCGAGGCAATGGAACCTCCATGATTTCTCTCATCATCCGTGAGCCTGGACTAGAACACTTGGTTTGGACACATGTCTAACTCCTTCGCAGCGCCCAAGGATCAGGTCTCTCGTGCGGCAAAAATGTTGGCTGAAGAATTCGGTACCGCCTCCAACATCAAGTCTCGAGTCAATCGATTGTCTGTCCTTTCGGCAATTACCTCCACCCAGCAGCGTCTCAAACTGTACAACAAAGTCCCTCCAAACGGTCTGGTTGTCTACTGTGGTGAAATTATTACTTCGGAAGGCAAGGAGAGAAAGATCAACATTGATTTCGAGCCTTTCAAGCCCATCAACACCTCCCTTTACCTCTGCGACAACAAATTCCATACCGAAGCCTTGAGCGAACTTCTCGAGTCCGACCAGAAATTTGGTTTCATTGTCATGGACGGTAATGGTGCCCTCTTTGGTACGCTGAGCGGCAATACAAGAGAAGTGGTACACAAATTCTCTGTCGACCTTCCAAAGAAGCATGGTCGAGGTGGTCAGTCTGCTCTACGTTTCGCCCGTCTCAGAGAAGAAAAACGTCACAACTACGTCCGAAAGGTGGCAGAGTTGGCGGTCCAGAATTTCATCACCAACGATAAGGTCAATGTTGCTGGTATTGTCTTGGCCGGTTCTGCCGATTTCAAGAACGATTTGAACCAGTCTGACATGTTCGACGGACGTCTCCAAAACAAGGTCATCAAAGTTGTGGATGTCTCTTATGGTGGTGAAAATGGTTTCAATCAAGCAATTGACCTGTCATCCGAGACCCTTGGCAACGTCAAATTTATTCAAGAAAAGAAACTCATCGGGAAATATTTCGAGGAAATCAGCCAAGATAGTGGCCGCGTCTGCTACGGTGTTGAAGACACTTTAAAGGCCCTCGAACTTGGTGCTTGCGAAACTCTGATCGTTTACGAAAATCTGGATGTCACTCGTTGGGTTCTGAAGGGATCTGATAATTCCGAAAAGATCCTCCACACCACCAAAGCCCAAGAAGCCAATCGAGAGGAGTTCATGGACAAAGAAACTGGCCAGGAAATGGAAGTGGTCGATCAAGGATCCTTCCTAGAATGGCTTGCCGAAAAGTACAAGGATTTCGGTGCCACCCTGGAATTCGTTTCAGACCGATCCAGCGAAGGAAATCAGTTCGTAAAGGGTTTTGGTGGAATCGGTGCCATTTTGCGATACAAGGTCAACTTTGAACAGTTGGCTGATATTGACGACGAAGACGAATTCTATGATGATTGACAATCCATTGACCTCGCTGTAGAGCGCGAGGAGCTTTCCACGGTTCGACAAAGGACTGATACCACCGATGTCGGCTCGAATGCAGCTCCGCGTTCTACTGAGCGTCCAAGAGACGCACCTCAGTCCCCACTTCCAACGCAGGGGACATATGCCAACAATGTCGAGAGAAACTCGCCAAAGCCACTTATCAAGAAATTTGACAAGATGAGCATCCAAAGCAGCGCTCTTACCATGACTGAGCGAGCAAACAAGCCGCCAGCAAGACAAGAACTCGACCTCCTCCATGGTGAGTCAGCTCAACCTCATGTAATACGACGATTGATTCTGACTGACTCCACAGGACGTTCCAATTTGCGAAACATGGTTATGGTCTGAACCGGCGGCGGCGATCGGATCTTAGAGCCTGAAACTTCTTGGAAAAGTCAATTGATCTCCACAGAAGTGATAAATGTTCCGGTATCAGGTCCGATGTAAGCCCACCGCCCTCAATCATGCCCACGCAAATTCTCGACCACCTAGCAGATGCTTCACGTTGCCCGAAATGGGCTATGGAAGTGACTGTGACAAAATTCGACCAATTTGGAACTGTCAAGAACACCATACCGCCATTACAGCTGAGCTGGTCCCTCGTTTTCAACATTCAAGCTCGATTCTATTTAGTTCTTGCTTGTAACTTTTGACGAAAACATTCCTTTAGCTGGCTGAGTTGAAGTCATTGAAGCAGTCCGGGACTGACCCCTAGCCCGCTGTTGAGAGTAGTTTGGTGACCTTTTACCCACTGAAGTGTCACTGGGAATTTTTCTTGTATGCAATTTTTCAGATTCCAACTCACTTTGAGTCACTCATTCAAGATACTGGAATGCACATTTCAATTCTGCTCACTCAATTCCTCCAGCTCATTCACTTGGCAATCGATCCACAAACTTGCCCAAATATCGTAGACTCTCAGTGAACTTCCCCAAGTCGTCCAACATATCAGTGACCTTCTCTTTGTCCTCCGTAGTTGTCGGCGTGTTGGGTGTCGATGGTGAAGCCTCTTCACACTCGATGAAAAAGACATACTGCCAATTCCGCTTCCTGCTGGGTCGCGTGTCGATGCTGGTCAGATTATAGCCGTACTTCTTGAACACGGCCAATGCGTCGGCTAAGGCACCGGGTTTGGTGTGCGGGATCGTGAATGTGATTAGAGATTTATAGCGTCGAGCCCCGTCGTTCGGGCAGGGTGATGTAGTAGAGACGAAATCGCTATTTGAACGCGACGTGTGCGCGTGCGTCTTATTCCGCACGACGAAGAACCGCGTCGTGTTCTTTCCCGGCTCGTCCTCGATGTTCTCGGCTAGACACACCAGGTCGTGCTTCTGACCCGCGAGTTTCGACGATATGGCGGCGCTGATCCCGTCCGCCGATGATGGGGCGTTGGGCTCACCGCGTGCGATTAACTGTGCTGCCGCAGACGTGCTTCCAACATCGATCCTCTCGACGACTTTCGGCGAAAAGTGCTGCGACAGGTACCTGTTGCACTGGCCCCAGACTTGCGGGTGCGTGTACAGAGTGCGGATGGCGGTTCGCAATTCGTCGTGACTCTGCCTTTTGTCTGATGCTGATGACGAGGCAGCAGAGATGAAGAGGCAGTGATGCACCGCCAGATAGTATTCCGCGCAGACTTCAAGATCCGGGTACAGAGCGTGGCTGTCGAGGCCGCACTGGGCCAGTAGGTCGAGAACTTGCACGACGGAGCCGTTGGTGCTGTTCTCGATGGGGATGACAGCGTAGTCGTAGCTCACGTCCTCTTGCTGCTGGCCTGCTTGAGAGTTCTGGAGCGCAGAGAATACGGCTGAGAAAGACGGGAGGGGGTGTAGTAAAACTTCATTTTGGTTCTCTGTTCGCTGGGATTGAAAAACTTCAATGGCTGCTTGGTGTGAGAAAGACGCTTCGGGACCCAAATACGCCACGTTTATGGGACTTTCGCTGCTGGACATGGTGAGTGAGCTCTATGATTTTCTCTCTCTTCTTTTCAAGTTCCGCTTCTGTCAGAGTCAAGCAATGGTCTTCACGTTATGCCTGCTAGGTGTCTGTGCTCTAACTTTTTTATACTAATTTTTTCAGTCCTCGACAGCGTTAACGTTCTCCAATTTTTTTTCTCTTTTGGTCGAGACGCCCTATTCTGACATGTATTGCCTATCACAGAGTCACCACTAGTATAGATTCTTTCTAGAACCCTCTCTTCACTGTAAGCATGATGTCTATTGGATGGACTGGGTCTTTCTCGCTTGAAACTGAGGCAGGGTCGGTAATATCGTAATGTGGAGTCGAGCACTACTTTCAAGTTGTGCACCGTACACGGATGCATCAAGTTCGCAATTTGAAAAGGCTGGAAGGAGGACAGCACAATGACTTCCTGCCTCCGAAGGTGAGAGGAAAGAAAACCTTGCAATCATGGATGCCATGTTTCTCAAATCTCCATCTTCTTTTCATCTTCACCCACACTCTCATGTCTTTATCTACGCATCCATACAGACATCAATACCGCCATGCCTCGCAAATCATTCCGACGATTCATGGGCATAACCCCTCCCGACCTGCACCGCGAAGACTGGGATCCTGATAAACATAATGTCGTGCGAGAGAGATGCAAACTCTTCAGTGTCGAGCAGAAACTCCTGATCTGCGAGTCTCAACACCGCCGACAACCTCAATCCCAACACCCCGACCCTACCCAAGAACGACATCATCATCATCATCATCATCATCATCATCATCATCATCATCATCATCATCATCATCATCACCACCACTCTCTCAGCCGCAAACTCTCCACCATAAGTCTCTTTGGAAACCGGAAAAAAGACTCCTCAACCCATAAGAATTCATCGTCCAGCCCTCTTAGATGGGGGGTCCTCGAATTGCTGAATGACAACAGCGAAGTAACCTACAAGATCGTGGGCAAGTTCTCGCCTGCTACTAGTGAGGACCGCAAGAAAAAGACCTTCGACTTCCCCTCAGGCGTAGAACCCAGCTTGCCACGCCACGACGACCACGCGAACCTCGAAGCCATGCGCGCCGCGTACAACTACATGCGTCGCTCCTCCCATTACAGAAGGAAGTGGAAGGTCGTGGGCGTCGTCGTGCCGCCGCAACAGTGTGACGTGCCGTCCTTTGGAGAACAGGAACGGCAGCCACCACCGTCAGAGGAGGAGGAGAAACCAACGCGCCACCTCGTGCTCATCGAACGCAAGCGCCGCTGCCACTGCGACGAATCCTTTAGCCCGCGTCATCCCCTCGAAGTCCACTACCGCGAGGGATACACACCGGACCCGGAACTGCGGCGCGCCGCACACGAGGAGCACCGCAGAAGGCAAGCGGCGTTGGCAAGTACGGCTCTTGTGGCGCCTGTCATCGCAGGAGGCTGTGCAACTGCGACAACAGCTTGTGCGACATCAGCTTCTGCGGGAGGATGCTGAACTCGAGCTTGCCATGGACTCTGAGTGGGGTGGGATGGGATGGGAGGACATGACGGGAGTATAGAAAGAGAAAGGAGGGGAAGAGCGGAGATGGAACTGGGCGGTGAAGGAGCAGGAGGCTGATGGGTCGAGGGGCTAGTGATATTGCTCGGTGTTGACTGCAAACAAAGCTCTCTATTGCGAGAATTGCTGTCTGTGACCTCGACTCGCGAGAAGGCAATGTGCCGAGCCCGAGGCCCTAATATCAATAGGTATCTGTATCTCGCAGTTCAAAGTCTCCTCTAGTCTTGTCTTGTCATGCTTCGCTGCGTATTATGTGTTCCTTACATATCTTGGCTACCTGTATCTTTGATCTGAGATCTTGATCCCGCATCAATCGCTCCGAGTGATACCTCTAAATCGTCTACTGCTCTCTCGTAGACAGATGCTTAAAGTGGCGCAGTCTCTCTCTTCAACCACTTCAGTGTCCGCTCATCCTTCTCGAAGAACTTGCTCGTCTTATCCCAGATCTCCTGGTGATAATTATCGAGCCAGGTCTTCTCCTCTGGATCGAGCAGCGTAGCGTCAATCAGCTTTCGACACATAGGGACCACGGTAACATGCTCAAAGCCGATCCAGGGTTTGTCGCCGAACTTGTGCGTCGTGGCCGCTTCGCGCGCCATGATCATGTTCTCGATACGGATGCCGAAGTTGCCGTCTTCGTAGTAGCCCGGCTCGTCGGACACCACGTTGCCGATTGAGAGGGAGACTTCGCTGTAGGCGGCACGGGTGCCGATGCCGATGGGTCCTTCGTGCACGTTGAGGAAACTGCCTACTCCGTGGCCGGTGCCGTGTCGGTAGTCAAGTCCCTCGCGCCACAGGTGTTGTCGTGCAAATGCGTCGATCGCAAAGCCTGTCGTGCCTTTAGGGAACACGGCTCGGTCGAGTGCGATGACTCCTTTGAGAACTAAGGTATACGATTTGATTTCCATGTCCGAGGGCGTGCCGAAATGTAATGTTCGTGTTGTGTCCGTTGTGCCATCGAGGTACTGTGCACCGGAGTCACATAGGTAGATCTGGTTTACATCAACGGTTGCGCAGTTGCCTCGTTCTGGAGAGTAATGGATCACTGCAGCATTGGGACCAGTAGATGAAATGGTATCAAACGATAAGCCGACGAAGTGTTCTCCTTTGGATCGGATTTCTTCGAGCTTGTCGGCCGCTTGAACCTCATCGATCCATGATCCGCTGTGCAATTCAGCTTCCAACCATGCGAAGTACTCAATCAATGCAGCGCCGTCACGGATGTGACATTGTCGCATGCCTTCTAGTTCAGTGGCATTCTTGATGGCTTTGGCGTCCGCAATGGGGCTTCGCGACTCCTCAACCTTCTCTTCCCCTCCCAGACCAAGGTAGAGAGCCCAAGAGGATTTGTTGGACAGCAGTAGCTTAGGAGAGTGAGGCTTTGAGGTAGTGGTGCCGTTGGTTTGGGACTCAGTAGTTGCGGCCTCGGCAATACTACTAAGGTCCGAGAATAGTGCATCGTAAGGTTTGATGTTCACAGAGCCTTCGAGGTGTTGTTTGACTTCTGGGCCAACCTTTGAAGAGTCGATGTAGAGTGTGGCAGAGTTTGGGGTGATGGCGGCATAGGAGAAGAATACCGGGTTGTAGGGGATGTCATTGCCACGAATATTGAACAGCCAGGCGATTTCATCAAGCATGGATACAACCATTCCTGCAGCCTTCTTCTTTTTCAGCTCTTTTCTCAGGTCGTCCAGCTTCTGTTGGTATGGTTTTCCCGAGTATTTCTCTGCAAGGACAATGACATTCTCTGTCGGCCGGGCTGGTCTGTCTTTCCAGATGGTATCTACCAAGTTCTCTGAGACTCCAACCAGTGTCGCGTGCGCCTTCTTTTTCAAGGTTTCGCTGAGCTTTCGAGCATCTGAGGCTGTGATGACAGTGGGATCGACTCCGACAGTCTTACCGCCTTCCGCCTGCTCTGTAGTCCTAGTCTCAGCTCAGTTCGTTGTACTTATCAACATGGATCTCGACCGTACCATTCTTGCCAGGTCGGGACATCCTCCAGGCCTTGCTTCAACAAATGCCAGTTTTCGTCCAGTTGTTTTGAAGCCTGATTGAAGTATCGACCATCGGTTGCTAGTGCTGCTTTCTCAAGGGTGATGACAGCAGTGCCAGCTGATCCTGAGAAACCAGAAATATAGGCTCGTCTTGCATCACAAGGTGCAATGTATTCCGACTGATGACTATCTTCTGAGGGCACAATGTAGACATCCAGGTTGTGTTGCTTCATCAGCGCGCGGAGATCCGCTAGACGTTTGCTTGTGTCCACCTTTTCCATGTCGGCGCTGTAGAGTGAGCTTGAAAAAGAGAATGATCGGACGGAATATGATGGTGACAGCGAAGGAACCGAAGTCTGGATGCGAGTCGGAGATCGACGTAGCAGAGACGGTAGGCGGAAGAGCGACCAGCGCATCGAGGGTGAGAGGAAGAGGATCGAGTGAGGAATGTGTGAGAGGAAAACAATTCAATTTGGAAATTCAAGGACGTGCGCCATGTTGCTTTGGTCTGCAGAGGCCACGAAGATAGCGAGATAGAACGAACGAGCGGATCGTCACTGACAAAAGTTGCAAGGCTCCAGCGCAGCCTTGCTTCGACATCGAACAATCTTTGCTTTGCGACTTCCTTCACTTTCTCTTTCTACTTTGCCTAAACAAGTTTTCTACTGACATTTTCGAGCTCAGCGTTAACCAGCATTTAAATCTTGGGTATATTATTTTTGGTGACCAAAAAGATTGACCTTGCCACTACATAAACGTCACCTGAAGAGTCTCGGGCTACTTTGCGAGACTGTTCCTTCTCTTCCGCACACCCATACGGTCCCATGGAAACGAAAACTGCTCAAATCACATCCTGATATCTCAGTCTATGGTGCAATAAAAAGGTCGGACTTCGTCTATCGTCCCCTGGTTGGAAGGCGGCAGCACTCAATGCATCCTGATTCCGACAACACCAAGGAGCTTTGCGTAGCAGGACCTCATGACCGCGAAATTTACCTGAAAGGGCCTTTCTAGTCATCTGCGCCTGCCATGGAGAATCTCATAAAAGCACTGAATGACCCTGCTAACCAATCGTCTCCCGATGTCATAAATGAAATCCAAAAGCAAATCCAGCGTCTCCAGCGCACGAGAGATGGATGGCAGCTTGGGCTTGATCTGCTCAGCCAGAAAGAAAGTATCAATCGGTTTTATGGCGCCTTGACCCTAACAATCAAGATCAATGCTGACTGGGATAACGACAAAGTGGGAGAGGATGAGTACTTGAAAAGTGATCTGCTCAAGGGTTTAGTCACTAGCTACCTTTACTTCGCGGATACTTCAGAGGCCAACTATGTCCTCCAGAAACTGGGTTCGACCCTCGTGGCTTTTTTTCAAAAACCAAATTCGGGTTGGAAGCTTCCTATCCGGCATCTGGTGGGCTGCATTGCCACAAAGTCTTATTTTCCCGAACCAGACTCCCCTGAAACCAAACTCAGAGAGGTAGCGGACCATCTCGCTTCGAAAAGGCGTACAGATAGCCAGGTCAGAGCCGCTCTCATGCTTACCACAATCCTAGCAGAGGACTTGAACACTCCTCTCTTTTCGGATACAGCATCCCGCGATCAGCTTCATTCACGCACGGCAAATTGTAGCCGTGATGCCCTGCAGTTATTGAGGTACTGTACGCTACGCGCCGCCAATGAAATACCAGGAAACGGCAGCACCGAAATGCTACAAATGGTCATGAGCGCAATCCCTTTTTGGATCCGCATGACCTTGTCTCTCGACGTGAAAGAGCAGGCGACAATTCAGAGTCTGTCTAGTGAGTGCATCGGCGTTTGCATCAGCTGCCTTGGACATGACTCGTTGGCAACAAGTGTCCTTCAGATGCTGTTAGCGCTGGAGCAAAACACTAACGCAATCCTTCGAACCGGAATTCCAGATGGGTTTCCATATAGCTTACTCACCTCCCCCAAATGCAGAGAAATTGTGGAGGACCTCTTACGTGGCGACTTTTCTCCCGAGGGGATCGTATTGGTCGATCTCTTAGATGCGATTGTGTACAACATGAGAACCGATGAGCGAAATATTATGTTGGACGATGGGTACCTGGGTGTGACCTTGGTACGTCTGTTACGCTGCGAGGGCGTTGCTGTCATTGAAGATCCTGTTTGTCAACTTGTGCTGGAGATTATTAGTCGGATCGTTGAAGACCAGTACGACCACGGCGGTCCGTCGGGGGAAGAGAACCTCGTTAAGAACATGACCTCCCGTGCATGTGAGGCCTGCCTTTTGAAGATCAAGTTCCCGGACATAGAGACACTAGCTTGGGATGCGGATGAGCGAGCAAAATTCCAGGATTTCCGTTACGACGTCCATGACTTTTATCAAATTGCACACCCAGTCATCGGCTTGGATCTTATCAACGACCTTATACAAATCATCCGCATCCAAGAGGCACCTCCGGACTGGAGCACATTCGAAGCAGCTCTATTTGGTCTCATGGCATTTTCCGACAGAATGTCAAGTGAGCCGGACCACTACGAAGACACCATCCTCGGAGTCCTAGACAGCAGAGCCTGGAACTGCCTTATTGGAACTGCGAATCACGTCCCAGATCGAGTACTTCAAACTGGGATCAAGTTTATTTCCGAGAATGTTTGGTATCTGGACTACCATCCCGCCAAGCTGGTGCCAACTCTCAATTTCCTATTCTCCTCTCTGCATTTAGAGGCGTCTGCATCTGTTGCTTCGCGAGCAATCCACAACCTCTGCAACTCTTACAGAGGAAAACTGATAGAAGGATTACCAACCTTCATGTCATCTTTGGATTCTTTAGGTGACGTTGGCGAGGCTGAGCGACACCGAATATACGCTGCGGTGGCTGCGATTGTGCAAGCCCTCCCAAGTGACGAGGCCAAAGTACAGCCGATCGAACAACTCTTGACACATGTTTCTCGAGCTCAGGAAACCCTACGAAACAGTGCTGCAGATGTGGATGAGGTGGTCAGAGGATGTACTGACATCATGCAGACTTTGGCTTCCATTGGGAAAGGCCTTCGTGGCCCTGACGACGTCAAACCGGCCAAGTCAAGTGCCAAAGGTGCACATGACGGCAATTCAAGCACGAATGATCCGCAATTTTGGACGAAGGGTCCTGGAGCCATCGTGCAAGAGAAAGCCTGCTTCATGTATAATATGACTGTGCAGATGGTGCAGACGGTGCAGCCCAAGGTTGACAATGCTTTCGTTGACGCGTGCTGCGATTTCATTAAATCCGGCTTCACCGAACCACATCCAGCGCCGTTCAAATTTGAAGACTCCATTGCGCTGGAACTGTTACGAGGATTAATCAACGTCGAGAACCCTAGCATCGACAACACGCTGGAATGCGCTACCAGTTTTCTTGCCTCTCTCAGTCCGGAAAACAGTCAAGCCGGCGTCGGTGGCGTTCTGGAGGCTGTTATTTTTGGCCAGCACCAAATCCTCACAGACTTTGGACAAACCCGACAGCTCCCGAGCACCAGCTATGCTTCTGCTTCACTTACTTTCTTGAGCCGCGTGTTTCGCAAACGGGCGAAAGAGTGGTTCACGATGCCAGACAGTAACAAAACCGTGGCAGTGGCTATGGAACTGGGATTGATCGTAATGGCGGACGTTGATACAGTCCCTCGACGATCGGCCGCAGCATTTTTCACGGCATTTGCCGAGTTGACCGGAGCAAGATCTGAGCTTGGAGGAGAAGCTGGCGTACATTGTAGAGCGTCGCTTTATCAATTTGGAAATCGTATTCTCTCACTTCTACTACGGCTAATAGCGGGGGAATGTGCTCGATCCGAGCTGGACAGTCTCGCGGAAACACTGAGGCGATTCGTGCAGTGCCAACCTATGTTCACGAAAGACACCTTGATGGAAGCAATTTCAGACGAGTCTGGAACGCTGAGTGAGAAGGCTCTCAAAGCGACAACAGCCGAGCAACGGAGGTTTTTCGTAAAGTCGGTTGGCGCACTTCGAGGATCCTTGCAAACAGTCAAAGTTGTCAAGTTGTTCTGGGTGGATTGTAGAGGAGATGGTTTTGGATACATACCTTAGGAGGATTGAGTGGCAGAAGATGCCAGTGACTGATCCATTGATACTGCTGGCATGCGAGTGTGGAAAGGAGGGAACGCATCATGGTTATATTTGTAGGGCGGCGGTTCGCGTCGGAATTGCGCAGCCCCGAATTCAAGTTCAGATTTCGAGTCCGACTTCGTGTTGGAGATGCGAGTCTCGATTTAATTGACACTGGCACAATAACAAACTGCGCCCACAACTCTGACATCTTCTGGTTCACATTTCAATTCAGTCTCCGCAGGTCGGTGCTGTTCTTCCCTCTGTCTCCGACCAAAGATGCGACTCTCCTTCACCTGTCCTTGGAATCGCCGTCAGCATGAGCGGTAATAATCCTTACGCTGTCAACGGTGGCTATGGTGGCTACCGTCAAAGCAACGAGTCAAACCCCTATGCTCCCACCGGTGCATCAAACACAGTCGCCTCTAGTCGCTTCGCCGATCCGTATCTGAATCAACCAAATAATGCTTCCTCCGCATCCGTCAACAGCTTTGGCTCTCAGGAGCGCAGGCGCAGATCAAATCCCTATGATACCCGCGACATAGATGGCGCCGCCCCGATATCCCAACCAAGGGCAGGGTCCGGCGGTGCGCCTGCTATGGGAGGATATGGTGGACTTCCACGACCTAGATACGTCGATACCGCTCCCACGCCGCGAAACGATTATGGCTCTGCGAGAGAAAGAGACCCCCAAGAGTATGAACAGAGGCAGCCAACCCCCATGTCGTTACGAGAAAGAGAACGGGCATACAATGAGGGCCAGCGACCATATAATGAGAATAGGAGTAGGAGTCAAGAAAGACAAATGCGAGCACCTATGCCACCTCCCTCTACGATGCCCCCAAAGTCAAATCTTTCCAGAATGAACGAGCAGCCACCCGCGAATGGTTACACAGTACAAAACAACTACCCTCCTCCGGAGAACGCCAACAGAATCTACTCTCCGCGACGTCCAACAAAAGGGATGGAGGAGATCATGCGCCACATCCAATCCAACTGGAAGGAGATGGAAGGAGATGACTGCGTCCCGGTCAAGGTGGCCCTTCGACTCATGGATCCGAGCTCACTGGGTCTGGCGGACAAGGAGGGAGATTTTCAAAACACACACACAGATCTACAAAAGACTTTGAAAACAGTCGCAAACGAGCACCAGTCCGACTTCAACAGTGCAATTGCAACTTATCAAAAAATCCAGAAGGCTATCGCTGCGAGTCAGGGTCGAGTGCGGCAGCTGAAGTTGGGTCTCGTGAATGTCAAAGATGGTATGCTGAGCGCCCGTCCTGAAGTCAAATCTTTGGCTGTACAAAGCGGCGAGCTTGATGAAACTCTCGTATTGCTGAACGACATCGAATCCTTCAAATCTATACCCAGTAAGCTTGAAGAGAAGATCAGCGAAAAGAGGTTTCTTGGAGCTGTGGATCTGTTGCTGGAAAGCCTCAAGAACATCACCAGAAGCGAATTGGATGGGATCGGTGCCATTTCTGATCTTCGCAACTATTTCACAAACCAAGAAGGCACTTTGTTGGACATCCTCATCGAAGAATTGCATGACCATCTCTATTTGAGAAGTCCATATTGTAAAGACAGATGGAAAGGTAAAAAGCCCAATGGCGAGGAACGGGAGCCCAAGGAACACATGCTGAGTTCGGGGGTGAACGTATGGGATCGACCTTTCAATCACTACTTGAACAATATGGATATTGCGAATGCTATGGTGGAAGATCCCGCCAGAAATCCTGAAGCCGACACATTCTACTATATCCACATGATTCTCGAAGCTTTGAATAAGCTCGGCCAACTTGAGGAGGCAGTCTCCAGGATCGAGCAAAGGATGCCTGTGGAACTTTACAAAGTGATCGAGAAGACGAACCACGACGTAGATGCGAAATATCCTAGCCATTTGAGAGGTCATCTCAGCAAGACAAATCGGAAAGTCATCTCCATTCATGTTAATGATGGAAGAGCACAGATACTCTCCGACTTTCTCTGGACACTATATTCCAAATTCGAAGCCATCGCGGAGAGCCACAGGGTGCTCCATGAAGTCATTGGAGGGATTGCAGAGCGTGAGAAAGTAGCGAAGCCTGAGAGATATACTACAGGTTTCAAGGAGCTGTGGAAATTATACCAGATGGAAATGAGGTCAATCCTACATGACTACCTGGCGACCGACAGCGGAGGTATGAGCTCGCGGGCAGCACTCACCTCAACCGCTAGCAATGATGTCTTTGCGCGACCTGTTCGCGACAAGAGCAAAAAGATGTTTCGGCTCACGGAAATGGACCAGAAATCCGAGTCGATGAAAGCCGAAGATGACGAATTAAACGAGATTCTCAAGAGCTCAGTACCAGGTTTAGTCAATAAGTCTAGAGCGAGAGATGGTACCGACTTTTTCTCCGAGCGCAGTGGACACGACGGGACTGTCACCGGACACAAATTGTTGATTGAGCCAGGAGTCTTCAACATGACCACACTACTACCTCCTTCGTTGACATTCCTCCAACGCCTGAAGGATGTCGTACCCTCCACAGCTCACATTGCTATGAGTACATTGACATCCTTCCTCGATGACTTCCTCATCAATGTTTTCCATCCACAGCTGGAAGAAGCAGTCACCGAGCTTTGTGCTCAGGCTATGATTGACCTAGAGGCGTTCTCGGAAGACGTACACTGGTCGAAACATTCCCCTCATCCCATCTTCAAAGGTACCTCCTCGTTGATGACATTGATCCGCGCTTTTTCAGGAATGTTATGCTCAATCCCACAAGATCAAATGTTTACACAAGTCCTGATCGATCAGATGATCACGTACTACGACAAATGTCATGGTTTCTATAAAGCTCTAGTGAGTCGCGTGGCGTCACCAGAGTCGAATCAAAATGGCAACACTTTACTTTCCATGAAAGCAGCGGCTTCATTTGCATCTTCGGGAGAAGTACATGATGCTGCATTGGCTCTTTTACAATACGATCCATCTGCTGGAGAAGGTGGTTCTAGGTTAGACCTCATTTCCAAGGAAATCCAAGCACTCTTGTCTAGCACGAAAGCAACACCTCTCTCGGCATACGACATCATCTCCGACCCCAAATCGGTTCACCAGCTCTCGTTACTACATAACAGTATGCAGTGGTTGGCTGCCGCCTTGACCCAGATTCGACATGTCGAAAACAACGCGTATTTTGGCTTCACTGATGCACGAAGATCTTCGCAGGCAAAAGCCCTACGTCGATGGACACTGGTGACAAGTCTCCGTGGCAGTGTTCCAGGAGGCAAGAGACTTTCGCATCCTGGGGCGATAGTGCCTATTTTCTTGCCTCTTGGGGCGGAAACTGCTGTTGCCTTTGACCAGACTGTGCAATCCTTCCGCTCACTAGCTCAGACCAGCTTGCTGACCCTGCACGTTGACATCCGATGCGGCATCATCCATCAACTTTCACGTACATTGCGAGGACCAGAAGGCGCCAAAAGTCCAGTATCGGCATCAGATAACAGAGACTCTGCGGCAGCTCCGTCGTTGGATTCGGGACTCTATCCATACGTCTTGTCTTCGCCTCCAAGCTCTGCGTCTCCCTTGATTCTTGAACTCAACAACGATCTAATCGCTTTTGACTCGAATATCGCGTCATATCTCCCTCCCAAAGAACGCGGCTTTATTCTTCGCGGTCTATCTCATCTAGTCGATCGATATCTCGTCATTGGGGCAGACAATATTGGCGTCATGAATACCAATGGAGCAGAACGCATCAGGATTGATGCTATGGTTGTACAGCAAAATTTGAGGGCTATATTAGCAAACACGGCGGCCAAACGAGCGAGCTGGGGATCTCTTGACATGATCAAAGACCAGAAGAGCTTGGGTAATGGAATATCTGCTGACGGCAAGGATGGTGAGGATGAAGACGACGGCCTATTGATTGCCTCCAGTCGGTATTTCGACCTCTTCCTCACTGGGTCTGACGCCGTCCTCTCATATGTTCGAGACTGCAAAACTCAAAAGAAGGATGTGGGTTATACATATGACGAGCTCAGGACTTTGATTGAATTATGTTTCAGTGCGAAGTTGAGAGGCGAGGATAGAGAAGAAAGTGTACGAGCGAGAAAAGGGCTTCAGGATGCGTTGCTCGAATTGGGTGAAGGGATGTGGGATAGTTGAAATGTAGCTACTGGTTGACGGCCGCGTAACTTCGGGCAAATATTGGACTTGAAGATAAACCTGAGTATATTTTGTCTGTCCCCTTGTAATCGACGAATGGCGAAGATACACTGGCAGGTACAGTAAGACTTGCTGTGATTGTTTCGGGTCTTCACCGTCCCGGATGGTCAGAGAAAGTGACGGTAAAAGCGGCGATTTAGCCTCATGAGCCGCAGACACACTAACCTTCGTCATGACTTTTTGAATCATTCCTTTGGCTTTGAGACTTTCATCGGAAGGGCGTTCAGTCGAGATGGCTTGGTCTCTGTCAAACCTACCCTCTTTGGCAGAATTCTTTCCTCCAACACGTCGAGCCGCCTGGTGGGCGCTGACCATTTTCAAATTATACGTACCTGTAAGCATCATACAGAGACGGCGGTGATATTGTCTAATTTCTCTGCCTGTAGGTCTCCTTTGTGCTATGGACGCCTCTTCGCAAGCTACAGGCAATGGGAAAGTCTTCCTCGACATCCCGTTTCAATTTGCCTGGGCGGTACGCATGGGTTGCTGCAGAAATCCTTGGTCCCATTAATATGATCTACATCTTGATGACCTTGCCTTCAAGGCTCGTTCCTTCTCCCAGCGTTGCGACAAGCTTCCTGGGCACTGGGCTTCCAGCTCAGAACGAGATATTGGCCTGTCTGTATCTCATTCATTACGCCAACCGAGCTGTGATCAGTCCGCTCTATCTGAATCCGAGCATATCACCTATCCACCCTCTCGTTACGGCTTTCATGATGGTGTTTCAATACACCAATTCGACGAGTATCGCTACCTGGCTTGTGTACTCAGCAACGACTGCCAATACAGAGCACCGTTCAATCTTCTCGATTGTGTCAGTCCTAGGGGTTATGACCTTTTTCCTAGGGTTGGCGGGGAACATATGGACTGAAACGAGGCTCTATGAGATGCGGCGAGGAGCTGCTAAGCGCAAAGCGAAGTCGGAAGGAAAAGTAGTGGTCACATACGATAAAGTGTATGTCATCCCGCCACAACAGGGCTTTTTCAAGCATATTTTGTACCCTCACTACGTTCTAGAATGGTTAGAGTGGACAGGTTACTGGGTACTTGGAGGAACCTGGGGCCTCAACTGGGGATCTGAGAGCGCAGCATTCTGGTTTCTCATGTGTGAACTGGCCACAATGCTCCCAAGAGCTGCATCGGGTCGAACATGGTACGAAGAAAAATTTGGCAAACGAGCTGTGGGAGGACGGCCCGCGGCGATTCCTGGTCCCATCAAGATATGATGGATAGATTCTCCAGAATAGATCTTAGACTTGCTGATCCAGTCGGTGCCAGTGTAAGCATTAACTAGCTGCTTAGCAAAACTGGACTTATTTCGGAAGCCAAACCGAAGATGCAAATCTGTTGAAATCTTTCACATGTCGTGATTTGCTGCAGGGCGTCGGATGCGCAGGAACCAAATGCGAGGAGAAGCCGGAGTAATAGTAAGCGCAGCCAAGGGAGAAATAATCCTCCCACCGACTTTCGGAGGGGCATTTTTGGACATTTTCGACGCCTGCAGTTCCAGACCTTCTTCCTGCTCTTTCTCACCGCCCTCTATTTTATTTTGTCTTCCTTTTCTCCCTCCATCTCCTGTTTGACCTCCCATCTCTGCTCATCCTGAAGTCTCGTTGGAAGGTCGTGTGTACTGCTCTTCTCACTATCTTCCCAACAGTCTCGAGAATACCATTGAAGATGGTTCAATCGTGAGTCACCTAACAAGAAGAGAGATTTTTTTGACCTCGACTGACTGGAAGCAAGCTCCATTCTCGGTTTCCCCCGTATGGGAGTCAACCGTGACCTCAAGAAAGCCACTGAAGCATACTGGGGTGGCAAGCTCTCTCAAGATGAGCTCCTCGCCGAGGGAAAGAGACTGAGATTGGAACACTGGAAGATTCAGAAAGATGCTGGCATCGATGTCATCCCGAGCAATGACTTTGCTTTCTACGATCAAGTTCTTGACCACATCCAACTCTTTGGTGTTGTTCCTGAGAGGTACACCAAGTACAACCTGGCTCCCATTGACGAATACTTCGCCATGGGTCGAGGTCTCCAAAAGCCTGCCACAGACAGCTCTCCTGCTGTGGATGTGCCTTCACTGGTAGGTGTTCAAGACACAATCTCGAACTCGCACTAACATCTACAGGAAATGGTCAAATGGTTTGACTCAAACTACCACTACGTCAAGCCCACCCTGCAAAACAACCAGACCTTCAAGCTCTCCTCCACACCCAAGCCAGTGACTGAATTCCTCGAAGCAAAAGAAGCCGGCATCACAACACGCCCTGTTCTCCTTGGACCGGTGTCATTCCTCTATCTTGGCAAGGCAGATCGTGATCAGACTATTGAGCCCATCTCGGCTCTTGACAAGCTGTTGCCTCTCTATGAAGATCTGCTCAAGCAATTGAAAGATGCTGGTGCCGAGACGGTTCAGATCGATGAACCTATTTTGGTGTTTGACCTGCCCAAGCATGTCAAGGATGCTTTCAAGCCCGCGTACGAGAAGCTCGGCGGTCTCAGCAGTGCACCAAAGATTGTCCTAGCCACCTACTTCGGTGACATTGTCCACAACATTGAAGTTCTCGAGTATCTCAAGAACCTCTATGCCATCCACATCGACCTTGTCCGCAACCCAGAACAATTTGATACCGTTGTTGCTGCTCTTGGCCCTCAACAAATCTTGTCCGCAGGTGTGGTTGATGGTCGAAACATCTGGAAGACCAACTTCAAGAATGCCATTGAGATTGTCGAGAAGGCTATTCAGAAATTGGGCAAGGACAGAGTCATTGTTGCCAGTTCTAGCTCTCTTCTTCACACACCTCATACTCTTGCCAGCGAGAAGAAGCTGGATCCTGAAATTGCTGACTGGTTCAGCTTCGCTTGTGAGAAAGCCACTGAAATCGCCACCATTGCCAAAGCTGTTACCGATGGGCCAGCATCTGTCAGAGAAGCTCTCGAGGCCAACGCCAAATCAATGCAATCCCGTGCTTCATCAAGCCGAACCAACGATCAGGCTGTCAAGGAAAGACAGAGCAAGGTTACCCAACAGATGCACGACCGCAAGTCACCTTTCCCTGAACGTATTGCTCAGCAACAGAAGCGTCTGAACTTGCCCATGTTCCCAACCACCACTATCGGATCCTTCCCTCAGACCAAGGAAATTCGAATCCAACGCAATAAGTTCACCAAGGGCGAGATCACTGCCGAGCAGTATGAAAAGTTCATCGAGAAGGAGATCCAGGATGTCATCAAGATCCAAGATGAGCTTGGTCTTGATGTGTTTGTCCACGGAGAACCTGAACGGAATGACATGGTCCAATACTTTGGCGAGCGATTGAACGGTTACGCCTTCACTACCAACGGATGGGTTCAGTCGTACGGATCTCGCTGTGTCCGACCTCCTATTGTCGTCGGTGACATTTCTCGACCTGCTCCAATGACTGTCAAGGAGTCCAAGTACGCAGCCTCCATCTCTGACAAGCCCATGAAGGGTATGCTCACGGGACCAATCACTTGCTTGAGATGGTCATTCCCTCGTGATGATGTCCATCAATCCGTCCAAGCTCAACAACTCGCTCTCGCTCTCCGTGACGAGGTCGTTGATTTGGAGAAGGCTGGCGTCTTTGTCATTCAAGTCGACGAACCAGCTCTGCGAGAGGGTCTTCCTCTTCGCGCTGGCAAGGAACGAACCGACTATCTCAAGTGGGCTGTGGATGCTTTCCGTCTTTCGACTGCAGGTGTTGAAGACGGTACTCAAATCCACAGTCACTTCTGCTATTCTGAATTCCAGGATTTCTTCTATGCTATCGCGGCGCTGGATGCCGATGTTCTCTCGATTGAGAATAGCAAATCTGATGCTAAGCTTCTCAAGGTGTTTGTTGACGAAGCTTATCCCCGTCATATCGGACCTGGTGTCTATGATATTCATTCTCCTCGTGTTCCTTCTGAGAAGGAAATTCACGATCGAATTGCAGAGATGTTGCAGTACTTGAAGCCCAATCAATTGTGGATCGATCCTGATTGCGGTCTCAAGACTCGACAGTGGAAGGAGACCAAAGCTGCCTTGACCAACATGGTCAACGCTGCAAAGAGCTATCGTGCTCAATACACCAAGGCATAATCAACATATGCCATGTAATGGAATAATTGGGGAACGAAATGGATTACCTATGTTTGGTGCTCAGATCAATCAACCTGATCTGAGTACATGAAATGGCGTCACATGGGGTGCATGACCGGAAAATGAATGGAATGACCCAAAAAGTGCTTTTCAACATGATACCACTGTAAGCGATGAAAGGGAGCTGGCAAAACTCGATCTTAACATCGGCGTTTTCGACTGGCTCTGAAATCAGACAGAAGGGATGAGGGAATACGGAAATTGAATTCAATAGCTAGGTTTGATAGCTTTGAGATGATTTGGGCCTTAACGCCAGTCTTTGTGACTAGGGAGGCTCGGTATGGGATATCAAGGCGTTAGTATCGCCGTCGATGTCTTGCATGCTTCCACAAGATGATGGCCGAATAATTAGGCACGTGACCACGCGATATTCCCGCGTCAAGAATTGACGTGTCATTGACTCGGAAACTTCACAGCAAGATTTCATTACCGCGACAACTACGTGGTAACTACGAGTCATTGCAGCTGAGTTTTACACGGAATCATCTTCTTTCCCTCCATGGCCTCTCCGTCGAAAACACCACCTTTCCTCACCAATGTCCACCACTCTTCTCTACCACCATGTCCCCTCCTCACCCGAAACATCACCCCGCGCCGCAACCCACCCGCGTGATTTTTGACCCCTTCAACTCCTCCTCGACCGGCCACCAGCGCGCGGAAAACAGACTTTCCGGCAGCACGTCGTGGCGAGAGTCACGGACCTACAAACTCGCACATCAATTCAGCGACCTGTCCGGCGAGGGTGGGAAACAGCACATCTCGGATCTGGTGGGTGCGGGAAGTGAGAATTTCGGCAAAGATGGACGCAAAGAGAATAGGGGTTGGGAGAAAGGTGCGCCGGGCTTGAGGGAGAGAGGGTGGCAGGATATTAGGCAGTTGATGGCGGGAGCGAGGAAGCGGGGGAGGGAGGGTGGTGAGGGTGAAGGTGGTGGGAAGGATGACGAGGATAAGGAGAGATGGAGGCCGAGTGAGGATTACCACTCACGACAGGAAGGTGATGGGGTGGTATCTGAAAACGATACACGTCTGCCCTCCATCAGCAACAATAAGCCATCTACCAACACCGCTTCAGACACCTCTCCACCCGTTCCGCCCCAGATCTTCCACTCGCTCACCTTATACCTCAACGGCTCCACCTTCCCCTTGATCTCCGACCACAAGTTAAAGTTTTTGTTCACGCAACACGGAGGCGCCGTATCCCTCTCCCTGGCACGCCGCTCCGTAACGCACGTCGTCCTGGGCACGTCAGCATCAGGGGGCGGAGGCCTTACGGGACGCAAGATCCAGAAGGAAATCGACCAGGTCAGGCAGTTGGGTAACGGGGTTAAATATGTCACGGCGCAGTGGGTGGTTGATTCCGTGGAGATGGGTCGCAGACAGCCCGAGGGGAGGTATGTTCCAAAAGGGGTGGAAGGTAGGTTAGGAGGCGCGGGCCAACGGGGTGGGGTGGAGATGTTTGGGAAGAAGGGTTGAACCGGTTCGACAACTTCTTTGCACGGGGTTCGTGAATGCATTAGCTAACGGTACGGGTCTGGGTGGGAAGGGGGACAATGAAGACTATGATCTTACACGTCTGATGACTTTCTGCATTCGGTGGGCATGGCATGGTATGGTATGGAGAGGCTATGGGCATTGGGATGGGAAGGGAAGAGGATTCGGAATCGCATATTTTACGAACGCATGGCCGGAGGGGGACTAAAAGGCTCAGGTTTTTATGACAACGTGGCATGAGAGAGACCATGAGAAGACACCCCAGCATAAACGAACCAGCATGATGCATCATCACGGGGGAATATGGCTTAACGGAAGGGGGGAGGCAAGGTAAATCCAGTTATTTCACGAGCTTCAAAGCATAGCCATAGGCATGGACATGGGCATGGGCATGGCTGGGGAAAGGATGCAAGAATCTCATTTTACTGTGAACGAACCCACGAAAAACGTGAAAGGTGGATGGGCGGGCTTACTCCCAAATCGGAGAATGATACAGTATTAATGCAATGCAGAGCATCCGACCACGGTACTACCAGGTAAGGACGAAGACTCACTAGACAGTTCCACAATCAACGAACTTGACAAGACAGGCATGAGACTTGCAATGAACCTTGATCTTCTTGATGAACATGGACATCAACATGAAATTGCCTTCCCAGAATCATAACCATGACCGATAATTAACACGCGACATCCTCTACATACAATCCCCCTATCTTCAAGACTTCACTTCCCACCTAAAAAAGTCCAAATAGGGGACAAAAACTCTGCCATGACACCTAGTCGAACTGGGGGTCATGGTGAGCGGAAACCCCACTGATGGGATTTTTCCCGTCCTTTATACGGTTATATTCGTGTCCAGGTGTGCGATTCGAACGGGAGCGTCTTTGGGGGGATCAAGCTTAGCCGAGCCGGCAATTAACTTGTGGGTTGAATTGCGGAAGAGTTTTGGGATTGGGGAAATATAAAGGTAGGGATAAAAGGGTGCGGTAGGTCGGTGGTGGGAGGGGAG